>JAKOOJ010000003.1:76018903-76336403 GCA_022577455.1 Arizona elegans
TAAAACACCCCGATAATTTAAAAACAGATTAAAATTTAAATATTTAAAAAGGGAAGAGATTAGGCCAAGCCCGCTTGATGGAATAAAAAGGTCTTCACAGCACGGCGGAAGGAGCGCAGATCCGGGATCCTCCGTATCTCGGGGGGAGCTCATTCCAGATAGTAGGTGCCCCCACAGAGAAGGCTCTCCCCCTGGGGGCCGCCAGTCGACACTGTTTGGCTGACGGCACCCGGAGGAGTCCCTCTCTATGAGAGCGTACTGGCCAGTGGGAGGCTATTGGTGGTAGTAGGTGGTCCCGTAGATAACCAGGTCTTAAGCCATGGAGCGCTTTAAAGGTGGTAACCAAAACCTTGAAGCGCACCCGGAAGACCACCGGGAGCCAGTGCAGCTCGCGCAGGAGAGGTGTTACATGGGAGCGCCATGTCGCTCCCATTACCACCCGCGCGGCCGCACTCTGCGCCAGTTGGAGCCTCCGGGTGCTCCTCAAGGGGAGCCCCATGTAGAGAGCATTACAATAGTCCAGGCGGGAGGTGACGAGGGCATGAGTGACCGTGCGTAACGAGTCCCGATCCAGAAAGGGACGCAACTGGCGAATCAGGCGAACCTGATAAAAAATCCTCCCGGTCACGGCCGTCAAACGCTCTTCTAAAGACAGCCGTGAGTCCAGGAGGACGCCCAAGTTGCGAGCCCTCTCCATGGGGGCCAATGATTCGCCCCCAATAGTCAGTGATGGCGTCAACTGACTATATCGGGATGTCGGAAACCACAGCCAATCGGTCTTGGATGGGTTGAGCCTGAGCCTGTTCCTCCCCATCCATATCCGTACGGCCTCCAGGCACCGGGACATCACTTCAAGGGCATCGTTGGGGTGATCCAGGGTGGAGATGTACAGCTGAGTGTCATCAGCGTACTGATGGTACTCCACCCCGAAACCACGGATGATCTCGCCCAGCGGCTTCACATAAATGTTGAACAGGAGAGGCGAGAGGACCGACCCTTGCGGCACCCCACATATGAGGGGCCTCGGGGTCGACCTCTGTCCCCCTGCCAACACAGATTGCAACCGGTCAGAGAGAAAGGAGGAGAACCACCGCAACACAGTGCCTCCCACCCCTAACTCTTCCAACCGGTGCAGCATGATACCATGGTCGATGGTATCAAAAGCCGCTGAGAGATCTAACAGGACCAGGACAGAGGAGCACCCTCCGTCCCGAGCCCTCCAGAGATCATCAACCAACGCGACCAATGCCGTTTCCGTGCTATACCCAGGCCTGAAGCCCGACTGGAACAGATCCAGATATGTCGTTTCATCCAGGTGCTGGGGGAGCTGTTGCGCAACCACACTCTCAACAACCTTCACCACAAAACGAAGGTTGGAGACCGGACGATAATTTACCAACATTGCCGGGTCCAGGGAAGGCTTCTTGAGGAGAGGCCTCACCACCGCCTCTTTCAAGGCGGCGGGAAAGACACCTTCACCCAACGAAGCATTTATAATCCCCTGGAACCAGCCTTGTGTCACCTCCTGAGAAGCCAGCACTAACCAGGAGGGACATGGGTCCAATAAACAAGTGGTCGCGTTCAGTCTACCCAGAATCCTGTCCACGTCCTCAGGGGTCACAGGATCAAACTCATCCCAGATAACATTCTCAAGACCTGCCCCAGTCCCTCCCCCTGAGACTACCCAGTCGGAGTCCAGATCTTCCCGAATCTGAGCGATTTTGTCATACAGATATTGAACAAAATCCTCGGCTCTACCCTCCAAGGGGTCCTCCCGCGCTTCCTGGTGGAGCAGGGAGCGGGTCACCCTAAACAGGGCGGCCGGGCGTTTATCTGATGACGCAATAAGAGCAGCAAAATAGCTACATTTCGCTGCTTTTATCGCCACTAGGTAATTCCTAATATGAGATCTTACCAGTGTCCGGTCAGTTTCAGAAAGACTGGCCCTCCAACTACTCTCTAGGCGTCTTTTCCGGCACTTCAACTCCCTCAGCTCCTCAGTGAACCAAGGAGCTAAATGAGATCGGCGCCGGGTCAGAGGCTGCAAAGGCACGACCCGATCCAGAGCTCCAGCGGCCGCCCTATCCCAGGCGGCCACTAGGTCTCCAGTCGGGGCGTGTGCCAGAGCCTCAGGGAATGGCCCAAGCTCCATCTGGAACCTATCAGGTTCCATCAGGCGCCTGGGGCGGAACCATCTTACCGGCTCCGCCTCCCTGCGGCGGGGTGTAGCGGTTCGAAGGTCGAGACGAAGGAGAGAGTGATCAGACCATGACAAGGGCTCGGTGACTATATCCCCTATCTCGAGATCACTCAACCACTGTCCAGAGACAAAAACCAGATCCAGCGTGTTTCCCCCCATGTGGGTAGGGCCATGAATTAACTGGGTCAGGTCCATGGCTGTCATGGAAGCCATGAACTCCCAAGCCACCTCAGATGCCTCACCAACGGACGGCAAGTTGAAATCCCCCATGACCATAAGCCTAGGGGTCTCAACCGCCACCGTGGCGATGACGCTGAGTAGCTCGGGCAGGGCTGCTGCCACATGGCAGGGAGCCAGGTACATGATCAGCAAACCCATCTGAACCCCATGACCCCATTTCACAAGGAGGGATTCACAGCTGGCCGTCTGAGGAACAGTGGCCTCCCTCGGTCTCAGACCTTCGTTAATAATAACCGCTACCCCCCGCCCCTACCCTGCAACCTCGGCTGATGGAATGCGCGGAAACCTGGTGGGCACATTTCAACAAGAGGGACCCCCCCTCTTGGCCCAACCAGGTTTCCGTAATACCTGCCAGGTCTGCTCCCCCCTCCTGAACAAGATCACAAATGAGGGGGGCTTTATTTACTACAGACCTGGCATTGCATAACATCAGACGGAGGCCAGGGCCCTGAGGATCTGCGCCACCTGGAGAACGAGTGGAGCTTTGGGGGCCGGAGCGCGACACCGCTCGAAGACAGCGGGCGCGGGCTCCCCTAACATGATATGGCCCCCTGCTCCCTCCATATCTACCCCTCCCAACCACAGTACTGATGGTAGAAACCTTATCTGGATGAACTTTATCCCCCCTCTTGACCCCAGGCCCCCCACCCCCCGTGCCGTGCTCCACAGCCATACCTGGCCCTCCCCTTAGTGGGTTATCCCCCATACCCACGGCCTTACTTCTGATCCAACCCTCCCCCCCAGAACCCCTTAAGACATTCGTTAAAACTTTATATAAAAATCCCCTCAACCCCCTCTTCGCGGCATGAGGCACGCGACATGCGGCACGCGGCATTCCCACCAATGGTGGTGGGAGCAGGGGTGAAATTCAGCAGGTTCTGACAGGTTCTGGAGAACCAATAGTGGAAATTTTGAGTAGTTTGGAGAACTGGCAAATACCACCTCTGGCTGGCCCCAGAGTGGGGTGGGAATAGAGATTTTGCAATATTCTTCCCCCAGGAGTGGGGAGGGAATGGGGATTTTGCAGTATCCTTCCCCTGGAGTGGGGTGGGAATGGAGATTTTGCAGTATCCTTCCTCTCCCACGCCCACCAAGCCACACCATGCCTACCAAGCCACGCCCATAGAACCGGTAGTAAAAAAATTTGAATTCCACCACTGGGTCGGAGCCTTTGGGGCTGGGACTCCTAAATTGACAGAATAGCTCCAACAGATTCAAGGAACAATGTCAGAGCTCTCTGTCCAGAGGAGTGCAATGTTAGGAACA
This sequence comes from Arizona elegans, assembly GCA_022577455.1. Classification (NCBI taxonomy): domain Eukaryota; kingdom Metazoa; phylum Chordata; class Lepidosauria; order Squamata; family Colubridae; genus Arizona; species Arizona elegans. The sequence goes on from JAKOOJ010000003.1 coordinate 76,022,610, forward strand.
GCTAAGATACTGCACAGAATCCTTAAACGCCCAGGCCTCTGGTAGAGAACCTGAGATTTGAGGAAGATACAGACCACCCATAATAGTGAAATCTCTTCCAAAGTCTCAACATCTTTTTGCATAATCCAGTTTTGGTCACTATGTTATAAAAAAGATGGTGAGACTCTGGAAAGAGTGCAGAGAAGAGCAACTAAGATATTTATTATTTATTTATTTATTTATTTATTTATTTATTTATTTATTCATTCATTCATTCATTCATTCATTCATTCATTCATTCATTCATTCATTCAATTTCTATACCGCCCTTCTCCCGAAGGACTCAGGGCAGTGAACAGTTAAAATAACATACATATAAAATGTGAATATAAGATGATTAAGCCAATTTGGTTCATCGGTTAAGAATTTTCAGCATAAAGATTTAGAAAAATTAGAAGAGATTTATGCCAGCCCAGCTTGGTGAAATAGAAAGGTCTTAAGTGCACGACAGAAAGTACAAAGATCTGGGATCATTCGTATCCCTGGGGGTAACCTGTTCCAAAGGGTAGGTGCCCCCACAGAAAAGGCTCTTTCTCTGGGAACCACCAGTCGACATTGCTTTAGTGATGGCACCCTGAGGAGGCCCACCCTGTGGGAGCGTGCTGTCTGGTGGGAGGTTATTGGTTGCAGAAGGTGGTCTCGTAAGTACCCAGGTCCTAAGCCATGGAGCACTTTAAAGGTAAGAACCAACACCTTGAAGCGCACTCGGAAGACCACCGGGAGCCAGTGCAGCTCGCGCAGGAGAGGTGTTACATGTGAGCGCCATTAAGGGCCTGGAGACTAAAACATATGAAAAACAGTTGCAGAAATTCAGTATGGCTAGTCTAGAGAAAAGAAGGAGTAGGGGTGACATGATAGCAGTTGTTCCAATATTTGAGAGGCTGCCACAAAGAAGAGGGAGGGTCAACCTATTTCCCGAAGCAACTGAAGAAGGCAAGATAAGAAACAATGGATTGAAACTAGAAACCTAGGAGTAAGGATAAATTTCCTCGGTGAGAACCCAGTGGAATGGCTTGCCTTCAGAAGTTGTGGATGCTTCATCACAGTAAGAGACTGGACAGCCATTTTCTGAAATGGCATAGCGCAGTGGTTCTCAACCTTTTCTTCCCCACGAACCCCCTTTAAATATCTTTTGTGGCCACAAACCATGACCACAAAGACTTAACTCAAGATTTAAATCATAACATTTCTTTAAGCCCCTATGATGACATAATGGGCCCCCAGGTGTCCATGGACCAGATGTTGAGAACCACTGGTATAGGGTCTCCTGCTTGAGCAGGGAGTTGGACTAGAGGACAACCAAGGTCCCTTCCAACTCTATTATTCTGTATTAATTGACAAAGAACAAAATGCCCCCTTTCTAGTTCAAACAGAGAAACTGTCTGGCAGTTGAATCTTATTTAACACAGGCAAAAGTCTGATTTCTTTCGGTCAGAAAAGAGCAGGTTAGGTTCAGAGGTTCAGAACAAGTCATATACAGTGTACATCCTAACACTAACCCTGCCATTCATAACTTCTAGCTCTCTCTTTCTCTGTCAAATGGCAGGGCCAGCTGTGATGGATTCCAAACCTCTATTTAACCCGAAGTTCCATTCATGCTACATTGATCCTAATAACCAAAATGTGCTGACGTATTTCTCCTGAAACAGGAAACTGAATATATATTATTGCTAATCAAGCAAACAAGAAAAGCTCCCTTTCTTCGGGGAACTAACAGTTTCATTTTACACAAAAAGCCAGCCACTTGTAATAAATGGCAGGATTAAAAATATACACATTCCTAGGCCTTTGCCTTACTGTCCTATTTTGTTGATAGGCACCATGGGGCAAAAAGGAATTTGTCTGCCAGACCCATGATCCAGCTAGCTAAAATGCAACCTTTGGCATTTTGGAGTTCAACAACTCTTGGGCAAGTATCCAACACAGTATTAAGCTGTCTTGATTCAGAGGTTCTGTATTTGTCACCCTGCTGTTTAGGATTTGCTGGGATTTCTTTCCTCACTATAAGTTGAAAGTAGCTATTTCATTAGAAGGTGGTAAATATGATTGGTTCTGGTTTTTTTAAAAAAATAGGGCATGCATTCTCTCCCGTATATTTTATTTTTCTGTGTTAAAAACATTTTTCTTCTTTTATAGCTTGTTGCCTTCACACTCATCTGTTTCTTTAGTGCTATTCTGGCCCACACCCCTGTATATGATGGCTGGAAGCCTAAAGTAGCTTGATATCTTGGGTTGTTTTCAGTCACCTTTGTTCTGCTCTTCTTCCCTGTTTTTAATTTGTGCCAATTTTTCCTTCCCCCTTTCTAGTTGTTTCAACAGTACCTGTTTCAGTGGGGAAATATAGTGCTTTAAGTTCCCCATCAATGGTAGCTTCCAGCTCCTGAAAATATAAATCATTTCACTCTATTCCATATTAGAAATTGGGAAAAAAACAGAACAAGTGTAGAAGCAGTTTAGTACTAGTATAGACTTAATTACAAAGAAAGATGGTGAGATATTTTTCACAGGATATATTCAGTCAGAGGCAGAACAGTCAGCCATTGGGAATGCTTTAATTTAAATTCCTTCCTTGAGAAGGAAGATAGACTTCGTGGTTTAAATCTGCATTGTGATAGAATTGTTCTTTTGTTTTCCTTGAGGGGCAGGGAGAGATCTATATGGCTTAGGTCCCTAAAAGCAAAGATTAATTATAATGCTAGCTCCAGGTATGTCAGTTAGTTCCATATATGGTATTTATAATAATAAGCATTTATAATTCATCATGGCCACAATCAGAAAAGGCTTCTCTGTGTAGCATCCTTAGTGCAACTGATGGTATCTGTCCTAATCTGTCTTGGAAAAAGGGCTAGGTTTTGGAACTGCTGTTAAAATTTTCCATTGTCTCCTAGGTGTAACATCCGTCTAGGCATTATGGAAAATATAAACAGAAGCTCCTTGCTGCTGATTCAGAATACTGCTAGCACTATTTGCATATATTTCTTCCAGAGCCCATGAAGACAGGATACCTATCAGAAGGCACCCAAAGTCAGATTAGTTGTAAACATAACAATCAGTAGTGTGCATTAGTTTGTGCACAAATGTGCCCCATAACCTTTCACAGCAGGAGGCATATCTCTGTCTTTATTTAAGAAAGAAAAATTTCTGTTTTTCACAGTTCCTTTGATAGTACCACAAACTAACCAATGAAATGTAGTATTTTCACTTATTTAACATTTGTTATATCAATCATGCTGCATCAGGGGTGGGTTCTAAATTTTTTTACTACCGGTTCTGTGGGCGTGGCTTATTTTGTGGGTGTGACTTGGAGGTCATGTGACTAGGTGGGCGTGGCTAGCTGGTCAGAGTCATTTCTGGAAGGTCCTCGCACTTACGACCAGTCCTCGCACTTACGACCTGACTCATTTGTTTGCTTTTAACACTGATCAGCTGTAGGACGGCCCTTTGAAGCCCAGCGGCAAGAGTTTAAACAGTTTTTTTCCCTCTAGTCATCAGCTGGGACTCAGGAGGCAGCAATAGATTGGGGGTGGAACCAAATAAAAGGTAAGAATAACATGGGGGGGGGAAGAACCGGTTCGGTGACGTCATATCGTCATCGCTACCGGCTGGGCCGAACCGGGAGGAACCCACCACTGTGCTGCATGTTTTGTTTTTGCTGCCTCTCTTGCATTTCACTTGCAGCTTAATTTAAACACTGAAACATGGGATATTTTCCTTCCTTCCTTCCTTCCTTCCTTCCTTCCTTCCTTCCTTCCTTCCTTCCTCCCTCCCTCCCTCCCTCCCTCCCTTCCTTCCTTCCTTCCTTCCTCTCTCCCTCCCTCCCTCCCTCCCTTCTTCAACAAGCATTTGATACCCAGAATGAGTTTGGTTGTGATCAAATTTAATGGCATCATGCATTTCAGTTGTACTGTGGGAAAAATACATTTGATATGCCAAGATCCCAAACAAAAAAAGGCATTTGCTGCCAGATCAGAGAATTAAAAGGCCACCACCCATTGTCCTATAAGCAGAAGTTCAGTAAGGACATGCAGTTGATTCCAGAGGGTTCTATTGATTAAAACTGTATGACCTCCTTGGCAGAAAGAACAGTATCTCCCAAGACTACTGAAAAAAATGATGCCATTTTAAAACTCTCACGTGTATTTTCTGTATTGCTGTTGTGTTATTCTGTTCATTTTGTTATCTGGAAAATGAACCCTTTTTGTTCTAACATTTCACTCCTAAATCTTTGAAAGAAGAAAAAAGCACTGGATTTAATGAACTGCTACCAAATTTAACAGTACTTGCCCTGACAAAGAACGGGCTGTTTGGTTCCTAAAAATCAATCCCCAACTGCCAGTTTTTCCTGCAGTTTCTTTCCATGTGGGGAAAACTTATTCCTGAAGCTGATTTACATGATTTTTTAAAAGACAATGAACTTGTGATTATCTTGATCCATTTCAATGAGTCATGGTGCTTATTTGTACTTGCTCATTATCTGTTTTGTTGATGGATAAAATTATGACGTGTGAATGCTAGATGCTAAATTGAGCATCATAGCAACATAGGAGATGGTGGGTCCTGCTTCAGTGCATCTAGATTCCTATGTACTCCTTTTCTGCCACTTCCAAGTGAGGGCAAATTGGAGTTATATACCTGGCTACCCAGGGCTTTTTCAGCTAAAAGTACATGGTTTTTCAATTTTTTTTTTCATGAAGTTGGGCTTTAAAGAAGGACAGGAAGAGTATTGATGCTTTTGAACTTTGGTGTTAGAGAAGAACCTGTGGACAGCCAAGAAAACAAAGTAAAGGATCATACCCTATCTAACAAAATGAAATCTAATGTAGAGAAAAGTAAAGTCTTACACTTAGGCAAGAAGAACCAAAAGTACACATATAGACTGGGTGAAACTAGGCTTAATAGCAGTAACTGTGAGAGGGATCGTGGAGTCTTAGTGGACAACCTATTAAATACGAGCCAACAGTGTGCGGCAGCAGCCAAAAAAGCCAATGCAATCCTAGGTTGCATTAACAGAGGGATACAGTCAAGATCAAGTGAGGTACTAATACCACTCTATAAATCCTTAGTAAGACCACAGCTAGAATACTGCATCCAGTTTTGGTCACCACACTATAAAAAAAATGTTGAGACTTAGAAAGAGTGCAGAGAAGAGCAACAAAGATGATTAGGGAACTGGAGGCTATGACATCGGATGGCTAGTCTAGTGAATAGAAGGACCAGGGGAGACATGATAGCAGTGTTCCAATATTTGAGGGGCTGCCATAGAGAGGAGGGAGTCAAGCTATTTTCCAAAGCACCTGACGGCCAGACAAGGAATAATGGATGGAAACTGAACAAGGAGAGATACAACCTGGAAATAAGGAGAAAATTTCTGACAGTGAGAGCAATCAACCAATGGAACAGAAGTTGCCTTCAGAGGTTGTAGGACCTTCATCACTGGATGCTTTCAAGAAGAGACTGGACTGCCATCTGTCAGAAATGGTGTAGGGTCTCCTGCTTGGGCAGGGGAGGGGGGGGTTGGAATAGATGACCTACAAAATCCCTTCCAACTCTGTTAATCAGTTAATTGATCAAATCAACCAGGGTTCTCACTTGAGGCATAAATGACCAGGCTCAAATTATTGTACTTCAGATACATTATTCAAAGATCTAGTTCTCTAGAGAATGTTGGGAAAGATGGGAAGAAAGGGAAGAAGAGAACGATCAGCATTAAGGTGGATGGACTCAGTTACAATGGCAGCGAGTGCACCGTTGGGAGACTTGAAGAACAGATTGAAGTTACATTGACATAGAGCAAATCTATCTATGTAATTGCTAGGAATCAAACATGACGTGATGGCACATGATCAATTTTTATAGGAGACCCCCATCTTCGTAATAGAGGCAAACTTCACTACCATGAACACTAACCACTCAACTGCCCTTTCTCTTCACTGCATCTTGCTGGCTCAGTGATGAGGCCAAATTTAACCTAGCGATATTAGGGGATTTTTTAATGTTTTCCCCATTTCCGTATTATGGAATTGAAAGTTGCCAATGTTTCCCTGCTATATGCTTGGCCTTAGGAGGCAGGATCTAATCTATAATTTAAATGCAGAAGGTTGGAAAAAACTTTGTCTGGAACCTTGTAAAGATGAGTAAAGAATATCAGAGACTTGATTTGGTATAAGGTAGCTTCCTATGTTTCCTGTAAACGATTAGAATACCTTCATACTAAAGGAAAGGATCTTCTGCTGTCAACCACGACTTTAATCTCAGGTAATATATATGTTTATATGTATATTAACAGTTAGGGTTAACATATAATGCTAAACCATACTTAGCCCCAGTTTATTGGTTCCATATTTCCTGAGCTATCAGTCTCCTAACCTAAATTTATAGCAGCATTCTCAGGTTGGCACTACCCTTACAACTGGAAGAACCTCATCAATACTGAATGTGATTCCAGGAACTACAACTACAAAAAGCAAAACTTAGCTGAATCCCAGTGTTTATGTTTCTGAATACAGTTCTTTTCATTAGGCTTGTCACTCTGGAAATGAGACCATTAGTGGAAAAAAATCCAGAAGCTGTTATGTTTTTATTAGGTCACTCTGCCTCACATCTACCAGTGAGCATTCTGCTTTTTCAACATACAAACCATCAGCAAATCAAAACGTTTACTTATAAGCCAAATCTTACACTTTTAAATTTTGGAAGAATGGAATACAATAAGTGTATTCTAATCATGTTCTGAGATATCTTGAGCCTTGGCCTGCTCTAATAAACTATGGATGAAAAAATAAAAGTATCTAACCACAAATGTGTGTGTACACCCACACAGGCATGAAATGTAAAATCAAAATAACAAACAAAGTATCTGAGTAATACTTTGCGAGAAAAATTGAACTCTTCCCTCTAACTAATTAAACTGTACTACGTGTCCTTGCATAGTTCCTGGAGCTTTTCTGGTTCACTCAGTTTCAATAGCTACATCAAAACTGGAGCCAAGGCTCCTGAATGACTAACTAAGAACAAAAGCAAGTTCCCTGAGTATTTTTGAGCAGCCAGCAAAATGAGGGAAAGTTATTTTGAGTTAATCAATGTACTTCAGTTACAATCACATTTAACCATAACAGCAGAAAGGACTACAAACTGTATCAGGTTTGGAAATGTCATTGACCAGGTTGCTCTTGAGAATATTTTCATCTCTTTATCTCTCACGTATACACCATAAATGGGTATTTATAATCGGTATTATACAATGGTCCAAAATACATAAATCAATCTCAGCCATAATGGGTGAACTTCAGAGGGCAAGTTTCCGGTGTTCCATCAAATTGGAATAACCCTGTTTTGAAAAGAAGGGCAGAATATACCTTTTCAAATAAATAAAGGCATGAATCAAATGTGAACGTTAGTTGATCTCAAAAAGTTAAGCAGGATTAAAAGTGCAGAGCAATTTGGAATATATATGTGTTTTAGTTTTAGTGATTAGATGGGAGGTCCCAGGAAATTACAGGTTGCAAACTGAACTGGAAACTCATTAAAAATTGTGAGCAACAGAATAATAGAGTTGGAAGAGACCTTGGAGGTCTTCTAGTCCAACCCCCTGTTCAGGCAGGAAATTCCATACCATTTTAGATAAATGGCTGTGCAACTCTTCTTTAAAACTTCCAGTGTAGTAACATCCACAACTTCTAAGGGCAAGTCGTTTTCTTTAGTTCTCGGTTGGTTGTTTCCTTGATTAATTCCCATCCATTGCTTCTTGCCCTGTCTTCAGGGCTTTGGAGATAGCTTTACTTCCTCTTCTTTGTGGCAACCCCTTAGATATTGGAACACTATCCAATGCAGGAAGACAAACCACTTCCATGCACGGCCAGCTGCTCTCTTCCGGGTTCCAGTGCTCTGGCGTGCGCGCTTGGGCTACAGTTTCAGCACTCAGTGCCGAAAAGGTTAACCATCACTGCCCTATACCATTTCAGACAAATAGTTATCCAATCTCTTCTTAAAAACTTCCAGTGTTGGAGAATTCACAACTTCTGGAGGCAAGTTGTTCCACTGGTTAATTGTTCTAACTGTCAGGAAATTTCTTCTTAGTTTTAGGTTGCTCTAGTTGTCTCCTTGATTAGTTTCTACCCATTGCTTCTTGTCTTGCCTTCAGGTGCTTTGCAGAATAGCTTGATTCCCTCTTCTTTGTAGCAACCCCTCAAATATCGGAACACTGCTATCATGTCACCCCTAGTTCTTCTTTTCATTAAACTAGACATACCCAATTCCAGCAACGGTTATTTATATGTTTTAGTCTCAAGTCCCCTAATCATCTTTGTTGCTCTTCTCTTCAGTCTTTTTAGAGTCTCAACATCCTTTTTATATCGTGGTGACCAAAACTGGATGCAGTATTCCAAGTGTGGCCTTACCAAGGTATTATAAAATGGTGAATATTTCACCATATGTATATAAAATTTAGACCAGAAAATTCTGTTTCTCTAATAGCACAGCATGCTTTTTAATATCTAATTTTTTATTGAAACAAAAAAAAGAGAGATTAAAACTAACCCAAACTAATATAAAAGTAAGGAAGAAAAAAAAGAGAGAGAAAGAAATCAAAGAGAAGGCAAAAAGTGCAAGAAAAGAAGAGAAGTTCTGGCTTTAATTGTATATTAATCTTTAAAATCCTTTGTGTCAAAGTATACATTTGAATCCAAATATTTTAGTGGTTTTACATGTCCGCCAAACATAGCATGTATTAAACAGGCCCACCAAGCATGATAGCTCATTTTTTAAACCATTTCAATTCTTGACGCTCTCAGATAGCACTAAGAAAATATTCTACTGGAAGCCTTGAGTGTAGTTCAGTAGGTCCAGAGTGAGACATACTCTAGATTGGATTACAATGTCATTTGAATCTGAACCATGGCTCAGTTTCCAGCAGAATATCTAAAACTTAGCTTGTAATAATTTTCTTGGCTTACTTGACAAAGTCATGGCCTGATGTACACTGAGACTTTGCTTGGGAATTTACCAAATGAAGACATTTTCTTCTGGCTTCCTGACACAGAGCCAAGTAAGAACTGCATGCAGATCATGTGCCATTCCCATTGTAGTGCGGGGAGGAGGTGCATTTCAAAACTAAGGGAGATACAGGAGGGATTAGCCTCTCTTGACCCAAAAGTAATTCTGATTTATTTAGTATACAGCAGCACAGGAAATGCCATTTGGATAACCATCACAAAGGAGGGGGAAGAGGGGGAAACCAGGAAACCATTGTTTGAAAAGTGTTGTCATGTCATTGGTACTCATCAATAAAACTCATAAACTCATAAATAAGTGCAGTAATAATCATGGTTAGGCACAGACATATAGGAATGGTGAATAAATTGAGACAATAGTTTGAATTTCCTAAAATATTTAGAGTAGTCAATATCTCGGCAGACTTCTTTGGAGAATACCATGTTGATGGGGATATATTTTGTGGATAGGCTGAGACTAAAAGGTTGTCAAATCTATACAATAGCTTGAGAATCAGCCAGTATGGCTACACATCCTAAAGAAAACAGCAAGGCTTTTCATTTTGCTAGAATGCCTTTAAAGACCTCAACAAGATGCATTTTTTCCTGGACTTCCATCCTTACCACAATGATGATAAAAGGCTGAAATATGAATTGTGATATCGGAATGCAAGCTGATACAAGTTTTATCTCAACTCACTCAAATACGTAAGAGATGGAGTTGGCATTTTAATGAACATTCCGTCATTTATCCTTCCTTGTCCCTATCCACAGGTGTGAATGACCCGCATGTGCCTGAAAATGGTTATTTCAAGATTAAAACAGGGATAATGATTTGAGGCAGTATTCCCAAATATAACCACACAATACATTTTTTCTGCAAGTATTTTGATTTCAGGTACCATCTGTGACAAGCCAGTTATGCCTTTTTTTTTTTACTGGTTCCATGGCCCCATGTAGCAAAAATCCTTAAGACTTTTTGTTTTTTTAGAAAATCTATTTTTAAGATGTGTAACCCTGTAGATATGATGTATATTTGTCATTAAGTATACGGGAAATATAAAATGCATTAAGATTCAAACAAGATAAACTAGACCTGGTCATTTCTTAAGGTCATAGGATTTTATACTTTCTTAATATCAGGAAAGAAAAAAAAGTAGTAGGCATTCAACCATCAGTGTGAACAATAATTAATTTCACAAAACGTACATTCCAGTGGTGGGTTGCCCCCGGTTTGCACCGGTTCTATAGAACTGGTACTAAAACTGCCCACCGACCCCAATGTCATCAGAATGCTTCTGCGCATGCGCAGAAGCTTTTGCACTTGCACAGAAGAGTGCGTGCATGAGCAAAGCGAGCGCGCACGTGCAGTCCCATTGCAAATCAGTAGTAAAGGTAAGTAGAACCCACCCCGGTACATTCAGAATCAGACCAAAGATTTATCTAGTAGAGCAGGGCTGTCAAACCCATGGCCCGCAGGCCGGATGCGTCATGCGCTGGCCACACCCACACCTGGTTTAGTGAAGTCCCGATACGTGACATGACACCGCCATGATGACGTGAGTTTGACACCCCTGTAGTAGAGCATTTTATTGTTATAATGACTAACCAGGTGCTTCTGGGAAATTATGGTAACAGGCAAGATTTGAATGAAAAAACAATTTCTGCTTGGATTTACTTGGAGCTGATATTGAGATAAACGCTGCTTCTGATTCTGAAGGATATATATACTGTAGCTGTCATTGCTTTAGTTATTGGTAGGCTTTATCCTCCAAAAGAGCCCGAGAGATTAGATCAAGAGGCAATCTAATTTAGCATTCCTGCATTTTCCTAGCAACAGCTAACCATCTATTCTGGGAATCCCTTCAACTGAGCATGGAAGTAAGAGCCCTTGGCTGTCTGACACTCACCAACTGGTATATAAAGCTGTTTTGAGCTGCAGATACCACTTAGCTATCACAACTAACACTCTTTTGTCCTGGCACCCACTACTACTGTTTTGGTCCTTTCAGACAAATAATGCAAAGGCAAGAGTTGTTGAAGAAGTTCCTGATGTTAGGAAAAATGGAAGGCAATGAAAACAGAGGCTGACAAATGATAGCTAGCTAAATATTATCACAGATAACCACGCAGGAGCTTATAAGGACTTAAAGAAGTATGGGAGAAATAATATCCATTGGGTTACACAAAAGACTGAATGTCTAAATAATAACAGTCCTTTAAAAGTCACTGTCTAGGATTGTGACCATCAGTGCATTTTATGGTGATTCCATAAACAAGCCTGTTTCAGCCAATGTTCATGTTCACCAGAAAGTCTAAGAAGTCTGATCATCGTTTATATGAAGGGGTTCAGGAGAGGCAAATCTGCCATGTTGGGTGAAGAAATGCTTAATTCTGATCCCCTATATTTGCTTTTTTTCCTTTTCTTTATCTTATAGCAACAATTTATATTTTTTTTAAAAATCCAAATTTAAAACCTTGGATTTTTTTTACATTAAAATTAGCTTTTAAATTAGCCCTCTGTCAACAAAGATTAATCAACATGATTCCATGTGGGTAAGACTGAATTTTTTTGTTCAAAAAACTGAATTGCTTTTACCTATTAATCCTTTTTATTTTGATCTAATCTTTTGTTGTTGTGGTTGTTATTTGGAGGCTTAAATATGCATTTCATGTGGTTTTGTTTCAGCTTCTGCCTTTTTATTTCCTTTATTTCCTTCCCCCCCCCCCCCATTATAGTCTCATTTTGCAGCCTCCAAGCATCATCTCTGTGGGAAAAGTAATGTATTGGATGAGAAAAGTTTATCTAGGTTGGAATTTTTTGGTTTTTGACTAATCTGGCATGTAAATGAGCACCTGAGGAAGGAAAAGGAGAAGCTCCTGTGGCACTTTGATGCTTTGATTTCTAGTGCCCATAAACAGGTGGGAAACTCTTAAAACTTTGAAGTACTTGACATTTTTACTTGCATATGTGCACACCAGGTCACTAAACATAAATAATAGAAGCGTAGAATTTTCAAGCGTCTCCAGGCTTCCTCATGTTATCAGGTACTTGGAACCCTGCATGCTTCACTGCATTAAAATATGTGGGATAGCAGCATATTATAACTTCAGCAGTGACATTGCTGGAATACAGATTTATAGCTCTAAACAGATTTAGATAAGAAAGATCTGGGCAGTTTATAGAATGGTAAATGATTTCTCCTTTCACTGTTGCTAAAGTGTAAAGCTTGCCATTCGCTGAATTAAATGACTGTTGATTCACATATGTAATAAACAGCACATGTTCTACATACCTGTTATGGGAGAGCAAAACATAACGTATGGTGTATTAGACTGTTTAGTGTTATGAAAATCTTGCAGATTTAACCTGTCCCTAACCATATTTACATTCTATTTTTTTAAAATGGGGTGCTTATTTAATAGCACCTCCCTGAGCAATAAAAGCAGCACCCTGTTTATAAAAAAATAGCCGAGACTGTGTCAGATTATTGATTATGTTTCCAGTTCTTCCATAAGATGCTTGTTGAGTTGATATTGTGGATGTCTCCCTTTGTGAAATTTTGGGAGCGATGATAGAACTGAACAAGAATGCAGTGAGGCTTTAAAAAAAAAAAAACCTAATAGTAAAATGCAGTATTTAATTTTGGAAACCTCTTTGTGTTCTAGAGTATACAATAATAGAACTAACCAGGAGCATTTTGTAATTCAGGTCAGGCTTCCCTCTCTTTCTTTCTTTTGTCCTTCAAAACAAAGTTCACTTTATCCTAATGAGAAGTTCTAATTAGATTGAACTGCTTCTTTAAGTGACAGGTCAGATGTCTCTATTGAAAGAGATGTGTGCATTCTTGTTGTGTCTTTATTATTGGATTACATTTTGATCAAGGCAGGAAACTATTTTATGATATTGGCAATAAAAGTGTGTGCTTGTTTATCCCAAGTGTTTACGGGAGTGGGACAAGGGGAGGGGGCAAATGACCTCTTGCTGCTAGCAGTCCCCTTTTATACATGAATTGTGTTATTACACACACTTATGAAAGTGGAAAAACTCACATTACAGTGGCAAGATGTTGATTTCACTGATTTAATAAAAACATCAGATCCTGTAGATCTCTCTGACCGTAGCAGAATAGACTTTTCCAACCTGGCACCTTCATGATGTTTTTTTCCAATCATGAGGAAGATTATTGCCAAGTTTTGATTAGAGACACAGAAGTATCTTATGCCACGTATAGTGCCACTGAAATCTCTCCATGGTTCAGCTGAGATTGGGGTACCACAAATTATCAAAATATAACAAACCATAGTCTTTCTGGGTGCTTTCCATTGGTTATAATATTCAAAGTGCTACATAGCACAGGGTGTGACTACCTGTGGGATGCCTCTCCTGAGGGTTTTGGTCTGTCTTATCAGGCTATTCATTTATTTTTATCCTGCCTCTATTATTTTTATAACTAACTCAAAACAGCAAATATATCTAGTACTCCTTGCTACTCCTATTGTCCCCACCATAAAACCCTCTGAGATGGGTTGGACTGAAAGAGAATTTCATGGCTAAGGCAGGACTTAAACTTACTGTTGCTTTCTAGCCTGGTGTCTTAATCACTAGATCAAAGTGACCTATCCTTCTGAACTGGCTTCAGGGTTTGAGGGAGAAGGCATTATATTACAATGATACTTTTCCTTCTTATACAATGACAACCCTGTGATGTGAGTTGGACTGAGAGAGACTGGCTCAAAGTCACCCAGCTGGCTTTCATGCCTAATGAAGAATTCGAACTCATGGTCTCCTGGCTTCTAGACTGGTACAATAATCATTATACAAACTGGCTGTCAGTTTAAATAGGGTGGTGCATTCCAGGTCCCTCCCTCAAATGTTGTTATCCAAAGAGTCTTCAGAAGTCACCCCAACATTTTGGAATAGCCTCCTATCTGAGATCAGATGATCCCTATCTTTTTGACCCTCTGGACGGCTGTGAAGACTTGGCTCTTTGTCAAAGCATTTGGCTAGGATGCGGGTTGAGTTGCAAGGATGTTTGGTCTGATGCCTGAGGAGAAAAGTATCTTTGTTTTTAACCATGTTTTGTGGCTTGTGGTGAACCTCCTAGAATCATTGTATGAGATAGACAGCCATGTTCGTCCTACAACCAAACAAATAAATAACTTTGAGCACATATATTTTGGAACATGCTGCAATGTATTCTAATATATTGTGGTGCATTTTGAATAAAATCCACTGATTTACTTTGGCCTACAAGTATAATTGGCGGCAAACAACCATAACATTATTACTCTGCTGAAGAAATTCTTTGGATAATAATGATTACTTTTGCATCAAGACATAATCTCTCCCTGATTAAAATCATTCACAAAGTGGAATATATCTGAACTTTAACACAAGAGAAGACAACTGGATCATGATGATTACTGGAAATAAGAAGAGAATACAAATATAGCTTCCTAGTGCAAAGCACAACGAGGCAGCTGACCAGACAGATGTCACTTTTTCCTACTTGTGACTATAGTTGTCAACCAGAAAAGAAAAAAAACAACAACACCACAAATATATGTGGGTGGTTTTTTTAATTAAAAGATATACCAGGGAAACAATAGGGCAAGCTATTTAATATCTCCCAGATTTTAATAATTATTTATTAGGTATCTTAGTTGATTAGATAGCTCTTATTCACAACCCACTCTCAATGTTTTAGTTCCTCCCTTCCTTTAAGGACTCGCTAAAAGAATGTAAATGACCAGCTGTCTGCAAGGAGTATAAATCCTTCCATTCCCTACCATCCAGTCAGAGCTGAAGAAACTTCTTGGATGAGAAGCAAAACGTCTTCAAAGAAAGTCCAGTGAACTCTTGAAAAAGCACCTTTGGGACAACCATGACCTGGATGACTGAGAATCTCCATAGACATTTCTCCCTTCAGTTCTTCATCCTTGGGGCCAGCCCATCACCTGTCATATTCAAATACTGAATGTTTTGATTTCCAAAATTGGGAACTGTACTGAGTACTATGAGAAAGAATTAGGGGAAAATGTTCTACATTTGCAGGCACTGGCTTCTTCCTGTTGTACACCATATAAAATTATATAAGATATGATCCTCTTGGATACAATTATCCTTTTATATGCAATTCCATCTACCCATATCCTTGCTTGACTGAAGAATTATGTGGATGATTTTTGTTAAAAAAAATGTTTCCCCAATTACCACACTGTAGTCAGCTGATGAGGGATTAACTTTATGGGTGGGAATTAAATATGGAATTCAGAAGTGAGCAGAAAAAAATAGTGGCAAAAAGACCGAGACAGACTTTTGTGTGCTTGATTATTATTGTTATTTAATGATTTAGTTAAAAGATTTGTATGGCCACCCATCTTAAATACAACTTGGGATAGCTCACAACAACAATAATCAATAATTATAAAATCATGAGCCATAAAAAAACAAAAAACAAAAAACCCTAGGAACTGATCCCCAGGAATCTGTTTTCTCTTTATAAACCTTTAAATATCCACCATCCTCAGCCGCTGATGTTGTGGTTCTAATGTCATCAGTTTTCTTGCAGATATGTGCATGTTCAGTGCAAATGTGCGTGTTCAGGCTACAAAAGGGAAGAGTTTTCTTTCACTGAACCAGGATTCTGATGGAATAGTTAAATTGTCGGAATCAATACCATCAGACATGGTTGTTGTTGCTGTTGCTAGTTGTGAAGTTATGTCTGACCCATCACGACCCCATGGACAACGTTCCTCCAGCCTTCCTATCCTCTGCCATCCTCTGGAGTCCATTTAAGCTCACGCCTACTGCTTCAGTGACTCCATCCAGCCACCCCGTTCTCTGCAGTCCCATTCTTCTTTTGCCCTCAATCTTTCCCAGCATTAGGCTCTTCTCCAGTGAGTCCTTCCTTCTCATTAGGTGGCCAAAGTATTTGAGTTTCAGCTTCAGGATCTGGCCTTCTAAAGAGCAGTCAGGGTTGATCTCCTCTAGGATTGATTGGTTTGATCGCCTGGTTGCCAGGTGTCCACTATTTGAGCGGACAGTCCGCTTTTTTCACATTATGTTCACTATTTTTTAGTGAAAAAAATAGTGTATGGTCTAAGAGAATAAGGATAGGAGAATCGCATTTTGTCTTTTTTTTTCATAAGTTAGAATGAGACAAAGATCGAATATCCATTGAACTCGATTCTCCGAAAAAATTAATGATGAGATTAAAATAAAAATATATTATAAAATTATGTACAGTTCACATTTTTAAAATGTATTGTAGCTTGTGTCGACTGACCTAAAATGGCGTGTTAAAATGTTTGTAAGAAAATATATCATTTAATTGTAATTTTTTTTTTACTACTTAACCCCCCCCCCCCACTTGTCTGCTATTTTTTGGAAGCAGACCTGGCAACCCTACCTTGCAGTCCAAGGGACTCGCAGGAGTCTTCTCCAGCACCATAGTTCAAAGGCCTCAATTCTTTGGCGCTCAGCCTTCCTTATGGTCCAACTTTCACAGCCATACATTGCAACTGGGAAAACCATAGCCTTGACTATACGTGCTTTTGTTGGCAGGGTGATGTCTCTGCTTTTTAGTAAGCTGTCTACATTTGCCATACCTTTCCTCCCCAGGAGCAAGCGTCTTTTAATTTCTTGGCTGCGGTCCCCATCTGCGGTGATCTTGGAGCCAAGGAAAATAAAATCTGTCACTACCTCCATTTCTTCCCCATCTATTTGCCAGGAATTGAGAGAGCCGGATGCCATGACCTTAGTTTTCTTAATGTTGAGTTTCAAGCCAACCGAGTGCTGAAAAGGGAGCGTGCGCATGCACATCCATAGCACCAAGTGCCAAAAAGGGAGCCCTTTGTGTGATTGTCTGGGCTGAGACCAGAAATAGGAGTTGCCCAGGGGCGTGCGTGCACCAGTGAATGTACCTGCAGTTTCTTCAGGTTACTGCCATGCATGCGCATGCGCCGATCAGCTGGCCAAAGGACATGCTCATGCTGGAAAATGGAAGACCAGCTCTTCCAGTTTCCGGCACTGATGCAAGCACAAAGGTAGCTGATCAACATGAGTGCCTGCGTGCCAGAAAACCAGAAGAAGAACGGGTGACATCGTATGTGCCAGGCGACATGGCTCTGCATGCCACTTTGGGCATGTGTGCTGTAGGTTCACCATCACGGGTTTAAGGCATCTTGTCACTTATGCATTCTGCTTCATTGACCGCAATGTCATCTTATTTTGTATCTGTGGACGCACTCCAGTGGCTTACTCTGCTGCAGAAATACTCAGGGCCAAAACCAATGGTTTTGTTTCAAACTAAGCATCTAAGATATTGAAGGAGTATTTATCAAGTCTGCAAATGGCCCAAAGCTGGGACTAGAGACTTATGTTTTACAGGAGGAATGGAAATTTCAAATGCATGTGCATGGGCTTAAATGTATAGGAAGGAGATCTGAATAGGAAAAATGTAAGGTACACATATCATATGCAAGAAACTGTGGCAAAGTATATTCGAAAATGAACACAAGGTAAACAAGAGACAGCAATGCCATACAGATGGTAAAAAGGTAAATGTTATACTGGGTTGTAATAAAAGGAGTATTGTGTTTAAATTATGGGAAATAACCATTACATTCTTCTCTGCCCTGGACAGATCTGTGCCCAGTTCTCAAATACATGGACTGTCACATGGAATAAGAAATGAATTTATTCTCTACTGTTGGAGCAGAACCAATGAGTTAAAACTTACAAGGTATCAGGAGAAACTTCCTGATTTATGAGCTGTCAGCCAATGAACAGGCGGACACACAAAGTGATGAGAAATGCAGATGTGTGTGTTGGATTATCCACCGTTGTATGTCCCCTTTCAGATGTTTTTAAAAAATTGTAGACTATCTGTTACTGTATTTAAATAGAACTTTTCTTGAATACTTTGAAAGCAAAACGGAGAGAGGACAGAATTATTTTCAGCTTCCCCTTTCCACATTGCCCCAGCAGCAAACAAGGCACTTTGGATTCATCATGGAAATGATAGGTGGAAGAAATGGAGAGTCCTGTCATTAATGAACCAGCTTACCTGGAGTTTTATTGCTTAGCATCTGCTCTCAGCCATGCTACGATGACTCAGCTTAAATGTCTGCTTTGCCTAAGTGATGCATATGCTCTGTGTGGTGAGGCAACTACAGCTTTCCTTCAATTATGTCTTTATAATAATAAATCAGCAGCTACTGGGTGTAGAGGGAGGCGGTGGAAAGATTCATTCAACGTAACAAAAGCCTATGCAAAGGATATCGTGCCACAAAAAAATATTAACAAGTGCCGGGAGATTTTATGCTCGCTGCTAGTCAAGCTCTTTGTATACAAAGCAGCCTTTGTGTCCCTCTTTCTGTATGAAGTTCCTTGAGTTAGAGGACAAACCTGCATTATAAATGTAAGCCTGTTCCAAACCTGCCCCACTACAGCTGTGCTGTGAGCTGCGGTTTGTTACCCTTAACTGATGTCTCAGATAGCTGTAACATTGCTGAGACGTAAGTCTGCCTCTCCTAATTTTTTTAAAATTTATTTTTATTTATATGCCGCCCTTCTCCGGAGACTCAGGGCGGCTTACAAGGCGTTAAGCAATAGCCTTCATACTTTTGTATATTTTATACAAAGTCAGCTTATTGCCCCCACAAACCAGGTCCTCATTTCACCTACCTTAGAAAGGACGGAAGGCTGAGTCAACCTTGAGCCTGGTGAGAATTGAACTCGCAGTAATTGCAGGCAGCTGGAAGCTAATTTTGGGGAGGATATGTTGGGGTTATAATCCACAGTATTTCTGACCAGGGATTCACTGAAGAGGTGGGTAGTTTCGGCCTTTTCAATTCAGCAGTAAAACAGCCAGAAAATTAACACTTGGTAGATGGCAATGAAGACCTGAGAAAAGATAATCAATTGCTATGATGTGTCTATACCTGGAAATATCAAACACTGCAGTGTCTTTGGGACACTTTATAGAAGTGAAAGTTTGACTTTGAAGAAGCGGGATGAAAATAATATTGATGCTTTTGAATCTCAACGGGTAGAAGACTCTTAGGAATGCCTTAGCTAGCCAAGAAAGCAAATTAGTTGATCATAGAACAGATCAATCCAAAATTACTACACAAGGGACAAATAACCATACACAATTATAATATTTGCCTACTATCTAGAATGTGATTTCCCCAAAAACTTGAATAACTCCCATCCTACTGGCATTTCAAAGAGTTGTCATGGCTCTTTGCTCAGGACTTGGTGGGTGTGATTGAAGCATCCTTTTAATTGTTTCTCTCTCTTTCTCCATTTGGGTTTGTTATCTTTGCCACCTTTATTGCACGTAATTTTCTTTTTTTTTTTTAAAAAAAAAAATATTTTTATCAATTTATAAACTCTGCCCAGAGTTGCTGGGAGTTGAGCAGCATATAAATTCAGCTTAATAATAAAATGATTCTAATAGTGTAGAATTGATACATAAAGTCAAAATAATGACTTTATGTGAAGATTCAGATCTCTTAAGAAGTCCATATTGCTGAGAAAAGTGGAAGAAAAGAGAAGATAAGATGATTTGAGTGGAACGGACAGATAGATGCACCTTTGAAAAATCTGAAGAGCCAGGTTAGAGATTGCTCATCCTGGAGAAAGTCTAGGAGTTGACATTGACTCAATCACAGATACTAATTCCACTAGATCCACAAAAAATGGGCAAACCTGACTTAGATATGTAAATTCAGTAATACCAGCTAAGAACAATGACACATTTAAAATCCTCAGTGGTTGCTTGAGCAAAAGAAATAAAACTTTCAGAGTGGGCAGTAATTATACTGATTGTATCCCCACCTGCATCCAATCATGGAATAAATGCCTATTTCTGTTTACTGATCATGTGACTACCCTTGGCCCTGACTGAGATAACAAAGTTGATGAAAACATGGCACTATATTGATGCAGTCTCACATGTAAGAAATAATACCCTGATGTCTATAAAGACTTGCAAAATAAAAACAAAAATCTATGATTTGCTTATACTGAAAAGACCTCCATTTATTTAGATGGCTATTCTGGTCCTTTTGGAGGGTAATCAGTATTTTCTTGAAATGGAGGCAGTGTTATTGTGACTTCACATAATTATGTCTAAAGTAGCACTCTGTAATTTAGTTGCCCTAAGCCGGAAGAATTCTGCTACAACCATCTTCTCACTTTGGCTGATTTTTATTGTGAATGTAAATGGTTTAAAAAATAGTTTGCTTGTTTCCATGCATTTTTTTAAAATAATTCTGATGAGCATCTATGAAAATAATTGCCTTAGCCTGTACTGCAATTCAGCAGCCTTTCCAAACTAGATGCCCTCGGAAAATGATGAGGGTTCCCATAACTTCCAGCCAGCATGCTAAATTTCAGAGAATAAACTTCAGAGTAAACTCACAAGACTAGAAAAGTAGAGTGTCCCTACTCACATTAATCTTTTTTCTGTTATACTTTTCATGGTGGTAATAGTAGTAACAGAATGGGCCATTTGCTCTCAGGGAAACGGGGGGATAAATTACCTACTCAAGGAACAAAAAGTGTCCATTGAATAATTGGCAGGTTCAAGAGAGGTAAAATATTGGATATTAGGTATTTGAAACCTTTAATTAGTCATTCTGACCCAGCACTTCAAAAGAGCTCCTTGATGAATTAAAGATTCTTCATTTTGTGTCAATCAATATAGAACAATAAGTGCATTGTTATAGTTGTGCTCTTTTTGTAGATGGATTCACTGTTGTAATGAGAGCCTTTTCTCACAATAAGATGCTTGGAATCATATACATAACCACTATGTATACAGCACTTTAGACCAGAGAGGACAAATTACCATGCTAATATGTTTATAAATGTTGATGGATGAGCACCTTAGAGTAAATCTGGACTCTATTACTTCAGATTACAATGGGATGGGCAAAAGATACAATAACTTTTCAATCAAAATTCTATTTGTATGTAGAAGTTGGTGAGATCTGACTTAGAATCAGAACTTTCCCATCATTTAAATTTCTACTGCAAGAATAACTTTCCTCAATGGAGCTTGAAACCACAGTCTTAAAAATTCAGGTTAGGAACATGCTTACCATTTTAGTACAAAGGTAATACTTAAATGTACCCAAAACTCCCAGAAGCCCCAGCTGCAAGGCTAACATTGGAGAATGCTAAGCATGTTCCGCTACATATTCAGGCCTACGATTGGCCTATAATGGTTCCCCACACCATTATTACCAAGAAGGATACATCCATCCACAGGCTCACTCTTTGGATAAACAGCACTTGTAGCACTTAACAGTGATTGCGGATATAGACGTTAAAATAATATTTTGAGCATGACTGCGAAAGTGAAGCTTTCTTGAACTCCATTATTTTTTTTTTATTACATGGTCAGAGAGCAGTAAACTGAATAGTTACATAACTCCAGGTGACTTCATGAGATAGTTATAGATAGCACATCCAGATAGTTATATTAGGAACAATACAATACACCTTTTTTGAGCTCTCAGAGAAGAGATATACAGATGCTATATTATGCATGGCCCTCGTGTATGGCTTTTTACATGAAGTCTTCCTACTTCTTTAAAAAAAATATTTTACACAATTTATATGTACCTATTGCAGATAACCTATAGACTATATATACCATATACCATTCTGATAGATTATATATATCTCTACCAGAAAGCACTGGATCACAGGCAGTGGTGAAATCCAAATTGTTTTACTACTGGTTCTGTGGGCGTGGCTTGGTGGGCATGGCAGGGGAAGGATACTGCAAAATCCCCATTCCCATCCCACTCCTGGGGGAAGGATATTGCAAAATCTCCACTCCCATCCTACTCTGGGGCCAGCCAGAGGTGGTATTTGCTGGTTTGCTACCCGTGATTTCCGCTACCGGTTCACCTGAACTGGTCCGAACCAGCTGAATACCACTTCTGACCCGGAGACCAAGTAGAGAGGATCTAGCAACAATAGAAGTGAGAGACAAGAGAAATAGGGGAGTAGAAATAGGATTCTTTGTCGAGAATTTGCAGAACTTGAGAAGGTTGATATAGCATGCATAGGGTGTTGAGCTTAGATAGTAGAGACCCCAGTTCAGTTGTACTGTTCATTCCTGGATCTTCACGCTTTGGCCACTGGGAATATACTGTGATAGTGCCCTTCCCTCTCTGCTTATTTTCTCTTCTCCTGGGTAGTAAACTGCTTGGAAATTCAAATCAGACCTGCTAGTGGTCAGGAACTAAATGGTTTGTGACCACTAGCAGAGGGTGAGAATAGGCAAACTATGAGGAATTTGAAAAGACAATCAGGACAAGATATGGAACACAAGTGATGAAGATGACACATTGATCTCTTACCAAGAGATCATTTGTGGAAGATATTGTTCGAGATATAAGGACACAGACACATTAGAGAGTGGCATCATTAATTAAAAAGACCATCCTCCAGAACAGCTGAGCTGAGCATGACACAGTCTGATAACTGAGAAGTAGCTTAAATGCCAGAAAGAGAGCAACTGGTTAACAAAGATATGACAAGGAGGAGGAGAAAAAGAAAATTATCAGCTATCCCAAAATGTGGAAAAGGCACACAGTTCAAGATATTTGTTGGGGCACCTGAGAAGTTTATAGATTGCTACAAACATGAGCATAGACACAAGAGAAAGAGTTCCTATTGGAAGACTATCCAGAAATGTATACAGCACATTCTGTATAAATTGCTAATAAAACTGACTTAAACGTTATTAATGCAACAAGAAATTGTATATTAACAATTGAAATGAAAATATATGCAAAACTAGTTTTACCTGACAAATGTATGCTTTCGTGCTTCTTTTTCTTTGTCTTTTTGATTCTCTTTATTTTTGGTTTATATTTATGCTTAGGCAATTAAAGTGAGGCAATAGCAGCTGAGGAGTTTTTAGGGCAAAAGTGAGACATGCAGCCCTGGAAAACAATATACAAAAGACAACAGACTAAAATCTGAACTAACTTGGCCTTATGTGTGTTAACCTGGAGATAAATGCTACTGTGTTAAAATGGGTTTGAACTGACTAATAATCATGCAAAGGGTTGTAGTCTTAACAGCAGGGCAGTCTGACCTGGATCCAGTAACTTGTGGGAAACAGGAAATATTTCAGGATTTGGGGGGAGATCTATATAAAGTTGCTAGAAGATGAAATTCAGTTGAAAAAGCGGCTTGAAAACGGTATTGGACTAAGATTACAGAGATCTCCCTCAACCGTAGATCATATTGGATGATCTTGGAGCCTGATTATTCTTTGTAGCTTTAGGATGTTTTCAATTTTGTTGCAACGATAAATTCAGAGAATCACAGTATGTGCTTCTTTGAGATAACTGAAAGAAAGGATTGAACGAAAGGTACATGTAAATTTGGGAGAATGGATATAGTGAGAGATTAAGATAGCTTGGAAAATGGATGCGCAACGGCCACTAAGCAAATACACAATGCACCAACAATTCTAGAGTGAAGCCACGGGCTGGGGGAAAGTGTTACTGAAATGCCCTTAACATGAGAAAGGCAAAAGAAGCCTGGCTTATCATACCATATGCTGCTTTACTTTCTGAACAGTTGCATATTAAGGACACAGCAAATATACTGCTTTTTCCAAATGTCTGAAAACACTAAGGGCCAACATGGTTTGTACTTGGTTGCTGCTAATTATCAAAAACACAAGCAAAAGCATGGCGGAGTTGCTATTTTCAGGGCACAATGCAAAGATCACTGTGAATACCATGTGCCCTTATGACTCCTTATGGCAACGTCAATCTTCTATTGACAGAGCTATAGAATAGTTCAATGGCCCAGAGAGAAACTCTTTCATTTTGCAATTTGAACAGTAAACAAGTACTAATACCCACATTCCTCTTCTTGTTTGACTCTAGCTAGGGGCCTGTATCACCTGAAGTTTAGCTCAGGAGGTCAACCACTGCCAACCACCTATAGGAGCCACCCTTCATTTAATTGGTTTGGGACACAGAGGAATTTGCTAGAACAAGAGCATATTGTTCACCAACTACCAAATTGAATTGCAAAGGCTTGTTCATGAAAAACCTTAAAACCTGCCCAGGGTCTGCCACCATTACAGGGAAGGCTGTACATGCTAGGATTAAAATGGAACACTTTATAGAACAGCCATTATCTTCAGTATTTTGGAGAATATGGCGCTGTTGCCTTTGTACCTCTTTGTGGTATATGTGTTGTATTATCAGCTGATACTTCTGCACCGATGAATCTGCTGTGTTGTAAGGGGAAAAAAAGGGAAAGAGAGACATTTGCTGAATAAGAGGAGTAAACAAAAGGAAGTCAAAGCTTCCCATTGTCCACTGGTGACAGCAGTAAAACCCTGATTAATAATTGAAAATGCTTTTCCAGGAAAAGAGATACTGAAGCCCAAGTAAAGGCATGAACATAGCACCGATAGGATGGTGTTCCAGGAAAGCCTGGATCTTTATGCAGCTATTACTCTGTGCTGCAGGCCCATGTACTTAAGGCTGTGATTCGGATTCTGCTGACTCTTGGTATAAAGCAGTTTCCCTACCGATAGTTGAATTTAAAAGCCAACAGCGTGGAGATCCTGCACTGAACACTGGCAGAATCTTGCCCAGACATGCAGCCAATATGAAAGTGATCAATGAAATTTTCTGTTATGGAGCTGCATTTCATTTCTATAAAAATAGCTGATCTTAGACCTCCTTACCCCACCCCACCCAATTTAAAATGTGGTCTAATAAGGAAGGCCAGAAAACATTTAAAAAAGGGATGGCTTTTCTCATGATTGAAAAAGTCGGGAGCACTGTTGTTCAGTCTTGTCAGGGGTACCTAAAAATTGTAGTAAGATTCTGTACATGTTGCTCAACAATACATTTTTCAAGCTGGTCCAGATCTTTGCTGGTCCTCAAAGTAATGTCTGAGCAATGGTGTGCGTCTATCATATTCCTTGGTGCCCACTAAGCTTTTCAACCTAATATTTGATTCTTTTAATTAAAACAACAACAACAAAACAATATGATATGCTGCAAAGCATATCACTAACTTCAAGCACATCTGTATTTCCAGCAATATTTTTAGATCACATTTGGAACACAGAAGACAACCAAATAGTACATAGCTACAACCCAGTATTTTGTTTGCTTTCCAGTAACTGAGTATTTTGTGAGTGACCACACCTACCACAGCAACCATTTTGTGAGAATGCCCGTATATGTTCTTAAAATTGTGCGTACTGTTCCAAAAAGTTCCTCTGTTTGTTTTACAAGTTATACTGAACTAGATAACAGAGTAATGAGAGTTAAACCCAAGACCAAGCAAATCACATAGTGGCTTAGTTTGATATGTGTATCCAGCTATACTGTGTATCCAGCTATACTGAAATCCTTTCAGATTTAATGCTCACCTCTGAGAGAAAGATCTATGATTTTACATAAACATAAAATTCATGGTCAGTAGTTTGTGTCCTTTTGCCTTTCTTATGGTATTACTCAGCAAATTTTTGCCTGCTTGTAAGTTGCACGGATCATCAAAATCTAACCATACAGACTCACTTAATATTTAATTAGTCACCACTACGTTTCACTAGTGCAGAGGATGTCTGCTGATAAAATTTATTAAATGTGTTGGATTTGGGACAAACATTCGTTCTTAAATTAAATTTTTTCACATTATGATATTATTGCTCCAAATAACCTCATGATCAAGGCAGCTTTGGGTAAATGAAACACAAATCATCTATCTTGAATGCTGGCAGGAGTGCTATTCAGCAGGTTCTGACAGGTCCTGGAGAACCTGTAGCAGAAATTTTGAGTAGTTCAGAGAACCAGCAAATATCACCTCTGGGTGGCCCCAGAGTGGGGTGGAAATGGAGATTTTGCAATATCTTTCCCCCAGGAGTGGGGCAGGAATGGGGATTTTGCGGTATCCTTCCCCTGCCATGACCACCAAGCCACGCCCACAGAACCGGTAGTAAAAAATGCCCACTGATGCTGGGGTGGGAATAACGGTCCTCCACATCTTTCTGAACTACAAATACCATGTTCTGTGTCAGTGTCTACACTGGATGGGGTTAGTATGAGTTGTAATTCTGAAAAAACGGAAGGCGCAAATGTTTCCAATCCTCCTGCTTCCTTTGTAGTCCATCTCATTGAAATTGTCTTCTGAGTAGACACAGTGTTAACTTTATATCTGAAAGCGTTCTTGAATTAAATCTCAGTCCTGAACCAAGAACATACTGGCAGCCCTTTTCTCTTTAGCTCCGAACTCTATAAATGTATTACTTAGCAGAAATCTCATTGTGGGAGCTTTATTTATTTGTTTGTTTGTTTGGGACAATAAATAATACTGCAGCACATGCAGCAAATGGATTAAAATAATCCCACTGATAATTACCTGTAGACCAACAAAGCACGTAAAATATCAGTTTGCACTGAGAACCTTACTTGATATGCACAAAAGGACAGCTTAATGAATGCAACAGAAAATGGCAAATTTAGAGGACTGTTAAAAGAGCCACTTCTGGCATTTAAGGAGGTGGTGTTGCAGATAATTGCATATGGTATTCATTACAGATGTGCATTACTGTTTGCATATGCTGGTAACTGGTAGGATATAAAACAGGGAGAAAGGCAAATTTGATAGGGTTTTTTGTTTTGCATGGTTCGGGACATGCTTCATTTTATCTTTGTTTTACCAAAAAACAAAGGCAAACAAGAACTCAGCAAAAATAAGGTTAAATATGTAGTAAGAACCAGTCCAA
Source organism: Arizona elegans (assembly GCA_022577455.1). Taxonomy (NCBI): domain Eukaryota; kingdom Metazoa; phylum Chordata; class Lepidosauria; order Squamata; family Colubridae; genus Arizona; species Arizona elegans. Next base: position 76,049,443 of record JAKOOJ010000003.1, read on the forward strand.
AAAGAGTCACCATTATATGTGAAAGCACTGATGCAAAAGCATCTAATTCATGCCATGTTATCAGAATTTATTTAATGTGCATTCACTGAAATGTGGCAATACATGAAATTGTTTACCATAGAGAACTTTCTTCTGAACATTTAATGTTAAGTTCCTCACCCAGTTAAGAAATAAATTAGGACAAATTTCTAATCTAGTCTGGTGCTGCTCAGATGTGTTGGACTTTCTTAAACAATTGAATGATTGCTATGCTGTATTTTAAATAATGAAAGAAAAAAGAATATGCCATGGGGATAGCATTTTAGTAGAACTATATCATATGAGATATTAATACATATAGTCCTCGATTTACAACAGTTCACTCAGTGACCATTCAAAAGTTACACCACTGAAAAAAAGGGAGCTATGACCATTTTTCACACTTATGACAGTTGCAGCATCCCCATACTCATATAATTTACATTCGGATGCATACTGGCTAAAACCTCTATTGTCCTTCCCAAACCATATAATTTCCATGATTTTGAAGGCAACAGCAGCTGTATTTAAGTATTTATATTAAAAAATGACAAAAATGGGGAATATTCCTGTAGTTCCAACAATAACAGCATACTTTTTGACACACTGCTAACTTCTATATTATTCTTCTCCTTTCTTCTACCCCCCCCCCCACTCCCCCAGCTTGACTTCTTAGGCCACAATATGCCATATATGTATTATATGGCAATCAGGAATAAGATCACAATCCGTATAGTGTCTTCACAAAATGGGAAGCACGCATAGAATCTATCTTCAATCTGCTACCTCTGAATGAGTTGAGAACAGAATTTCCAAATTCTTTGGCCATAAAGATGGAATGGGAATTTACAGACACTTGAGTGTCAAGATATTTGAAGCGTATGAAGCTTGGGAAGGATTACAACTTCAAAAGATAGGTGTGCGTATGCATGCGCTTGCATGTACATACACACATTTGCGCACTAAAAGCTACAGTTTGAGATGCTTTCCTATTTGCTATTCTTTTCATTCCCCCCACCCCCAAGAACTAAACAGCAACCTGACAAATAACCGGGTCTATAATAGAGCAACCTAAACCCTGACCTTTAAGTCATCTAAAGGGGAAACACTGGAAGAAACTTTTTATATCTGATTTTATAACCTTCTCTGTTGACATCACAATGTTTGCCCAGCAACGTTCCTAGCATTTTTTCTTTATTGTGCTTCATAACAAACGGAGAGTACATAATATCTTCATAGTCATTTGAGCAAACGCAGAGCCTTGTTGGGCCTGGCAACCTGACAAATGGTCAATTATAGCCCAACAAATGAAATCTGCTCCATCAGAGATTTTGAAGACATGCAGTTTGCAAAACATAGGCAGAGTCAGAACATTATGGCAAGTTGAAGAGCTAGACAATATGTTCAAAGAAAAGTTAACACCTAGCTGTTTTATTTTCACATTGTAGATGGACTGTTCATACCCATGGACACATACACATTTTCTTAATAATTGCACAGGCAAGTAAAGCTTAATTCTGATATAGCAGATAGGCAAACCTTATTGAGTCAAATGCTCAAAATATTTCTATTTATTTGTGCTGAATTTTATACAGATGAGGAAGAAAATGTTTGTGTGCTGTTCTTTCGTGAGCTGAGTTACAATACAACTTGTTGGATGGATATGACACAGTGTTTATTTGTCCTTCTGATAAATGAAATGCAGCAAATGAACATCAGAGCAAGTTCTATATATGCCACATAGGCACATGCCACACATATTTTATTCCTTACAAGGCAAGAAGTGCATTATAATATTGTGCATGGTTGATTGGAAAGCTGGAATAAGAGACGTAGGAGGAGCATAATGGGAATTATAAAACAACTACACTTGACTTCAGTAATAAAACAGGATCTAAACTAGTTTCTAGCTTCTGGCAACAAAGCTGTGGTAACAAATAATGTTGCTTTTCAAGTACATCTGGTCTGGTGATTTCTTCCCACATTTGACCTGTGTACTACAGACGCTTTAAACAAAGTTATTTCTTATGGTTATTGAATGTTTGACAATAACATACTGATTTCCTAACACAGTATACATTGAGTCTTTCAAACTCAATACTTTTAAATTTGCTTAAGACCTTTGATACTTTACTTACCAAATTTGGGCAGGATAATCAAGACATGGAAGCAGAATTTTATTTTAATATATCTGTTTCTTTATTTAAAGACACATTGTATCACAATAATATATATTGTCATTCTCTCTCTTATACATGCACGCACACAGAGGGAGGGAGGGAGAGAGAGAGAGAGAGAGAGAAGGAGGGAGAGAGACAGACAGAGGGGGAGAGAGAAAGGGAGGGAGGGAGGGAGAGAGAGAGAGAAAGAGAGAGAGAGAGGGAGGGAGATGAGATAGAAAGCCAAAGTACTTCACTTTAGGAGAAAAGGTCACAAAATGTTTCAAGTTTAATCCCCAATATCTCTAGGTAGGATTGATTAAAAGAAAAAAACCTTCCTATTTGAGAATTACAGAACTGCTGCCAATCATCACAAACAATTTTGAACTAACAGATCAATGTACTGACCTCTAATTTTTAAATGAACAATATGAAAGAAAACTGAGATAAAAGAACAGTAAATCATCAAGGTCTAAGGCTTTTAAATATACTTTGCAACTCACAATTACTGCAGGTGCAAGTACAATGTAGTGATGGTGAACAACTACATTTCAGCAAAATTTTAATTTCTGAGAAATCAGCCTTTCATTATGATTTTTACATTTTTTTTCGTTGTTCATCTTTCAAAGACCAGAAGCAAAAAGGATTGAAATTGTACTACATTTAGTACTTAAATAACTGAAAAATAATTTTTCCCCATGTGAGGTGTAAAATATTTTTTTGGAAATGACTGCAACTAATCGTAACTACAATGTATAAATATTATTATATACATGTTGCACACTTTCTCTAGCAAAAATATATGCTTGGCTGATCTGATCCAGTTCCTTCAATAAAGCAATACCATCAACTGGGATTTTTAGAAGTGTGCCTTCTCTATAGCAGTGCTGGCTCTCCGGAACAAGTCTCCTGAGATTCAAATAGCTCCCACCCTACCATTGTTTTGAAGGGCTCTGAAGACCTGGCTCTTTACCTGGGCTTTTTAGTGAGAGTGACTGAAGCTTTGATAACTTGATAACTTGATGATGACGACGACGATGACATGGGTGTGTACTGGGTGTTTTTTATTCCAAATCAAAGGATTAAAGTAGGGCCACACTGTTATATTTTAGTTACCCCAAACTATCTTCTAAGCTAATTCTATTCACAAGTCTCTAATTCTGCAATGATAGGAATTATGTACTACTATTGATGCCAGAAGGCCTGTCTGATTGCATATGTTCAACAGTTTAAAAAGGGATAGTCAATAATTCCTGTATTTTTTGCTGGCTAAAGCTAATGAGGGAAAAAGATCAAAAACATTTCAAGGACTGCAGGATTATCTACCACAATTTTTTTTTAAAAAAAAAAACCTGATTGGGAATAAATATTGGGAGACTGTGACTAAGGAAACCCAGTGATGACCCAGAAAGTTATGAATGGAAGCTAGATAGAACTCATCTATACTTGCATATTGTGATTTATCTTTCCTTATCACAAAAGCTTCTCTGGTCTTCCAGTTTTCTTTCTCTTGTGTACTCACACCTAGCAATATATAAACTAACTGAAATTACCAATAATCATTACGTAAAGGCATGTTTTATGGCAACAGTACACAGCTTTGCTCTTGGGACAGACTGGCAGTGTAGACTGCCATATAACTAATTAATGGCACATTGCTAAGCATTTTTCCTTGGGAAAAAAAAAACCATTATGTGCAATGGGACTTATTGTGTGTTTAAGATTGCAGTTACTTAGAGATGAAAATAATTGTCAGTTCCACTACACTTAGTGAGAATTAGGGTGGAGTAAACATACACGGGGTGAGGCTTTAGGAAAGCATAATTTTAATGGGACATTGCAAACACAAACTGGACTTTAAGCATATATTTAAGTCTTAATGACTACTGAGAGTTAAATAAATGTTTTAAACCTGGTTTCTTTCTGAGTGGAGGCTTCGAAAATATTTCAGAGTGACGAATGAAGGAGTGGCCACTTCTATTAGATACAGATAAACCATCAGGTTTTCAGCCACTAACTAGAATCAGAAGACAATCAAATACTATAAATATAGCTATATGAGTAGCCTTATATTTTTTCACTTGGATAGTGAATGAATGTCAATGTAATATTTTTTTTAAAAAAGGTTCCTATATCCTTATGCACTGGATAACTATATTGACTTTACTTCATATATAACTATTAATATTCTACAAGTTAATTAAGATATTTTTATTATGAGTGTCTATTCTGGTTAATTCTCAGAGCATCTAGCATCTTAGAATGTCTCACAGAGAGTGACTAGAAAGGCACTTAAGCAAGCACTAAGAGCAGGGTATCGAATCTGAAGTTTTATAGGTTAGAAAAAACTATTCAAGAATTAATCTTACAAGGAAAGCCCCTAGAATTCTGAATCTTTATCAGTGCTAGGGCTGGCAATCTGAAAAAAAATGGCTTGCACAACAAATTTTGCAATAGTTAATACAAAAATAGGAACGCCTTAGTTTAAATGTGTAGAAACTAGCATAGCAAGTCTGGATAAGGCTGTAAATCTGGCTGTTTATCTGCTCATTAAGGAAGGTGCAATTACTGTATAGAAAAACATTGTCTGCCACTTAAAGAATCCCATGGATACATTCCTTTCAGTTTAGTATAAAGATGTTTTATGAAATTCGATTTGCCATATTACCATATTTTGAACCTTTGCACACTACAATGAATTTCCTTTGCATATTATTAGACCATTGAATGAAGGATAGAGAACTTAAATACAATGTAGATTTGCTTTTTAAGTTCTAAAAATAGCAAATAAAGTTAAGCTTAAATAGTAAAAAAAAAAAAAACGCTGGGTAAGGGAGAATCCTGTGGCATTTCAACTTATTCTTCAGGATCATTTTAATGATTGTGTGTTCTATTGAAAAGGAAATAACCTATAATCAAAATAATATTTGTTTGCACTAAGCAAGAGTTAATGTTGGAAACATAAAACTGAACTACCCCTTTTAATTAAATAATCAACATGTTTCATTACTGAACTGGAAGTTATCAATATAGCACATGAAAGAAGAAATTATACTTTTTCAATTTAGATAATATGCAAAAAAAAAAAAAAAAAGCACACAATTTGTAATGACCTGCTTTCACTGAATATAACCAAGCTGCAAAGATCTATTATTGGCTGAAAATAGCAGCAGCAACAGTGGCTTACTTTAATGAGATTGCTGGCTCTGGGCCCCAGCTGCTCCATGCAGGGCTGTCCCCTTACTCCATGACCTACCAATATGTGCTGTCATCAGTAATGAGATAAACCTGGTTTCTTAACATGGAGGAAAACTATGAGCCATGTGCTCTTTCTATTACTGTAGCAGATGCCTAAACTGTACAACTTCCCCCCCCCCCAATGTAATGAAAGGGGAAAAATGGAGCATTAAATATGCAACAACTCTTTTCACTTTAGGCTTTATTGCCTGAAGTGAGCCTTGTAATGTTGTGAATCTCAAAATTTAAATTTTGTTCTTGCAAAGTGCACTGAAGAATGGTTGTTCACACTATATTATGCACATATCATATGCAACAATACAGTTGTATGTCTTTTTCCGAGACACACCTGAAATATTTTAATGCAATATGGCAGGACATGGCATTAAAAAGACTAACAAGTATACATTAAGTTTGATTTCAGATACTGAGTCTTATTTCTCAGGAAACATACAAGATTATGCTGTACCCAGAACTAATATGCACAGTGAAGACTATATGGATGGTGCATCACACTTACTGTAAAATGGGAAGCTTCCATAGAATTAACTAGCTGATTTTTTTAATAAGTATCTGCATGAATACTATCATCCTTAAAACATTGCCTATTTCTGATTCTCAATTATTTATGCATCTGTTTTTATATTACATGAGCTGTTAAACCTGGGGCAGTTTTGCAAAGTCAGATCATTCTCAAGAAGCACTTTGTGTACAATGAATTTCTTCCATCCATTAAAGGACTTGCAAATAGAACTGCATGTGATACCATTCATTAATATTACATAATTACAGTACATCTGAAATACTTCTTTAGGTAGGGCAGCTTAAAAAAAAGGAGAAAAAGAAGAAGGGGAAGACAGCATGCTCCAAGGCAATGAATTTTATTAACAGCTTATTTAACACGAGAGTGTGTAACTATATAATATCTTAATGCAATTTCAGAAAAATAGTAAAGGCATTTTTTATTAAATGACCTTAACACAAATAAATGTGCCTGTGAACAGGGTAAATGGTTTATAGAACAAGTAATTGGCTCTGCAGTAACTGAACAGAGGAAGAAAATTCAGGAAAACAAATTGTGGTTGCATTTTGGTTCAGACAAGGTGTCTGTGTGTAAAGGAGCTGACATCATGTTCCTAGGATCTAATCTGCTATAACCTTTTATATACTTGCCTGGGTGTACACCCCATTAAGCAGTGGGATTTGTTCATAAATAAATGTGCATAGGATTGCTCTGTAAAACACCTTTTGTGCAGTATTTGAAGCAAAAACATTCTCTAAATTTGGTCTGTTCTGTATCAGCTTCTTCTTGGTTGCCTGGATATAACTCTGGCACAGAATCTGCTGAGAAGGACAGATAGTATATATTGAACATTTCTTCCCGTCAGTTTTGTTTTCTCCATTCTGAATGGAAATCCTTGCCCATATGTTGGAGATATCAGGAACGAGCATGGCTGGCCCTATGACCCTAGTTAATGCTGCATTGGATGACTTGTGTCCCATAGCTGTCTCTCCCCCCATTCTTGCCCATGTCATTAATTTTTAGGGACTCTTTAAGTATGTGCTACAGAGCAAAAAAAGATTACGGAAGAAAGCATGTGACACAGGGATATCTCAGTTTTAGGTATTTATTTGTTAAATTGTAACTCTTAAATTTTTCCACATCAGCCTTCTGCAACCTAGTCCTAATAATAGAAGTGTTAGATTTTAACTCCAAGCATTCTAAGACAGCCTGGCCCACTGAAATGAACAGCACTCAAAAAGCAGCTGCCTCCCGATTAGTATTCAATCACATCCAAACACAAAGCAAAATGTAACTATCCAAACCACTTTTTAAATAATAATTTTAAAACTAGATAAATCAGACCGGTAAAAAGAAACAAACAATGTTAATAAGACAGTATCTCAAACATGGTATTTCTTTCTCTTCCCTCCCACTCCATTATCGGCAATCATGGGTTGTTGTTCTTTTAAATGCTGCTGTACTGACTGACAAAGCTGAGGCTTCATGGTTTCCTGGGGCCAAATAATAATCTGATTGTTGTGAATCATTTTCGCACTATAATTTAACCCTGTGTTCTAGAGTCATCCCACATTGGTGCCAAAATAATAGTGATGAGGTTTTTATCACACTTCAACCCAGGCTGGATGATGCTGTGAACACATTATATGCCACTAGTTGTGACAGACACAAAGAAAGTCACCTTCTGGGAAACTGTCTTCATTCCCCTTGGAAAATGGTCAGTGACTACAGGATAATGATAAATAAGTTCATTCAAGTGGAGCTGTTGGAAAAGCTTAGGAAGCCAAGATATATCCCAGATGGATTTTGGTAATTGTGCCAATTATTCTGATGGACACTTTATATGATAACGTGCTAGAATTCACTGAGTTGTCTTTACACACTCTTTGCACATAGAACTATACTCACAGTAACTTCTTGATAGGATAATATGTGCTTTGCAGTGATACCCATTAATTTTCAATAATTCCTACATTAAAATTCAATGGAATATAATTACAAAACTTGCCTAATGGTGTTATACATACATTAAGATATTATAATGCTAAAAAAGTGAATGAAGAGCCTTTCAAAACAGAGGAAGATCTACACAGGAACACATACAGAAGAAAGCTATGGGTAGACTTAAGGCTTATTACATCTAGTTTGTACTTTTTAGTTAAACAATCATGTAGTCATTTCTTTATATCACCATCTTATAAAGAAAAATGTATCTCAGAATTATTACAGAATAATAAAACATGATGAATGTAGCATTTAAACAACTTTTACATTATAAATGACCCATTTCCCCTTAAATTAATCATGTGGATTTAGCTACCTGTCTTCTAATATTATGAACAATGCCACAAAATCTAGCAACTTTAACATTAATATTGGAATCTAAAAGGAGCAGAAAAGCATACTTTTTTCTTATGTGCTCGAAAAAATATATTTTTAAAATTTTTTATTAAAACCCTGAAATTAATCTACAGGTTTTGGCATCCAAAAGTGCCAAATATTTTGGAATTTAATTCTTTTCAAAAATAGATTTCTTTAAATATTAGTTAAATTGTTTAAAAGGTATTATATATTAATAATAACTGATAACTAATATATAGACCTGTGATGATGAACCTATGGCACGCATGCCCAAAGTGGCATGCGAAGCCATGTCGCCCAGTACACGCGGCCTTGCCTGTTTGTCTTTTGGGTTTCTGGCACGCATGCGCACGTGACAATCAGCTGTCTTTCATGCACGTGGCAGTGCCAAAAACAGGTGTGCGGATGCACGCCTGCCAGCTGATTGTCAGGTGTGCATGTGCACCAGAACTTGGAAGTTCGGCTTTTCCAGAGCACGGCCCCAACGAGCGTGTGCGACGTTTCCGCCTGACCTTTTGGGCACTCGGTGCCTAAAAGGTTCGCCATCACTGATATAGACTATATAAGTGTTATATAATAAACTATTTAGCAAGAAAAACCACCCGCCTCCATCGCTACCAGATCAGGTGATCCGGTCTGAACCGGGAGCATTTCACCCCTGCTTGAAACAGATTAATGATGCCTGAGATTCAGAATGTGGCTTCTATTTTTTTAAATCAGAATCTCTCTCCCCACCCCCCATTTTTTCCTTTAAAAAATCTACAAAAACAACATTATATAAAACTGGTCAGGCTAGTCAAGTTGTCAAACAAATTAGCTTGAGAAGGAATGTTAGCAGATGTGTGATGCTGATGGAATTTGGTGAAATTTAGGTTCAAATGCAGTTAAGCTTGTTGAATAGCTTTGGGCAGTTTATACTTTTGTGACACATCCTGTCTCATGAAGTGGTGTGTGCATATGTGTCTCTATGTGTCTTTTAACAAAACACTATACTAGGTTTCTTAGAGGAAGATACGAGTATGAATGAAACATATGTATAGAATAGAATATAACAGAATTCTTTATTGGCCAAGTGTGATTGAACACACAAGAAATTTATCTTGGTGCATATGCTCTCAGTATACATACAAGAAAAGATACGTTCGTCAAGAATCATAAGGTACAACACTTAATGATAGTCATAGGGAACAAATAAGCAATCAAATCATATTAGGAAACAGTCAATATAAATCGTAAGGATACAACCAACAAAGTTACAGTCATACAGTCATTAGTGGAAGGAGATGGGTGATAAGAACGATGAGAAGATTAATAGTAGTGGAGACTTAGTAAATAGTTTGACAGTGTTGAGGGAATTATTTGTTTAGCAGAATGATGGCATTCGGGAAAAAAACTGTTCTTGTGTCTAGTTGTTCTGGTGTGTAGTGCTCGATAGCGTCGTTTTGAGGTTAGGAGTTGAAAGAGTTTATGTCCAGGATGCGAGGGGTCTGTAAATATTTTCACAGCCCTCTTTTTGACTCGTGGAAGTATACAGGTCCTCAGTGGAAGGCAGGTTGGTAGTAATTGTTTTTTTCTACAGTTCTAATTATCCTCTGAAGCCTGTGTCTGTCTTGTTGGGTTGCAGAACCAAACCAGACAGTTATAGAGATGCAGATGACAGACTCAATAATTCCTCTGTAGAACTGTATCAGCAGCTCCTTGGGCAATTTGAGCTTTCTGAGTTGTTGCAGAAAGAACATTCTTGGTTGTAATTTTTTGATGATGTTTTTGATGTTGGGCATCCATTTTAGGTCTTGAGATATGGTAGAACCTAGAAATTTGAAGATCTCTACTGTTGATACTGTGTTGTCTAGTATTGTAAGAGGTGGTAGTATGGGAGGGTTTCTCCTAAAGTCCAACACCATTTCTACGGTTTTGAGTGTGTTCGGTTCCAGATTATTCTGGTCGTACCACGAGGCTAGTGTTCAACCTCCCGTCTGTATGCAGATTCATCATTGTCTTGAATGAGACTGATCACTGTTGTGTCATCTGCAAACTTCATTAGTTTAACAGATGGATTGTTTGAGATGCAGTCATTGGTATACAGAGAGAAGTGGAGAGAACACACAGCCTGGGGGGAGGGGGCTGTGCTAATTGTACAGGTATCTGATGTGATTCTGCTTAGCTTCACCTGCTGCTTCCTGTTTGTTAGGAAGCTTATGATCCACTTACAAGTGTGTTCAGGTACCTGTAGTTGGTTTAGCTTAGTTAGAAGAGTGTCTGGAATGATGGTGCTGATTGCTGAACTAAAGTCTATAAAGAGGACCCTTGCGTAGGTCTTTGGAGATTCAAGATGTTGTAGAATGTAGCGCAGAGCCATATTAACAGCATCATCTCTTGATCGATTTGCCCGGGATGCAAACTGCAGGGGGTCTAACAGTGGATCCCTGATGGTTTTCAAGTGGGACAGCACTAGCCTTTCAAAGGTTTTCATAACTACAGATGTTAGAGCAATTGGTCTGTAGTCATTCAGTTCCTTGATGGTGGGCTTCTTCAGCACTGGGATGATAGTAGAGCATTTGAAGCAAGAAGGAATATAGCACATCTCTAGCGATTTATTGAAGATATGGGTAAAGACGGGGGTCAATTAGTCAGTACAGACTTTTAAGCAAGAAGGAGTCTTGTCTGGGCCTGGAGCTTTTCCTGGCTTTTTGTCTGTGAAATAGGTCTTCCTTTTCTGTGATCACTAGGGTTTGGGAACCCAATGGGATGGGATCAGTTGTAGGAGGCTTAGCTGTTGTTGGTGTGTCTGAGATGGGGGTTCTGGCGATAGGTGGCTGTAGTTTCCTTTCAAACCTGCAATAAAACACGTTCAGGTCATCTGGCAATTGTTGATTTCCTTCAGCCTGGGAAGGAGGTTTGCTGTAACAGGTAATATTTTTAAGTATAATGGAACAAGCAAATAATTTTCTCATTCTTTGAGACTTTGTTACCTTTTCAGTAGCTGTAATGTGAAGCCATAGCTCAGAGACAAACTTTTGGTGCAGAAGGACAGGGGGAGGCAGAACCAAACTGTGGATCACAGAAAGCTAAAACTCTTAAAAGCAGAAGATGCCTGAACCAAATCACTATGCATAAATGACAATACAAGGTTCCCAATAGTGTTAAAGATTTATGAATCCAAAAATTTGTTTTGCATACAGGAACTGAATTCATGGTCTTTCTATACAAACATTCACCATGGTTTTCACAAGTTGTCTTCATATTTATATCACTGAAAATGTTAATTCAGATGGAGAATAAAATCAGGAAGGAATGCAAAGGTGTTGAAATAATGAATGCCATTAATTTCCCAGAGAGCAGAGAAATGTGTGTTCAGGACACAAGGGAGATACCTCACGTGATGATGTGCTAAGAAAGCTAGTTACCATGGAATGACTACAGGAACAGTAGCTATTAGTCATTATGGGTATTTATCTCCAGGAATAAGGACCATAACTCCTTATTAGTTCTTTGGGGAATATGATGAAACTCTCATCAATTGTGCATTTATTTTAAATGGTTGCTTTAAAAATTGCCATATTATAAACTTGTATCTGCTTTTATCACTGTGGACTTTGGCAAAAGAAATCCAACTCTGCATCAAGCACACCAACATTTCTACAGATGTACTTAATGTTCCTAATATATTCCAGTTTAAATATATGGAGTTTTGCATAATGTTGTGCATGCCCATATATTCTAACTGTGAGCAGTTCTAAAAGCAATACTACAAGGTTTATTTTCCTTTGCAAAATACAGTTTGGATGATAAAATGGCATATTAATACTATTTACTTTATATCTGTACAAACATAAATGTAAATAAAAGTCTATTCCTCCAACACAAGGCACATATTGTAGCCTTTGCATCAGTGGTGGGTTGCCTCTGGTTCGCACCGGTTCTATAGAAAACCGGCAGGAAGCTCCGCCCACCAACCCCGATATCACTAGAACGCTTCTGCGCATGCACAGAAGAGCACGTGCGTGTGAGCACGCGCAGCCCTGTTGTGAACCGGTAGTAAAGGTAAGTAGAACCCACCCCTGCTTTGCATCAGCTTTCCAGATAAAAGCTGTTGTACCAGTCGCTAAGCATGTACTTCAATTTAGCTAATTCTGCCCAAAACATCTACTTCCTTACCTAATTTAGATACTTAGGCAACACTATAGTGTTCAGAAAAAAAGCAATCCCATAATATCATTGACAAAACCTACATACAGGTCAGGAAGCCACAGTCCAGAAAGAGCATAGTGAAACGGACTAGCTCCAGGTTGGCATAGGAGTGAGACAAGGCTGTATACTCCCTCTTTATTTATTCAATTTATATGCTGAATATATACTAAGAGAAGCTAAAGAAGTTGAGCATGACTTTAAGACTGGAGGAACAACCAATACCTCTGTCATAATGATGAAACTATTTTGAGCTGAAAATGCAAATAATATGCAAGATCTGTTAAGATAAATCATAGAACAAAGTGAAAAAAGTGGGATTAAGATTAAATATAAAGACTACTATAGATAACCAGCCTCAGAACTGACAGTGAAGATACTGAAATGGTGGCTAGTGGTTTGTCTTTTAGACTCAATGATGAACACCAAAGGAACCAGAGTTAAGAAATATGCCGACTATATGCAGACTATATGCAAAATATGCAGATTAGCACTTGCTAGAGAAACAATGAAGGCCTTGGAAAAACATTTACATGCTGGGATGTGCACACATCTACAAATATCAGAATTGAATAGGCAGTGTTTTTTTCTCTTTGATACTCTATGGAAGCAAAAGATGGACTTGAAAAAGTAGGTTAGAAAGAATATCGACACTTTTAAACTTTGGTGCTGGAGAAGATTCCTGAGAATTCCACAAATAATCATGAAAACAGACTAACTGACCATCACACAAATCAATTCAGAATTGTCACTGGTGCACAAATATTGAGGTTCAAATTATCATATTTTGGACACATTATATGAAGATTTGACTCTCTGGTGTCTAATGCTGGGAAAAATGGAAGGAAAGAGAAGATAATAAGTAAGATAGACTCAAATTATCACAATGTTGGAAGAATTGAAGGATCAGGTTGGGGACAGATCATCCTGGATAGAAATTAAGAGTCAGCATTGACATGATGTCACATAATCAATGAAACAATCATCCAATAGTGATAGAAATCAAAATAATGATTGTTTATTTTTCTTAAAATAAAAGATTTTTAATTGGGAATTCATCACCCTGAATTCAATAAATGGATTCAGAAATATTTTGATATGATTGGCAGAGAAAGACATCTGAAAACTGTTAGGAATAAAATTGTAATAGTAAAGAGTTTAGGTTACCTTAAAGATTAATAAATTTATTACTGCTTTGCTTTCCTAGAACCCAGTCCTCTGATCAGATATACCACAAATACCTCATGCCACAAAACACTTGTTTTGATTTTGCTGTGAAAGACTAACATGACAGTCACTTTGAAAATAGATGGCTTAACGAGGCCAGCCTACATGAAGATTGGAAATTTAACCATAATCTCGTTTTCCAACTGTTATATTTGGGAAATACTTAAAAACCAGTCCTAAGTATGATTTGCTTGAAGTCTTTTGGAGTGAGCATATCGTACTTAAGATACAAGTTAAGGCCTCCAAGAAAATAAAAGAGTAGTAAGTTATGCATAAATTATAACAGGAAGAAAAAGTGGTAACTTTTTTTAGGCTCATTAGGGTAAGATTGCTTAGTGGAAGGTGGATTTCAAATGTATAAAAGAAGTGGTCACTGTGAACTTTTCATATAATATCTTTCATGTACTATTATGTGAAGTACAGGGGGTTACTTAGGCAAGACAACTACAGATAACTATAATTGATGGCAATTATAGCCCACATAATTATATGTTTTCTTGGAAGTAAATAATAGTAACTCCCAAGTAAGCATGCACTGGATTGTAAGGCAAAACTGTTTCTTGGGAAGAAAGTAAATTTGTTGCCCCAGTCTTACTGGACTAGACGACTGTTCAATTTTTTTATTATGTCTTTTTAAAAACTCTACATAACATATTGTTTAAAATTTAGTTATCTACTACAACAGGATAAAGACTTGTTTCTGGATAATTTTTGTGTGTTGGTCTAACTACTTTATGTATATAGAGTATAATGCATCTGAATATATTACCATTTTCTTAATACCTCATTATTGGTTTTTTAAAAAGTACCAATGCCATAAACTGCTGAGGCTGAGCAAATGTTCATTTTGTTTATCAGTACAGCTTTGTCTTCCAGTATAGCCTTAAGGTTAATTGTGACATTTGGTGTCAGGACAATGCTGTATTTGAATTTTCAAAAAAGGAGGATTTTTTCAGAACTGTCTTTAAACCAGTATGATCTTTTATACACATGTGGTATTTAAATCGTCACAATTCACTGAAAACATATGGCAAAGTTGAGGGAACCTCCTTCCTGTATAGGCTTGATTATAGAATATAAGGTTCTTGATTTAGCTTCTTGTGGCCTAGCTAAAAGGCCCCTCTGCAAACTCCAGTGTCCCAAAGTCAGACTGGTCTACAAAAGGAGAAGGGGAGAATTCTGAGATTTTCATGCATAGGAAAGTTCACAGTGATTTGATTCTGAAGAGCAGCATTTGGAAAATGACTTTTGGGTGGAGTCTAAGTCAATTATATCATTCAACTCTGGGAGTAATCCAGGACTCTAATAAATGCTCCCCACCCTGAAGTATGTAACTTTTTTTCATTTGGTCCTATGCAAGGTCTTTCCCCCTTTCACTGAACCACAACACAAAGATACCCTGGCAATCTCTCCCCCGCCCCCCCCAGCATAAGATGACCTTTTTCTCATCCCCAGACCACAAGGGAGAAGGCTTAAACCATTCACTCTTGGCTATACTGAAGTTAATGTAGAATTTTCTTCCAACACCATTCAAGGGAAGCTTCAAGGTTTGTCAATCTGTTAGGCATTTTTCATCTATTATCTTGGAGGGAAATTAGTTGACTGACAATAAGTGAACAGAGGTAATTGAGGTAGGATAGGGATCAGCAATTGGGCAGCAGATTTTATGCCAATAATTTTTTTTTCTACTGGCCAAGATTGGGAAAATGGCACTTCAACTGTGTGGAAAAGGCTAAAGAATGTGTCCTTTGATATTGAATCCTAAATAACTGTGTAGGAAGCTGCCTCATACAGTACTTGCTCATGCTGCCTCAAAGACTACTTTGAGTAAAAGACTGTACAGAAACTCTTTGCCATTATTTCTTATTCAGTGATATAATAGATTAGTTACACTTAAATTCTTCTCCATACAGAGTGTGCATTATCATATGTGCAACATGTATGTATGTATGTATATATGTGTACACACATGTACCTAGAGGAAAATATCTGCCAGGTATTTTTCTAAGTGAGAATTTTTTTGTATAATCACAATACAAAATTGTGTGGGTGATTCTGTCATAGTCTTCTTCTATTCCTATGTTTTCCCATAAAATCCACAAAAGGGTGGTAAGAAAAAGGTGAAAAAAAACTATATAGTGTGTCTTGATTAGAAGCACTAGGGTATTTATCTGAAAGCTCTTCTGTTCCCAAAAGCTTTCTTATTTTTGTTCATATCAAATATGGCACTTCGCTTATTGATACCGTAGTTAAATTCCTATAAACAAAGAAGCTTCTAATATTTGTCTTGGGGTATAGTCATCTGTGCAGCTAAATGTATCAGCATATCTTGGATATTTATATACAGTTTGTCCTAAAAAAAGGCCTAATACTTACTGTACAAACAGAGCAAACAAGAAGTGCCAGACCACAATCATATGTAATGATAATAAAGTCAGGAACTTCTGTAACCGGATAACTAAACATACTGAAAAACCTGTACTGAAATATAAGTGATGAACATCTGCAGATGTAACATCCAAGCCATATATTTAGCAACACTACATTACAAAAGCCAAAATAATGACTTCACAGATATAGTTGTTAATTTCTGAATGTATGATGACTGCAGGTATTAATAACAAGAGAGAATGGCTTGAAAAGAGAAGGAGAGTAATACTTATAGAATTGTTAAATTAGCTGTGGTGATTCTTCATTTTGGCATCTTAACAGACACGTGTTTTGGTGAGGAAATAAATATATGTGATGTCACACAAACAGGCTAGTCCATAGTATGGAAATGCCATGGTTGCCAGCTTTATCCTGGTGTGACAAACCCAGTGCCTTCAATAATAATAATAATAATAATTTTATTTATATACCGCCCATTCTCCTGAAGGACTCAGGGCGGTGTAGAGCCAGAATTAAAATACAAATATACAAATATACAATATCATAGTTAAAATTAATTAAAATCATTAAATAGTTTTGGCTGAATTTTAAAACCCAAAATTAAAACCCAATTTAAAATCATTCAATTTGACAGCCCCGCCTGTCGGAACAGTAGGGTCTTGAGGGCACAGCGAAAAACCCGGAGATCAGAGATGTTACGAATATCCAAATATTCAAAATGGACAAAGCAGATTGGTTCAATAATTGAAAGATTGTCCTCCCTACTGGGAAGCCTTCCCAACCTGCTGGGACTTCAGTTCCCATTTCATTGAGAAGCGATGGGTACCAAGGTATACCTCATCTGGAGAATATCAGATTGGGGAAGTATGATGAAAGCAAACCAACTAGAAATAATGAGTATATGACTTCTCAGACAGACTTTAAGTAAGAAGCCACTGCTGTGCCTATAAAGTCACCAAGAATTGGACAAGACTGAATGGTTAAAACAACAAGCTGTGAATATTACGTTCCTAAGGGGAGCTGTGCCTCTCTTTAGAGGTCTCCAAAATCACAAAGGAAAATGCCATATTCCAGTTAACCCAAAGGTGCTTTTTCCAGAGGCAACTGGACTATCTGGAAAGTCCAGTTGCCTCTGGAAAAAGCACCTTTGGGACAACCATGACCAGGATGACTGAGTCATATTCCAGTTAAATATTTTTTTTAATCAAGGATTCATCTAAATCGTTGTCTGGGATCTAGATTGGGATTTAAAACGTATGGCAGTTTTATCAAGAACAATGTTTATGCCAGATCACAAAATTTTATATATCCAGAAACTTCTTAGGATGCTTAAAATAAACTGACCCCATCAAATAAACTGCCATTCAGAAACCATTAGCCAATGAAAAGCTCACGCCTGCCATACTCAAAAATGGTTGCTTAGATTAGACCAAACTATACATATAACAGACTCTGTGGCTTCATTACCTAACCCAACATGGCCGCTCAACTTCTCTTGAGGGAAAGAAAACTGCCCGAAGCAAGAATGGCGGACGCAGCGCCGCCCCATTTGCCCTTATGTAAAAGGGAGGCCGACTCTCGCAGTCCCTCTTCTGGCTAGCGACTGGAGGGAGAAGAGGCGTGGCTCATGCAGACAAGGGAGGGGGGAGAGAGGAGGGGCGGAGCTTCTCTGTACCGGAAGTGTCGCGCTGCCTCTCTCCAGCTGGTTGTCATTTCGATCGGAGGCTCGGTCCTGTGGAGACGGCGGCGGTGGCTGAGGCGGCCGGGCCGGGCTGACGCACCGGCGTATTTGACAGAAATAGCCCAGCGTCTCCGCGATTTAATAGGAGCCTCCCTCCACCCTCCCGATCGACGATTGTTTTACATGAGGGGCAAAGAACGACGCCGGGAGGAGCCGAGGCGGAGAAGCAGTCGCAGCCCCCGAGGATCGGCAGTGGGAGGAAAGGCAGGACCCCTGGGAACCGCTATCGCCGCCACCAACGCTTCCCTCTTTTCCTCACCCTCCTCCTCCTCCACCTCCACCTCCACCATAAGAGCCAGCCTTGATTCGGCCCTTCCCTGCGCTTTCGCCACTAAGTGATCCTCGTGACCCTCCTCCCTTGAGAAACCGGCTCCCATGGGGGAGAGAGGAGTCCGGCTCCCCGCCAGCGTCGTCCCCTCCCCGGCGGAGACTGCTCCCCTCCAGAGGTAAAGTCCTCCCCTCTCTGCGCGGGTAGTGAATGGTGAAATCCCCATTTTGGTGCCAGCTCCTACCTCTGAGAGAGAGAGAGAGAGAGAGCGCGAGAGAGAGCAAGGGCGGCATCAGACCTGTATTTCCTTCCTTTCCCCTCGAATAAATCTCATCAGAAGGAAGCCTTCCCCTCCCTTGCCTTAGATATTCTGGGTACAATATATGGATTTGAGCCCAAGCCCCTTCTCTCGTTTTTTTTTTTTTTTTTTTTTGCCCAATAAATTATTCTGCTGATGGCTTTTTTTTTTTTTAATGTCTTAACTTATGCTGTCCGGGTATTTTTCCTCCATCCCCCCTCCAGACACTTGACTGCTGATTTTCTGAGGTGAAAATTTTCCTCTGCAGGCAGCCAGGATTCATCTGAAGGACACGTAAATATCGGATCATAATAGAAGGCGAGCTTCAAAAAGCAGGAACCCACCCAGCCAGCCAGCCAGCCCAGCAGCAGCAAGAATCCACCCTTCGCCTGCTCAACTCAGTCTGTACACATACACCCAGCACTCACTGAATGCCAATATTTAGAGATCAGAAAAAGGAACAAATCCTCACACCCTCCCTCTCGAGATAGAAAGGCCTTGTCAGAAGGGCATCCGCATAAGTCATATTATTCATAGTCCTACAGGCAAAGGCAGTAGCAGCACAGGTTGTGGGGGAGGGAAGTTTCTCTTCTAGAATTTGCTTCCCTAAAGAGATCCTGAGCTAAAATCTTTACATTTTCCACAGCAAAGACTGTTAGAGTAGAACACAGATATATATTAGATTATATAGAATTTATTAAATGATTCCAGATTTAAATATATTTTTGGAGCTGTGAAGGAGTGAGGAGTACCAGATGTCATGGTATCTTTTTTTCATTAATGTGTACGTGAGCAGGTTGAGGCAGTTGGTAAGACAAGAAAGTTAATATATATTATATCTATATATATCTATATATATCTTTTTTTAAAAAAATTCCCTGGAACTTTCTTTCATCCCCACTTCATTCTTGTGTATTTCCTTTTTAAAAAAGGAAAGCTCTTATTTTGTTAACCAAAGATTTACTTTCCATTCCTTCTGGCTATTAGAAGGAAGTGAACACAAATTGACCCATGTCAATATTTTAAGTGATCTCACTTACAAGAATCCAGGAAAAATATCCAAATCAGATATCTCAAGTGGGTAGGAAGAAAGTTTGTCATAAAAAGATATTTTCTATTCTGTTGCTTTAGTAGAAGAAAACCATTTAAAGATTTTTTTTTCTCTTTCCAGGAGGAATTCAGATTCTAAAATAAAATAAATGGGGGATTACGGGTTTGGCGTGTTAGTGCAGAACAACACCGGGAATAAGTCAGCTTTTCCAGTCAGATTTCATCCACATCTGCAGCCTCCACATCACCATCAAAATGCAGCCCCCAATCCTGCTGCTTTTATAAATAACACAGCTGCCAATGGCAGTAGTGCTGGGTCAGCTTGGCTCTTTCCTGCTCCAGCTGCCCATAATATTCAGGATGAGATTCTGGGGTCAGAAAAATCAAAAAGTCAACAACAGGAAAAACAAGACTCCCTAGAAAAACAGCAGCTTTCTCCTAGTCAAAGTCAGGAAGCAGGCATGCTGCCTGATTCTGAGAAAGCTAAATCTGAAGAAAGCCAGGGGGATAATTCTTCTGAAAATGGCAATGGGAAGGAAAAAATAAGAATAGAATCGCCAGTGTTAACAGGATTTGATTATCAAGAGGCTACAGGGCTAGGTACTTCAAGCCAGCCCCTGACATCTACTGCATCTTCTCTGACTGGTTTCAGTAACTGGTCAGCAGCAGCTATAGCTCCTTCGTCTTCAACAATAATAAATGAAGATGCGAGTTTCTTCCACCAGGGAGGGGTGCCTCCTGCTTCAGCAAATAATGGTGCTCTGCTGTTTCAGAATTTTCCACATCATGTCAGTCCTGGTTTTGGGGGTAGTTTTTCCCCTCAGATTGGACCCCTCTCTCAGCACCACCCTCATCACCCCCATTTTCAACATCATCACAATCAGCATCAACAACAGAGGAGGTCTCCTGCAAGCCCTCATCCACCTCCATTTACACATAGAAATGCTGCTTTTAATCAACTGCCTCATCTTGCTAATAATCTTAACAAACCACCCTCTCCATGGAGCAGCTACCAAAGCCCATCACCTACACCATCTTCCTCATGGAGTCCTGGTGGTGGATGTGGTGGGTGGGGTGGGTCCCAAGGGCGAGATCACCGCAGGGGACTGAATGGAGGAATAACACCCCTGAATTCCATCTCACCCCTGAAGAAGAATTTTCCAAATAATCATATCCAGTTGCAGAAGTATGCACGACCCAGTTCCGTTTTTGCTCCAAAATCTTGGATGGAAGACAGTTTGAACAGAGCTGACAATATCTTTCCCTTTCAGGTGAGATCATTTTATTAATATTAGACAGAATGCTGTATAAAGAGATCTAGGAAAGACTGCATGAATTGTAATGTTTTATCTTTGTTTTGCATTGCTTCAAATATTAGAAATGCACAATTATAAAATCAATTTTAAAAATGCACCTAAATGTGTAGTTCATCCTGTGACATTTCATGCCATGGTTGCTCATGTCTGAATCATGGATGCTCTGTATAATGTTTGTCAGAAATACCTAAAACAAAATAGGAAATCTATTATCTAGTTAGCTTGCTGTCAAATCAGTATTATCTGATCAATAAAAAAACTACAAGAACAATAATTGGAGTTATCCTTATAACTGAATAAAATGCTAAAGCACAAGAACTGCTGAAACTGTGCTCCTTTTTAAATATAATAGAATTCACTTCAATTAATTATTACCGGTTCCTAAAACTATAGAAAATACATTGACAGCTTTGTACAACAAGCATAATTTTCATTTTGATTTAATTTGGAATGTGTAGGTTTTTAAATGCAGCTCAAATAACAATCTTAAAATGTTGAGCTGGTCTCTGCTAGGAAGGGCAATATATTTTAGTAGTAGATTATAAATCATTACTAAAAATAGATATGGACTATTTCAAACAGCTTTTTCTATTGGAGGGTAGCCATTTGCTATAAGGAAATAGGCTGAGAATTTCAGTAGTACCTATTTTTCCACTTATAAACAATTACCACTAGAAATCACCATTTAAACAATGCAGTGAAAACCCTGACAGT
Source organism: Arizona elegans (assembly GCA_022577455.1). NCBI lineage: Eukaryota > Metazoa > Chordata > Lepidosauria > Squamata > Colubridae > Arizona > Arizona elegans. The sequence goes on from JAKOOJ010000003.1 coordinate 76,070,934, forward strand.
ATATTGCATTTCATTATAAGATCTGGTTAAATTTGAATATTCTGTAATGTTTTACTGAGATAGCAAAACGTTAAAAAATATTGATGAAAAAATAAAATTGTAAAATATTTGTTATTTCTCAACATGGTATATATAATCAGACGTGTGCTATGACCTAGTTTTGTTGTAATTAGAAAACTGGTAGATAGACAAAAGCCATACTTTTGTTAAATATAGAAAACTATTTTATAATTGGGTTAGATTACCCAGAGGACATGTCTTGTATTTTCTTTTTAGTTCATGTATCTGAAATAGAAATCATGAAATAATAAATCAGGAAGCAATATGAGGATTCATAATACTATGAATCAGCTGGAGTACAGAGGTAATGGTCGAGCCTCACTGCAGCAAGATTTGGTTCATTGTTTTAGTAGTTCATTTTGCAAATTGCGATTATATAAACTACACTGTGGTAGGATAAAGCATTGTCTTTCTCTTCATAAATTAAGGCCTCGGACCTAGGCATGATGCAAGTAGAATGATTTGTCCTGGAATACTGGAATATTATTACGTGGTTTTTATCCTTTGGATTATTATTCCAATTATATATATATATCTGTGGCAATATATTGTGAGCATTATTTTTCCAATGAAGAACAAATTGGCCATATGAGGACCAAATCCTGCCTCTTTGTATCTAGCAAAAGGAACATATTTTAATGAAATACATTTTAATTTAAAATGCCTGTGCTCAGTGCTGAGGAGGCAAGTGCAGGACTTCAAAGAACAGCTGAGTACTGCAGATCTAGAAAATTTTCCAGTAATTTTTGGCATTTAGTTTTTGCAGCATGAAGCAGATAGTGCTTTTTTTTCTTCCTCCTTTTTCACATGAAATGGTTCTCTTTTTTCCCCAAATGATTGTGCAAGATAACTATTTATTTCGAATGAAAGTGCGTGCAAAAATATGTTTACAAAGCTTTACATATGGATTAAGCTCTTGGAATACCTACAATTCAATTCTACCTCTCGTTCATTTAATTAAAAGACCTGCGTTCAGCTATGTTTAGTATTACTGCTATGTGGTATCTTGCTAGAAGTAACAAATACAATACCATTTATTTGGACCGATGTTATTTTTTCCACACAGACACAAATAGCTTCCATATATAGAGAAGTTGCCTTTTCTTCAGTAAATGAAAATTCAGTAAATTCTGCAATGTTTATGCAAATGTAATAATCACAGACTCCTCTAGTACAGGAGCTGGCCTTATCTTGGTGCCACGGGAAATACAGACATGAATATCCTTCAGAGATTAACTCTGATGCAAAAAGGCCTTTGCTGACCTGGCTTTCTTTTTAAAGAGCATCGCCTGGTTTTCATTCAAATACTTAGTATGTTGTATGATGCACGAACTGGGATGGTTGTTTTAAAAAAGCATTGTCATTTGATGCTAAAATGCATCTTTACTAAAATAGTAGCTTGTAAGTGCCTAGGCCTGATGTAATGGAGGGCGAAATAAAAAATTCTATTCATCCCACATCTTAGTTTTGTTATGATGATATAGAAGACCAGACAATTGAAAATGGATATTGGTGTGAGGCTAGAACCCAGTTTTGCCTTTAACAGTGGTTGTTGCCCTTGTTTTTCCCAGTTGGGATGTTGTTGCAGTGTTGCATGAGGGATCTTTTACTGGGTTGTTAGGAAGAAAATAGAATGGGCTGTATATTTATTGTATTTATTTGCACTCTCGGCTCCTTGAAGTTTTAAAATCAGCAAAATATTTTCCGCTAACGAAGATGTTCAATGATATCCATAGATTTAATGCTACATTAACAACGAGGGAAGCGATGGTAGCTGCAGCAGCGCTTGTCAGTAGCAGTTGCCCCCTAGTGCACAGATAAAGGGTAAACAGCAATTACACAATGCTTGTTGGTTTTTCTTGCTTGTTTGCCAAAGAGGCAGCTCTTTAAAGACAGGTATGGCAATTTGAATTGTCCAGTTTGCGTTTCCTAACAGGAAATAGGATACAGTATAATGTGAGCTTTGTTTGCGTCCCTATGTCACCTTTTCCCTTTAATACTTTAGCATGAGAAAACTAACTGCATGCAGAGCGAGTAAAAACTGCAGTGCAGCTCCCAACCAGGAACACAACCACAGAAGTATGGAATTGTGCACGTGGGTCATATTCTCTTTGATTTAAAGAGCCAGTCCTCTTTTAAGCTGCAAGCGTGCGCATGTACTATATCGAATGTGACAGGTTCAAACATTTCGATCTGGGAGTGCCAGAGGAAAGGTTGTTTATTGTTGAAACATCGATGTTTTGTTTCTGTTCTTTTTGTATTTTAGAATACAACCTGCTTAAAATTCTCAAAATATAATACAGTACATGGTATTGATGCATTAATGCTTTTTGCAAAGTGCTCTGAACATTTGAAAGTACTGATTAAATCTGGGCGGAGGGGAAAGAGATACAAATAAGAATACAATTTATTTAAAATATTTTCTTTGCAGGGAAAAAAACCTTTGCTATCTTTACTTTTCCTTTTGAATAGGGACACCAACTTCTGCTGAGAATGCAGTGAAGAAGCAGCCCGCATATTTTTCACAATGAAAATGTATGCTTCATCATGATGGTGCAATTTGGAAGCAAATATATTACTGTAAAACTTCTACTGGTCTTGTTTTAAAAAGAACATTCGTAGCTTTATTTTGCACTGCACTCGTAACAGAATGTAGAGGCCTATCGGTAGCAATTAGATTTCAAATAGGCTTTTACGTATGCAAACATGTCTTTCCTGCTAGTGTATTTCCTTGTAGAACAGGGACACTGTTCTGCACTAAAGACAGTTATGGTTGAAACAGGAAAACTTATCCTTGCTGCTAGGCAGAAGTCCAGTTTCTAAAATAAATAGCTGTATGCTTATTTCACTTGCCCTGAAGGAATTTATTAAGTTGAAACATGCAACCGCTGCATACTGACTATTCTCCCACATTTAGCTGTTAAATGTTTCCAGCAAAAAAAAAAAAACCCAAAACTAATGCTTTTTAAAAAAATCTATAGCTTCATTGAAACAAACAAGGTTTTGTGAACCTAACTTGCTTCTTGATAGCAAGCAAGATGTTAATTAGGTTAGTGGTATATTCTTGGCTCCAATAAATTGCTTGAAAAAATTGTAATGATTCTGATTATATTTTAATTGGATATGCTACATTTATCTTTTGCTAAATCTGTTTTTATTTGTCCTAAATATCTGTTCAAAGAAAGGCAAAATGGAGTTACTACTTCATATGCAAAATTATGAGTCTGGTAAGGAAACTAGAAAAATAATTTTTAAGGAATGGTTGATTGCAATGAAGACAAGCATGCTTAGAAAACAGCAGCCTGTTCTATTTTCTTTAAATTTTCATCTACATTAGCTATATGATAATAATGCGATATTCGGGATTAAAAGTAGTGAGACTGTTTTTAAATGTTTATCTGATCTTCGGCCTGCCTTTGACGGTATTTGTTTTACTTATTGCTCAAGAAGGTTGAAATTGGATTCAGTGTTTTAAAGAAAGCATGTCTGTACATCTGACAGATGTTGCTAAAGTTGAATCATGATTGTATGAACCTGTAGCTCCAGCCCGGCATTTTGTATTGTTAGGTTCATAGTGGCTGTTCTTCATATAAGGCAATACATGCTTGTCCCATTTTTCTCCACCCTTTTTTTTTTTTTTTTTACATAACCACAATCTGGAATGTACATCAGAACCTTTTATTTATAGTCATGTTGTTCTGGGAATTGCATAAGAAAGAAAGAAATATGGACTAGGGTGATCATAAATGTATGACTGAGAAAGCATCTGAGGCAATTTTGATGGACTCCAAACAAGCATTTTTAGGCTGTCTCTTCCCACCGTAGCATTTTCCATGGGGAAATGTGAAATTGACAACCTGTAGACTTAGAACTGCTTTCAGTATGTTTTCGTTTTCCCCCTTGTAAAGGTAAAAAAATGAAAATGCATATAAAGATACACCATTTCTTTTAAACATGGTGTTCAGTTTACTGTTTGGTCTCCAATTACATATGTTTGGGCAAGTTCTAATGCTAGGGTTGCCCTCCTAAAAAAAGAAACTGTAGTTGTGTATCAGTCTTTTCTGTTGACCAGTTGTGGTAGGACAAAAGCAAATGGTTAAGCCTCAAAATGATAAAAGACTGGGAGCCACTTGGTGGTAATTGAACATTCTCTCAAATCAACCAAGTCCAGGTGATTTTATGGACATGTCCATTTTGTTTTCCTGGCAATAAAACAAAAGAAATTTGCCAAATATTTCTTCTGGATTTTTTTTTTTTTGGTCCAGCTTTCACCCCTGGTATTCCTCCAAGTACTAACCAGGCCCACCCCTGTTTAGTTTTAAACCCAGCCAAGGTTAGGCAAGTGCTGTCACTACTGATATTGCTGAAGATTAAGACATTTAGATAGAAACTTAGTGTTTACATTACAGTTTTGAAGGCAAAAGGCTGTTTTGGGGGATATATGAAGGTAATCATTTAGTATCTGTCAACAGCTCCTTAAAACAGCTGTTTTTCCCCAGGATTATGTGACTATCCTCCTAGGTACATTATTCCCTTTGAATCTGAAGCATGTTTAGCCTACTGATTATGTTATGTTCTAATCAAATACAGTAGTTGAAAAAGGAAATGGATCACTAAGGTTAATGACTTATTTTTCCAAGAATACATAATACATATTTTCCACCTGTATTAATTTGGAGATATTAGCAATTTTTCCCAATTTGTTGCCCTTTAGGAATGTTAGCTGGTTAGGAATTATGAAAGTTGAAATCTAGAAGGACTGGGAATGGGGAGTGGAAGAAGGGGAGGCGTATCTGGATCTATTTATGTTCTATTAATCAAATGCAGGTTTGAATCTGGTTAGTACTAGAGATCACTAAGAACTCCTAGGGCTACAGGTTGGATTGGGAAATTAAAAAAAGAAATTCTAGAAGGAGGTGGTGATCAACCATGAAAAACTACATGCATCTGCCCATGGATTCATCAGCAGTTGAGCTTGACTCAAAGGTGACTTTATACTAAATATCATGTGATAGAGTGAATAATATATGGTGGGTGGATATATGCCTGCTGAATAAAGAGAGGCCCAGATAAATCGTATCATCACTAGTTATGTTACTGAGTCCTTCATCTCCAAATATTTCTCACTTTAAAAGCACCTCTTTAAAAACCCAGGCCTTTGTTCCAAACAAATTTGGCACACCCAAACATGTTTTTTAAAATTTTATAACGTTTGTTGCTGTGTTCCAGGTGAGATTGCCTCACCTTGGCAAACATTGGAACTTTAATCAGTTACTGTTCAGATGATAGCAACAAAAACTGACTCATCTTGATACTTTAAACTGTATGCATGCTTTGCTTAGGTAGGAACTAGGTATAAAACCACAAAGATGGGAACTCGTTGTGGTATTGTGATGCAAGAGGTTACATTAATGGTTGATGTCCTAATTTTGTATTCTTGTTCCTCTTGCATCGTATTGAAGTTTTTCCAACTGCAAAATCCGATACTAATATTCTTGATTAACTTCATTGTATACTTCTACAGCAGAAGATGGGACTAATGCATTAATCGCAGGACTCCATACTATCTGCCTTATGTACCAATATCTTTGCTATTCTTTTAAAAGTTTACAGGACATGATTGGGAGGTAATCAAAGAGTTTCCTTCCTGCCTCCCATCTTCCTCCTCCATATCTTGAACTTGGGGGAAGGATATTATTAAATAAAGAGATTTGGCTACTTCTGAAAAAAGAATTCGGTGTTTCGGTCAGTATTTACATTGGCTTTTAAAAACATATATTACTGTGTTCATTTGTAATAAGTTCAAAAGGATTGTAGTAAATGCGGTGTGTACAGAGATTATTTTCATTTTTCTCGGAGGGATTGTAGACAAAATTGGAACTATGATTTCAAACTGATGGCTTCCTACTTTGAATGTCACAATGAGGGTAAAATCTTTATTTAAATTGATACATTATGGTTAAAGAAAGAATGTAAAACAAATTGCAGCCAGGTTATGTTTTATTTCCCCTCCATATGTCTGAATTATTTTAAAATAACCTTAAGCAAAAAAGCCAACAATTTTTTTTTTAACAGAGTAAATTATGGTAATAAAGAATATTCATTGAAGTTTTTTGCTTTATATAAAGCAAATGTTTATTAGTACCATTTGGCTCCCTTTTTACCAAGCCTTCCCATAGGTTGACAGATTTAATTAAAGTCTTATATGCTTTTTGTGCCTTGAACAAATGAAAAAAATAGTATAAGATCCTGATATCTCTTTAAGAAACAGCTGTTACCGTATTTCCTTATTTGCTGACACTCTTCTATCTTCAAGGGAATAAAGTACTAAATTAGTACTGTAACCTTGATTAGTCAGGGTGTTATTAGTACAATTATTTGTGTGTTCTTTGTAGAGTTTACACTTCAGGATCTTGTGTACAAGTTCTTTTTAAAAAAACTTTAACTTAAAAACTGTGTTATATTATGCTGTGGTAAATCTGAAGTACTTAGTTGTGGAGCTGGTCCCAGTTCTTATATAAGCATAGTCATCAAACTGGATTGATTTACTTATGTAGGTAATGTATGGCCATGGAAGTGTCTCTTCAGCTTGTTGTGCCCCATGGGAGTTTGGGGGTGTGTGTGAGTTAATTGGCAAAAGATATAATTTACTGCATGTCAAAAGGGATTTGTACATATGTATTTTTAGAGAAAGTCCACTGCTGCAAATTTTACGGAGAAGCTCATGAACAAATATGCAAACATTCTTCATACACTGACAGGCAGTGGATTTGTTTTCCTCTTTTGGGATAGCCACATCAGACAACTAGCATCGTGTAACGTTGCAGATTAAAACAGCTTCTTTCAGATTTTGGAGAAGTTAAAGCTTTGTGGGAGACCATTCTGTGCTTTCCGATAAAAAGATGTGAGAGCCAAACCATACATTCTGAAATAATGTAAGATAGCCCTTTTGTACCATATCATGCCAGAATGAATTTAACATTTGCAACTAACCCATGTTAAGTTAAATCTCTGAGCTATCAAGACAGTTTCGTGTCTCTTCCAAGATCTCTTCCAGAGCTACATAATGTTTTTTGAAATTTAGATGTGAACTAAAATGAACAGAATTAGGAGTCCTCTGAGTGAAATAGTGTTTTTGGTCTTCTCTTATTGGAAGAAAAAACAATTTCCCCTTTTAAATGTTAAAGCAGGGAATGAAAGTAGAAAAAAATAAATTTTTATACCTGTTTTTACTGCATGCTGTAATGTATTAAGCTAACCAAATGCTATTCGAGGATACCCAGTTTTATGAAAATGGTATGTTATAAACACAAGACCACATTATCTAAAAAGTAAACCTACTTTTATTTATAGGTTGATCTAATTCCTTTATTCTTTATCTGCATTTCCAGTGTGTACCAATGGTTTTTAGTTGGTCATTTTTATAGCTAAATGTATTTTTCTTAGACCACAAGGCAATAAAATTAGAAGGGCAGACCTCCTAAATTTGATTCTTATTTCAGGAGTATTTTCCTGTTTGTTCATTTGTTTCTATCACTGTGTCTTTTCTGTGATACTTGATGCATGATACTGTGTATGGAACTCTTGAGTGGCAGTTGGGTTACGATCATTGGTAGATCTTTATTACATGAACATCTAAATTTACAGTGTGATGAACTGCTACAGAAATACAGCTACTCCTCGACTTACAACAGTTCATGTAGTGACCATTCAAAGTTACAACTTCACTGAAAAAAGTGACTTATGACTATTTTTCACACTTACAACTGTTGTAGCATTCCCATGGCCATGTGATTTACATTCAGATGTTTGACAACTGACTCACATTTATGACAGTTGCAGTGTCCAGGAGTCATGTGATTGCCTTTGTGACCTTCTAATAAGCAAGGCCAATGGGGAAACAACCATTTTATTAATTTAACAACTGCAGTGATTCACTTAACAAATGTGGCAAGAAAAGTCATAAAATGGGGTAAAACTCACTTAACAAATTTCTCACTTAACAACATAAATTTCGGGCTAAATTGTGGTCATAAATTGAGGATTACCTGTATATGGACTAATCCTTTGCTTGTAAGCTTTTAGAAAATAAGAGTAGTGAACTCCTTATTATCTATACCTTATTATATTTTTTCTTTGAAGCAAGATATTTTATTTCACAATTATTTTATGGCCATTTAGTATTATAAAATTTTCCAAGTTTTAATTTCAGGATATTGGGTAAATGTGGAAAAATCTGCCAAAAATATTCAGTTTATGGAAAAGGTATAGAAATTATTGCAGAATTGTGTCACTAATGGGGGCTATTTCAGTTTTCCTGTATTAACAACAGAAAATAGACTCTATGTTTCCTTCAGTGAAGATGGTAGAATAAAAGCTTTTGACATACAGAGATCAAAAGATAAGGAATGGGAATATATCAATGTGTAATGTTTTTAAATAAAAAATGGAGTGAAAGTTAGTAAAAATTATTTATGGGCACAACTACTTGTCAATCTGGTAGTGTGAACTAATGCAACTCTATCTTCTCAGCTTCTAAGAATCCCAGTTAAGGGAGTTTCTGTTTAAAATTACTTGTGCCTATATTTTTTCACAATTATTGGTTGTTAGCAAGCCTCTTGGTGCCTAAGAAAATGTATATTTTAAGAATATGTAAAAAAAAAAGGTCATGTGTAGTACCTGCTTTTTTATGTCTTTAGATGTGTTGAATTATTGTGGAGTCATTCTTGGTACATTTATTAATGGCTTTCACAGACATTGTTACAAGATATATCAAGGTGAAAAATCTGATACTGCACTGACTTGATGCCAGCCTCTCAGTAATTATGCTGACTGAATGACTAACTCAAAAACATTTGAAGCTTTTCCTTAATGTTCTGCTACATCCAAAATTAATTTTTGGATGATTTTTAAAAACGTATATGTGGGATTTTTATTATGTTTTTCTACAAAAGGACAAAGCAGTGACTAGAAAATGCTGTAAGATTGAAGACAATTGGCATCCTTGGACTGTTGCACACTAGCATGGAATTCTGATGCCATATTAGATTAATATGAGTTCTTCACCAGTACATGATATCTTAGCAGGAATAAGCTGAATTCTTAATAAAAATAACTACACATTAAAAAACACATTACATTAGATTACCACATTGTATTTCTAACACAACTATTTTATAAGTTTTGGAGGAGGGTTTCATAACACTTTTAAACTGTTCACAATTCAGTCCTATCAATTTTGCTAAGAGAAATAAATGAACTGTTCCTGACTTATTTTCCAGTTATGGATTTCTTTTTCAATACTGGAATTTCATCCCTATATGAAATTAATTTGTTAATATACTCTCTTTATAGTATTAAAATTGATATTTCAACTTTAAACATACTAATAAAGTTCAATGATAGAAAAGCTTTGCTTCAAATTTTGCTTTATATTTTACTTTTTATTTTCTCTCTCATTGTAGATGTTAAATATACATAGTTTTTCAAGTAATTGGGATACTGAAATGAGGATAATTATTTAGTAAACATAGTAAATTCATTTCAACATTTCAGTTTTCAAAGAACACACAGAATTGTTGTATATTTAAATTTTACTTGCCACTCATCATTCTTTTGGAAATGAGAATGGAAGATGAGCTGGCTTTGAACTTGAAATACAAAGTGGTATCTGTAATTTAATTTTGATGTCTTAGGTATAGAAGAGTTACCAGACTGAACTAGATGAGTAAATCAAAAATCACATTTTGTTCATGTCCATGTTAGTACCGTTTCATAGAACTGTAATATGTATAGATGTTACATGATTTGAAATCTTCAACAGAAGTTCTATAATTCTGAAGATGACACAGTATTCAAATGTGACACAGCAAAGTTTGTTTTGATTTTTGAAAGGCAATAGATATCTGTTCAGGGATGCTTTAAGCCAGGGCTGTCAAACTCAGATCGTCATAGCAGTGTCACATGATGTATCGGGACTTTTCCCCCCTTCGCTAAACTGGGTGTGGGCGTGGCCAGTGCATGATGCATCCAGCCCATGGGCCAGGAGTTTGTCAGCCCTGCTTTAAGCAATGTATACTTTTTGAGAGACTTTTTACTCCTTCCATTTAATTGTGTCCAATTCTTGGAAACTACTTGGACAAGTCACTGCAATTTACTTGGCAAGGTTTTGCAGAAATGGTTTGCCATTACCTCCTTCCTAAGGTGGAGAGAAAGTGACTGGCCAAAGATCACCCAGCTGGTCTTGGGCCTAAGGCAGGAATTAGAATTTCTAATTCCTAATTTCTAGCCTGATGCCTTAACCACTACTTTGAGCTAGTTTTTTATTAGTAGTGCCATGCATTAATAAATATAGTGAAACAAAGTAAAGCTAGAAATCAAAAAGTGGGTCAGTACAAGAGCTTAATATTAATTAGGAACATGATCCATTTATGTTCCATTTTTTTCCTTCAGAAGTTTTCTTCCTACTCTCAAGTGAGAAATAAATTATAATTAGATATTTGACTGGATCAAAACTATCCATTGAACTTTATGGTTCTTCATTAATTTGAGCTCTACATAGTTGTAGACTAGACTGAACTGTGTAGGCTTATGTTAAAATAGGATTTTGGATATTATAAAAGAATTATTGGATATACATGTTCCAGATTTAAAGAGAATATATGATGGTGATAAGTTAGTCATTTAGGTGAAATGTTTATGTAAATTGTAATATAATTCTAACTATCTTAAATGCAGAGTAATCTTGTTACCTGAAATACCAGGCAATTTGGAATATCAATATTTCTAAGAAATAGCATTCTTGTACTTTTTTGTGCAGTAATTATTGATTATTGAAATTATTGATAGTTACCATTTATAGGACATTGTATAGTACCTTACCTAATTATAAAGTATGTAGTAAATGTCCTGTAGTGCTATCTTACAGGATTAGTATTTATTTTAGAAATAATATTTTTTTGGAACTTTGGATATTAAAGGACACTTTAATATCAATATCCACAGATTATTTGTTGTAATATTTAAAAATGTTTCTTATCTTTTAATGTTTTTATCTTGACATATTGATGTTTATTAGGATTTGGGAATGAATTTTATTTACATAGTCATATATTAATAATTGTGTTAACTATAATTCCTTATAAAATTATTTTCACTTAAGTTTGAAGTCCATGGCTTTTAGTTATAATGTAGAGAATCTAACTGATTACATTTAGTATATAGCACTTTCAATCTGCATTTTAAATTGCATTTGCATTACAGCAGTATAATGAAATATACTGAGAAAACCCTCAGAATAGCTATTTATGAATTCTATATGTTGAGAATAGAACCATCCTTACTGAAACATAAGAATTATACCTTCTAATACAAATTGTCCCTTGGCATCTAAATTGTCACTTGGCATCTATGATTCAGCCAAGGAAGTGTTGCTGGAAAGAATCATAGAAAACAATTGTAATGTGCATTTGTATCTATGGTATTTCTCAATGGAATGGGATCCTTTTGAATAGATACCAAATAAGGGTAAGCGAGGTTCGTGTCAACAGAAGCAATGTTTAATATTCCAATATAGGATCACTTTTTATTTCACTTGATTTGACTTTATTGCTGGCAGACTAAATTGTAGGCTGCTGAGTTTCTTGTACTATATGAATAATAATTACTTGAAACATGCAAGCTATTATGTTTTGAAATTATATTTTACTTTGTTGAAATTGTGTATGGTACTTTGAATAATTTTTGACATGGGAGATGGGCCAGAGTTCTAAAGGATTGTTCGGAAATATGTACAGTTTTAGCAAATTCTGCAATATATGGCATTTTTAGATATTTACTAAGCCATTAATAACTTTCTAGTTAATTTCTGCTTCAGGTTCTTATATTTAGAAATGATTAATACATTGAAAAAAGTAATTAAAAATGCTCTTTTGCTTAGCCTAGCTCCCGCTCTAAACTGTTCTTTGTGTTTATTTGCAGGATCGTACAAGAACTTTTGACATGCATTCACTGGAGAATTCATTAATCGACATAATGAGAGCTGAAAGTGATTCTCTGAAAGGTAACCTTGGATTACTATTTTTGGGGATTAAATAATTAGGGTAATATAGTTGTGCACGATAGAAAGTTCTTCAATTTATAATACCGTTAAAGCATTTACCTCCCATGTGTCCTTCATCAATTCTCTCAGTCTTTCATCATAAGCAATTAAATCAAAGCTACCATTGAAATAATTCCATTTTCATGTATGTGCATGAATAGACTTATGCTTAAACCATTTGTTTCAAACAGACCCTTTTCTAACCATATACTCACCATACAGTCACTATACTTATTCTCTGTTGGGTCCCCAAATGGTCCAGTCACTTTTTTTGTACACTCTCATCTCATTCATACCTACCTGTTTATGCTCTTTAAAAGATTATGAGAGGTCATTAATTGGTATTAATATTGAAAAAAATGAAAGAAGTGAAAGAAACAAGACTAAAAATGACATGAGTGCAGGGTGAGAGCGTGAGTCCTGCATGCAAAAGGTTTAGAAGACAGATTAATCTCTCAAATGAATAAACAGGAAGTGGACATACGAAAAGAAAATATAGAAGCTACTATTAAATTTCAGTACAATAAAACTGTGTGGAACTATACTAAGGGAAATTATGAAAAAGCATGCTTGCTGAAACGATGAAGTGAAAAAGTCTAAAACAGAGCCATTCATGTGCTTAAAATAAGGGAGATACAGTATTGTGTGGAGATTATACAGCTATTTCAAAGGGTAGGATTGAATTTAATATAAATGTTAGTGCCCCAAAATTATGAAAATATATTTCCTAATATAAATATTAGGATAATTATTAAGGCTGCAGGTAATATTCCAATATTTCCTAATATAAATATTGGGATAATTATTAAGGCTGCAGGTAATATTCCAATGTGAATGTAGTTTACTTACTGAATAGTTTAAAAGTTTCATCTGTATGAAATGTTTGAGAGAATATAATTATTGTTCCCATCTATAAAAGGATAGGTAACAAAAGAGAATTTTAAAAAAACTTTACAGGGGATTATTTTATTAAGAGTGCCTAAGAAATTCTTTGGTAGAATTTTGATTGGAAGGATACAAAAGGTGACTAACAAACCACAATTTGAGAGGTATTACATCTTATGTTGGTTGGAACTATACAAACCAGATATTTGCTTTTCAACAGTTACTGAGAAAGGCATGATGGTGAGAAAAACATACATTTTTGTATAGAGAAAGCAAGTATGGTGAAAAGGTTTGAATAATGGGATGTACTTGTGAGAATGTAGGATTGAAGGTTGATCACTGATAAGAGTGGTATATAGCGGAAGGAAAATGCATTTGAATAAATTGGATACTTAATAAATGGTACAATATTAAGCAGGATCTCAAATAAGGATGTGTGATATCCCCTTGATTGTTTAATTTATTTATGAATAAATGTGTAAAGATACTGACAGTGTTAAAGTTATGTTAGTTGGGGACCTAAATTTATGGGTAGTCTTATGCTGTTATGCTGCCTAAGAAACCAAATAAATTGCAACAAATAATAATAATAATAATAATAATAATAATAATAATAATAATAATAATAATAATAGATAATATGAGGCTGGAAGGAGTATGAGGCTGGAAATTAAGGTATCAAAGACAAAAATACTTGTATTTGAGAGGGAAAATAGAGAGAATTATATCAAATTTTATCTAAGTGGCCAAAAATTAGAGCATGTAGATGAATTTGTATAACTTGGTAGAAGAGATTGCAAAGATGGGAAAACAATTGGAGAAATGTTAAGACATTAAGAAGCTAGTAGAAGGATGGTAAATAATATGAGTTTTTTTTGCGAGGAATAAACATTTGTCAAAAGAAGTAAAGAAAATGAGCATTGGATATTTCAAGATAAATTTAAAAGAAATTTGAGTGCAGAGGAACTGCAAAAGGAATGTAAAAGTAAGTTAAATGCAGTGGAAATGCAGTACTTTAGCAATATATGTGGTAAATCCAAAGTGACAGGGCCAGGGATGAATTTATGATGAATGAGTGAGGATTAAATCCAAAAGGAAATTGCCAGTACAATAGTAGTCTGTTGAGGTGGTTTGATTAAAATGACTGAGATCAAGTTGCAAGAGATAGCTAAAGTAGTCCCGCCTGGACTACTGCAATGCTGGACTACTCCAATCAAGTTGCAAGAGATAGCTAAAGTAGTCCCGCCTGGACTACTGCAATGTAGTCCCGCCTGGACTACTGGACTACTGCAATGCTCTCTACATGGGGCTTCCCTTGGGGTGCACCCGGAAGCTCCAACTGGTCCAGAATGCGGCCGCGCGGGGGATTATGGGAGCGATGGGGCTCTCCCAAGTGACACCCCTCCTGCGCGAGCTGCACTGGCTTCCGGTGGTCTTCCGGATGCACTTCAAGGTGTTGGTGACTACCTTTAAAGCGCTCCATGGCTTAGGGCCTGAGTATCTACGAGACCGCCTTCTGCCGCCAATAGCCTCCCACCGGCCAGTACGCTCGCACAGAAAGGGCGTCCTCAGGGTGCCATCGGCCAGACAATGTCGGCTGGCGACCCCCAGGGGGAGAGCCTTCTCTGTGGCAGCACCTGCCCTGTGGAACGACCTACCCCCAGAGATAGGTATGATCCCGGATCTCCAGACTTTTCGTCGGGCCCTTAAAACTCACTTATTTCATCTAGCTGGGCTGGCTTGATCCCAATTTTCGGTTTTAATTCGTAATTGATTTTATTGGGGTGTTTTTAAATTGTGGGCCAAAACTATTTAATATCTTTTTAAATTGTTTTAAATTTTGTATGCTATGTTTTACCTTGGCTGTTCACCGCCCTGAGTCCTGCTGGAGAAGGGCAGTATAAAAATCAAATCAAATCAAATAATAAAAATAAATAAAATAAAGAATGGTTGAATAGGTTGAGAGAGAGAAGACCGAGAAAGCCATGCTTTGATGCAGTTAGAACATAGAATATAGAAGAGTAAGACTGGAAGGGACCTAGAAGGTCTTCTAGTCCAACCCCCCTGCTAAAGGCAGGAGTCCTTATATTATCCCAGACAAACAGTTGTCCAATCTTTTAATGAACTCTGTCTGTCTGTCTGTCTGTCTTGAAAAAACGACAGGAGGGATTGTATAAAGAAGGGGGAATTATATACAGTTGATATGTAGGGGTTAAATGATCCTAAGTTACATGATATGTGATCCTTAGTTATACATGTGGGAGTTGATATGATCCTAAGCAAAGAGGCAGGAACTTTAAAGAGCACAAAGCAATGTTTGAAGAGGTGTGGGAGCAAGGTGTTTTGTAAAAATAGAAAGATTTGAAGTCATTGTATGTAGTGAATGATGTTTCTGTTAACCAGATTTAGCTATGTTTTCTCTTTCTTATCTCATATATTTTAAGTTCTTTTCTGCACTTTGCATAATACTGCTAATCTCGAAGGGGCTAATGGGATAAGGGTATGTAATTTTAAAACAATTGCTTCTTCCTTTTATTTGATAGTTTTTGGGTTTTTTTTAAAATTTGATTTATATTCCGCCCTTCTCCGGAGACTCAGGGCGGCTTACAATGCGTTAAGCAATAGCCTTCATACTTTTGTATATTTATACAAAGTCAGCTTATTGCCCCCACAAACTGGGTCCTCATTTCACCTACCTTAGAAAGGATGGAAGGCTGAGTCAACCTTGAGCCTTGGAGAGATTCAAACCAGCAGTAATTGCAGGCAGCTGTGTTAATAACAGGGTGCTTAGACCACTGTACTATCAAGGCTCTTGTTTGTCCTTACTGTAATTTTTTTTCTTTCATTTACCTTAAGAGGAAGCTAAGCATTTGTTTATCCCTAATGCCTTCCTTGAAATAAATGCAATTATGAAGTTTGGGATTTCCAATGAAGACAAAAGATTTAAAACTGAAGTTGATATTCTATCAGTTGGCATATTTTTCTCCAATAATAATTACACAGTATTGGGCAATTGCTCTCATCTGGTACAGAATTATTATGAGAAAGCGAGAAAATTTGTTTGATTATATGGGAAGTAATTAAGGATTGGCAGGTGAACTATGAAAAAAGAGAGTTAGTCACAGTCTAAAATTAAGCAGTCAAGGCTTGGATGAATGTTTTGGCTGATGTAAAATTACTGTACACTATGACTCCTCTCTATTCTGGGAGTCATCTGAAGTACAACATGATGCAGAATCTGTCAGTAAATGGAATAAAACCCACATGATCCTTTCTTTAAATAATTTGTTTTCCATGCCAGCTGGCATTTTGAGAAGTGTAGTTCCCATGTGCTATAATATATGGTTATACTAACATCCCCCTATGAAATTTTACATCTCTGGTCATATTAAGTGCTCCAGCCCTTCCAGGCAGCACCGAAATCTCTGAGTGGCCTGAGACTTGAATAACTAATACTATGCTGTTAAAAGGATGTCTGAGAAAATAACTACAGACTTCTCACATCCTGGACATTAACTATTTCAACTCCTCCTCTTGGGAAGCTGCAATAGGGCATTGCATGCCAAAACAATTAGCCACAAGGAGAGTTTTTTCCCCCCATGCCTCATAGTAAGACATCCTGACAGTACTGTCTTATGTCTAAGTATATTCACCCATGTTGTATGGCTGTAATATTATTACTATCCTTCTCATTTCCTCCACTACTCTTGTCTTATTAATATCATTATTACGATTATTATTACTCTGTTGCTTTGCACGTACACTCAGAGCTTCTGCAATTGAGATAATTTCGTCATGTGTCTACTCACACTTGGCCAATCAAGAATCTCTTCTCTTCTCTTCTCTTCTCTTCTCTTCTCTTCTCTTCTCTTCTCTTCTCTTCTCTTCTCTTCTCTTCTCTTCTCTTCTCTTCTCTTCTCCTCTCCTCTCCTCTCCTCTCCTCTCCTCTCCTCTCCTCTCCTCTCCTCTCCTCTCCTCTCCCCATCCCATCCCATCCCATCCCATCCCATCCCATCCCATCCCATTCTTCTCACTGAGGTGTATCTGAGTGAAGAAAATGTCTAAAAATTTACAGCATCAGGAAGAAAAGAGGCCACTTAAATAACTCCATATTTCTGTTTCGACAATGGCTTGAAATAAAAACCGAACTCCGAGTTGTTAATGTAAAGTTCCTTCAGGACAGAATGGTATGAAAATAGCTTGCTTAATATGGAGTCAATGCTTAACAGTAATCTTAACTTACATGTTTCTAGATTTTATGTGTCTGATACTGCATTTGCTTAGATTGTCAGGACTTTTGCTCTAGTTAATAGGTTATTTTTGAGGAGTGCTAGGGCAGATTTATGATCTTCCTTAAAAGTATATGTTTTCTGTTTTCACAGTTATTGTTAATGGAATTAACTTTTTAAAGTTACTCTTGACTCAAAGAGTCCTAAATACTTCACTGATTGGCAGGTTGGTACTACTCACTTCTGGAGGTGAAAAGTAATGACTGGTATTATCACCAAGCCAATATAATGTCTTAAGATATGAAATCAAGTACTCAAGTAAAACAGGTTGTAAGAGAATCTGGCAAGACCTGATTAGCTGGCCTTTTCTTTCCACAGGGAAAAAAACTGTTCCAGGATTGGTTGGCCTTCTCTTCCATGACCTCTGATAAGCTTTCCTGTATCACTATTTGTAGAATGAATTGAAATTCCTTTGTCTTGTCTAAAAGCTGGTTCAATTCAGCATACATCTAATTTACTAAGTAGTATCTTGTAACTAGGCAACTTCTATTGCTTGAACACTAGACATATGGTTTAATTTCAGCTGGGTATTATCTGATGCTGAATCCAACATCTTTAGGAAAATTATTTTATTTGCCCTTGTAATGTTTAATTGAAAACTGTATTTTCTGTACTATCTTTCTGGATAATGGTACTTCTGAGGCTATACATTATCTATTGAAGATCTACAGCTTGTATGTAGGATAAAAGGGAATGGATTCCAGGCCAATATTGGGGGGGGGGGGGGGCTTGGTAGATGGAATCTTAGGGTGTGCAGGCATCGCTGTTCAGCCATCTCTTCTTAAAGGAATGAACTCTCTCTCTCTCTCTCTCTCTCTCTCTCTCTCTCTGCAACTAGAATAACATCTAACATAAAACATCCATTGATACGTCAACAGTGAAAGGTTTATCTATCACCTGATTGAAAATTCATGACATATTTAATGTTAACAGTAAAATGAATCAGTACTTTAATTGTTCAAAAATTTTTTATAATTCTAGGCCCAATGCTGTATAAACAGGGACAAAGTAGGGTTATGGGGAAGCATTTGGTTGCCGGCTCCCTGGTTTACTGAGGAGCTGAGGGAAATGAAGCGCCGGAAAAGACGCTGGAGAGCGGTTGGGGGGCCAGTCTCGCTGAATCTGACCGAACACTGGTAAGGTCGCACATTAAGGCCTACCTAGTGGCGATAAAGACGGCAAAGTCTAACTACTTTTCCGCCTCTATTGCGTCATCAGGAAATCGTCCGGCCACCCTGTTTAGGGTGACCCGCGCCCTACTCCATCTGGGAGTGCGGGAGGATCCCTTAGAAGGCAGGGCGGAGGATTTCGGACAATACCTGTATGACAAAATCGCTCAGATCCGGGGGGATTTGGACTCTGACTGGGTAGATCAGGGCAGGGTGACGAGGAACAGTCTTGAGAATGTTATCTGGGAGGAGTTTGATGCTGTGACTCCCGATGATGTGGACAGGATTTTGGGGAGACTTAGTGCGGCCACATGTTTACTGGACCCGTGTCCCTCCTGGTTGGTACTGGCTTCCCGGGAGGTTACACGAGGCTGGCTCCAGGGCGTCATTAATGCTTCGTTGAGTGAGGGTCACTTCCCCGCTGCCCTGAAAGAGGCGGTGGTGAGGCCTCTCCTCAAGAAGCCGTCCCTGGATCCGGCAATATTGGCTAACTATCGTCCTGTCTCCAACCTTCGCTTCATTGCGAAGGTTGTTGAGAGTGTGGTCGTGCAACAGTTTCCGCAATTCCTGGAGGAAACATCCTATCTAGATCCGTTCCAGTCGGGTTTCAGGTCTGGGCACAGCACGGAAACGGCATTGGTCGCGTTGGTGGATGATCTCTGGAGGGCTCGGGACAGGGGTTATTCCTATTCCAGATCCTATTAGATCTCTCAGCGGCTTTTGATACCATCGACCATGGTATCATGCTGCACCGGCTGGAAGAGTTGGGGGTGGGAGGCACTGTGTTGCGGTGGTTCTCCTCCTTTCTCTCCGACCGGTCGCAGTTTGTGTTGGCAGGGGGGCAGAGGTTGACCTCGAGGCCTCTCATTTGTGGAGTGCCGCAGGGATCGGTCCTCTCGCCCCTTCTGTTCAACATTTATGTGAAGCCACTGGGCGAGATCATCTGTGGCTTTGGGGTGAGATACCACCAGTACGCTGATGACACCCAGCTGTACATCTCCACCCCAGGCCACCCCAATGATGCCCTTGAAGTGATGTCCCAGTGCCTGGAGGCTGTGCGGATCTGGATGGGAAGGAACAGGCTCAAGCTCAACCCTTCCAAGACTCAGTGGCTGTGGCTCCTGGCATCCCGATATAGTCAGTTGACTCCATCACTGACTATTGGGGGAGAGTCTTTGGCCCCCACTGAAAGGGCTCGCAATCTGGGAGTCCTCCTGGATATGCAGCTGTCTTTGGAGGAACATCTGACGGCTGTTACCAGGGGGACCTTTTATCAGGTTCGCCTGATTCGCCAGTTGCGGCCCTTTCTCGATCGGAATTCCTTGTGCACAGTCACTCATGCCCTCGTCACCTCTCACCTTGACTACTGCAACGCTCTCTACATGGGGCTCCCCTTGAAGAGCACCCGGAGGCTCCAGCTGGTCCAGAATGCAGCAGCGCGGGTAGTGATGGGAGCAACATGGCGCTCCCATGTAACACCGCTCCTGCGCGAGCTGCACTGACTCCCAGTGGTCTTCCGGGTGCGCTTCAAGGTGTTGGTTATCACCTTTAAAGCGCTCCATGGCATAGGGCCTAGCTATCTGCGAGACCGCCTGCTGCTACCAACGACCTCCCATCGACCCGTGCGCTCCCACAGAGAGGGCCTCCTCAGGGTGCCATCAGCCAAACAATGTAGGCTGGTGGCCCCCAGGGGGAGGGCCTTCTCTGTGGGGGCTCCCACCCTCTGGAATCAGTTGCCCCCGGAGATAAGGAGAATCCATGACCTCAATGCCTTCCGTCGTTCCCTGAAAACCCATCTTTTTCAGCAAACTGGGTTGGCTTAAGAAGAAATTTTTAATTTTTTTTAATTAGTCTGTGATTTTTAACTTTTGGGCCAAAATTTATATATATTTTTAAATGTTTTAATATTTGTATTCTATGTTTTTTATCTTGGCTGTACACCGCCCTGAGTCCTCAGGGAGAAGGGCGGTATATAAATTGGAAATAAATTAAATTAAATTAAATTAAATTAAATTAAATAATTAAATTAAATAATTAAATTAAATTAAATTAAATTAAATTAAATTAAATTATTAAATTAATTAAATTAAATTAAATTTGAAAACAGAGACTCCCAAAGCATCTTAGAGCAAGTGACGATTCCATCCTTGAAGTACTCTAGCAGTTGTGTCCCCTGGAAGGTATAGACAACTGCTGTGAAGTCTCTTCCTGGTGATCTTTATGTGCGTGGTTTATGTGTAATCCTTTAGGAAGAGTGCTTCATTCATACTAAAAAAAATCACTTCTTTTGAATGCTTTCCACAGTCCTAAATGAGAGTTATATTTAAAAAGAATTAAACATAACACAATAAAAATGTGAATATCTTCAGGCTGTCTAGTTGTAATAAAAATATAACACTGATATCCATGTTAGATGTAAGAACTGATTTTCATTTCTAAAATCAGTTATGAACCACATTATTTCTACAGGAGTAGATTTATGGTTGTGCATGCTAAAATTTAATCATATTCTTTGATAAATAGTCCAGAAAGTCCTGTTGCCTCCTAAAAAAGCACCTTTGGGACAACCGTGAACCAGATGACTGAAAATCTCTACAGTCTTTGATAAATACTTGGGAGAAAATAGCAAGCTTCAAACTTTGGTCACTGTGAAAGTATACATATATTAGATGTTTTTTCTCTAATATGTTATGTCAGTGGACAGTTAAATGATGACAAAGACTTACATGACAAAGATAGTTTTGAAAAAAGTACCTCAAATAGATATAGGGAAGTAGCCCACTATTTAGTAATTAATTAGATTTGGCAAACAGAAACATAAATACTGTTTCCTCCGTATTATAATGTATTTATAATGCCCTCTTTAAAGTAATGCTAGTGAACTAAATGAGAACTGTATTGTTTGTGAATTTTAAAAAGATCATAATCTAAACTTCAAAAACATTCTAAATCTTATAAAACAGAATTGGCATAGCAAATAAGGATACCAGAGTTAGCATCTGTGAGCACCTTGTTACGTATTCTATTCACAATATTCTTCATGGTTGACATATGTTGGCCATCAAAAATTGTACAATAAATATTGATGGATTGTGGTGACAAGAGAGAAACATGACCATCTTAACTTATTTTAGCTTTCTTATAATAGCCATTGTCTTTTAGGATATCAAGAGGATGGAACAGCATTAAGAGCTAAACAACAACTAAATAAATAGACATAAACAATGGATGAATGGAATTAGATGTCCAGAGTGCTCCCACCTCTCACCCGTCCCTTTATTCTGCCTCATTTCAGAGAGGCAGAGAGAAATGGATTGTGATTCCTTTTTTTGCACAAAGACAGATAAAGATTTTTTTAAAAAAAGTTAAAAGCATGCTTAAATTAAGGTTGGCTCCTGATGACTTCATGAGTACAAATGTGCAGCTTTCTTGGCAACAGTGCATCCTTTTTTCTTTTTTCTTTTCTTTTGAGATATCTTTAGTGCTGACACTCCCTGATAGTCTTCCTTCTGAGCTTTTCTAATCCTTCTTAGCACATGAAACTATCCAGGCAGATTGATATATGCTTGTGTATGCCTGAAGAAATAGAACCTATCTTTGTGTATTCAGCGAAGCCTAGAATGATTTATGTCAGCTATTGAATCTTTGGAACATGATGAAGACCATGAGGAGGGAACCTGGTCTCTGACATTTTGTTCACAGAAATGTTGTTTCATGAGGCAATCTGTCCTCTAGACGAATTTCAGAAATACATTCAACGCTTAAGCAAGAATACATTATTATATTAATATTAATATTAAGCAATTAGCTTAAGACTGAAACCATTATCATATAACTAATAGTTTTATGTGAATTGCAGTGTTTTTCTTTCGTCTTACAGTGCAGTCTGAATGAGAAGATAAATAATATTATGCATGGGACACTGACATCCTAAATGGCAGTTAATACTGCTAGATTTTTTTTCTTTTCATTTCCCATGCTTTAAGCTTTCTAAATAATAGCATGTTGCAGAGGTGTATTCAGCAGGTTCTGACCAGTTCTGGAGAACCGGTAGTGGAAATTTTGAATAGTTCGGAGAACCGGTAAATACCATCTCTGATTGGCCCCGCCCCCATCTATTCTCTGCCTTCTGAATCCCAGCTGATTGGGAGGAAATGGGGATTTTGCAGTAACCTTTCCCTGGAGTGGTGTAAGAATGCAGATGTTACAATATTTTTACTCTGCAATGCCCACCAAGCCACACCCACCAAGCCATGCCACGCCCACCAAGCCACACCCACAGAACTGGTAGTAAAAAATTTTGAATCCCACCACTGGCATGTTGGTAATTTCAGGCATAATATATAAACATTACTGCCTTGAAATATGTATTAAAATTCAGATAGTTCTTGACTTATGACCACAATTGAGCCCAACATTTCCATTGCTAAGTGAGACATTTGTTAAATGAGTTTTACCTCATTTTACGGCCTTTCTTGCCACAGTTATTAAATGAAACACTGCAGTTGTTAAGTTAGTAATAGCAATAGCATTTAGACTTATGTACAGTTTCACAGTGCTTTACAGCCCTCTCTAAGCGATTTATGGAGTCGGCATATTGCCCCCAACATTCTGGGTCCTCATTTTACCAACCTCAGAAAGATGGAAGGCTGAGTCAACCTTGAGCCGCTCAGAATCGAATTCCTGGAGTGAGCAGTGAGTTAGCCCTGCAGTACTGCATTCTAACCACTGAGCCACCATTGCTCCTCTAACCCGGTTGTTAAGTGAATCTTGCTTACTAGAAGTGTGTAAAAGGGATTACATGACCCCAGAACACTGCAACCGGCTTAAATATGAACCTGTTGCCAAGCATACAAATTTTGATCATGTAACCATAGGGATGCTGCAACAGTTGTAATTGTGAAAAATGGTAATAAGTCACATTTTTTTAGTGCTGTTGTAACTTTGTACGGTCACTAAATAAATGGTGGTAAATTGAGGACTATCTCTGGTACCATGTAACAAGATGTATAACTTTACAATACAAGGGAAAAAAGAAATAAAATCAGAACATGGCTTGTTCTAATATGATTATTATTGCCTACAGTCCCACTTGTTTGAAAGAAACATTGATGGTATTACTATCAGTTTTCTCCTGTGGCCATATTTGGTTCCCAAAATTAAGGAAACCATATTTTCTTTCTCTCTTTTAGATGAAAGGTAGAAGAAATCCTCCAGGCGAATAATTTTCAATGGCAAATAATCTTTACTGTTTCAGGGTTTATTAGATTCCTGCAGACTGGAAGTGAATGATGGTAGTGGTAGTGATATAATAATGACCTAGAAAATGCCTCTAAAATATCTGCTATTTTCTGTTGGTTTTATTGATGAATTTTGTGATCAGGAGGGTTGCTACCTGTCAGCTGTATATGAAGAATTGATGGGAACAGATGAGCATATTCTAATTCTTACCCTAAGGACTACATGAATTATGGAATAGTGTTGAATTTTTGCATATTGTTCTAGCCCTGGCTTTAAAGATAGTAAATTTTGGGAATTGTTTCAAACCTTCCTAGTCTGTAATCATGGCAACCCTCCTAGTCTGTAATCATGGTAACAGAATGGTAATAACCCAGACTTGAAGGATGGAAAAAATAAAATTGAGGGCTTGACAGGAAATACAGGGTCCTGTTCTGATCTCATTTTTAATCAGAAGTGTTAGGCTGGCGCTATGAGTTCTTATGGTTGATTTTCTTATACTGTATTTTAAAAAGTCTGCATGTTTTGCTTTTTCTCTTTGAGCTAGTTTTTCAGATATATAAATATATCCAGTGGATTAATCAAAGATTGGAGGAAATAGCAAAAAATACTCATATGGAATGGCTAAGGATGCAGCTGAAACTCTTGGGAATAAATGCTCCCATAACCAAATAAAAACCCGTTAGTGAAGTATGCAGAAGAAAGAGCTCAACGTAAGCTGTATTTTATGGTAGCTTTAAAAGAATAATAAAGTCTTCAGTTTAACACTCATAATATAAGACCTAGTATTTTTAGTATCATAAACTCAGAATGCCAGAAACCTGTTGATCTTGCTAGGCAAATTTCAATTCAGGATAATCTATATAGATTGTATGAACCAGTTTAAATATTCTGAGTGTTGTAAATGAGCCAGTTTCTTGGGTTTTTTTTCCTTTTATATTATGTGGTGTACTTCATTATACTGCTGTTTTCAAATAGTTGTCCACAAACCCTTGCCAATTGTTATAATTTTATTTTTGTTTATCATCTTTCCGACTACTGTCTCATGTTTGTCTTGAGCAGCTGTCATTTTCAGTACGGGTATTTATATCTACAAGAGTGCAGAATCTTCCTCTAGAAACTTGATTGCATTTCCTTTATGAGATATTTGACTTTCAGAGATTGAACCTGACAGGGAGAGAGATCTGCTTTATCTCCTCCAAATTCAGCTTATTTGACATGACAATTTGAACATTATCATCATGAGAAACCAACCCTGGCTTTCTTGTTTCTGTGGAGCAAAGGTCTTTGTATAATGGCTTTGAAATTAGTTGCATAATGGAACGTAAGGAAAAAAATGAATTAATTTGAGAAAGATATGATAGAATAAAAAATTTAAGAAGAAAGAAAACTTAAGATAATAGGAAAGATAGATCATTAATTTCTACCAATAATTTATCTTGCCTACACCATCCTAAGTTTCCCTTGATAGTCACTTATATTCCTCCAGAAAACCTTCAGATAAGACAATATACATGTTATGTTTCCCCTTTCCCCTTTCCGACTGATGTTAGGTGTTACACAACCTTGGAACATGACTCCCCCCCCCAATCATTCTTGCTAACAAATACAATAAGGTTCTATATCATGTTTATTTAAAGTTACCTAAGCTACTAGCCAGACCCATATCATGTGGTAGTGAATTGATATTTCCACTGATTTGCACAATCCAACTCAAGTATCCTTTACTGTAGCTATGCATTTGGGATTAAGCTTCATCTCTAGAAGTCTTTGATATTTACAAGCAGGAGGTAATGGTATATGGGAATGAACTTGGGAGACAGACTACAGGAAGAAGACTACAGGAGGAAGACTACAGCGTAGGTGTCAGTGCCAAGGCATCTGTCAGATAAGAGGTAGTTCAGTCCTCAGCTGGGGGGAAAGCATGGGAAGCATTTCATAAGGGACCCACCCTAGTTTTTGGAAAGTTAAAAAGAAATCAGGGGAGAAATGCTTACAGTCTTGCAAGATTCTGTTAATGTAACCTTACAATAAAGATAATGCTGATATTGGGCTTCTTGTCTGGACCACCTTGAAGGGCTAAACACAACCAAAATTAAAGTTATAACGTAAATTGTCTCTAAAATAATAAAATATCCAGATTAATGCTGTCAAATAACAGAATATTAACATTTCCTTTTAGATTAAATGAAAAGTATACCTGGTGGTTGCTTTGTCTTTTTTGTGGAGAAAACATTTATAGGGTAGCAAAGATAATAATCATTTTAAAGGTGGATGATTAGACAGCTGGGGTAGGCTTGGTAAAATTATTATCCATGTCATATCATATATTTAACTGTTAAAGTAAGTAAATGTATATATGAGAGCCAGTTTGGTATAGCAGTGAGAAAATCAGAAGACTGTGAGTTCTGGACTTGCCTTAGGCATGAAAGCCAGCTTAGTTATTTTAGGCCAGTCACTCTCTCAGTCTCTCTTACCTTACAGGTTGTTGTTGGGAAGAAAATACTGTAGTAGGAGAAAGGAGCACTAGGTATATTTGCTGTCTTTTGATGGTACATTAAATGACATGGAAGCTCCCTTGAAGCATCTGGCAACATATTGAGATGCCAGTGCTTGGTTTTCCCAGAACCTCTCTTTGCTACATAGAAAAGATCTGCTTTGATGGTGGCATGATAATGAAGTTTGTGAGAATTCCCGGGTATCTTGGCCTTACCAACTTTTGTGTTTGAAACTGTAAAATGCTGACTAGAAGGTTGGATGATATCAAATGCTATGTATAGCAAACTGTAGCACCTTATACCACTTCCTGTATGACTACCTATTGCTGTAGATTCTTTTTTATTTGTACTTTATTCATTTCTAAAAAATAAAATATTAAAAAAGAAAAATAGGAAAGAAAAATAGTAAAGGGCAAAGGGGAAAATGAGGGAAATAAAATAAAAATGAGCGATGCCTGACTTTCTTTCAACAGTTACAAATATAAAATGCATTAACCTTTTGATCAGAAGCCTAATAGTATTATGTGATTTCTATTTTATTTATTTATTTATTTATTTATTTATTTATTTATTTATTTAATTTCTATACCGCCTTACTCCTGGAGGACTCAGGGCGGTGAACAGCCAAGATAAAATACAGATAATACAAACATTAAAAGTCCATTAAAATTATTAAATATTTTGGCCAAAAACAAATTTAAAACACCCAATTTATAAAACAGATTAAAACAATTTAAAAATTTAAAAGGGAGAGTTAGGCCAGGCCAGCCTGCTGAAATAAAAATGTTTTGAAAGCACGACGAAACGTGTGCAGGTCCGGGATCCTCCGTATTTCCGGGGGGAGCTCGTTCCAGGTGATAGGTGCCCCCACAGAGAAGGCTCTCACCCTGGGGACCGCCAGTCGACACTGGCAGACTGCTTAATTAGAATATTGATGATAGATATCCAATTGTTTGAAATAAAAAAAATACCTTGAATACCTGCACTGCCCTTAAATTTACTATTTTAAAGATATTTTGCACCTTAGATAGATCAAGAACATTGAGAAATAAATTGAGTGTTTGAAATAGCTTAAAGTCCAATTCTGGCTTAAGTAAAAGTGATAATTACCAGTTTTGAACATTTTCTAAAAGTTGAAGATCCCAGTTGCAGTTGAAGTACCAGTTGTTCTTATTGTATCAAAATTTTTATTTTAGAAATGTTACCTCATTCTGAATTAACTATAGAAGAGCAGTGTAGTGGTGAACAAAAAAGAAAAAGACACGCTCTAAATAGGTTTTGAAATGTAAAGATGGATAGCATAGGGTCTTGAAACTAGGTTGGCAAGGGGATCATGGATGACTATATATTTTCAAGAGCTTCAGAGACTAAAGAAATAGCTTGATAGGAAAATGGATATCTTGATTTTATTTGTTAGAAATTGAGATGTTGTACTCAAACCCAATCTTAGTTCATTATTATAACAGCAGAACGAATAGATTAGCCTAGCCTAGACTAGACTAGAATATTTTTATTGTCCAAGTGTTTTGAATACACAAGGAATTTGTGTTTCCAAATTTTTGCACAAATATCACAATTGTGCAATTATGCACAAATTTTTACATTGTGCATCACTGAGCAAATGAAATCAACTTGGTTGATTTTTGGAATCTTAAAGCATTAACATTTGAATACTGTAAAATTAAAATATAAGCTGTATTGAACATGGAGTTGTAATTTGTTTTCAAACAACTAAACTTATCTTGGGCTTTGTCATTGAAGAAAATAAAATAAAGTGAAAGTTTATAGAAGAAAACTTTGCCATTATAATAAACAAAAAGTGAGATTCATTATCTTGACTTAGTAACAGAACCTGAATTCAAAAAATAGCATTAGTTTTGCACACCAAAGAAGTTTTTCAATTGTTTGTTTTAGAGACAAGTTTTTCATCTGATAGTGATATGTTCTGAACCAGTAGTAAAAGTAATAAAATATGGCACTATATAATGCCAATTTAAAAAAAAGATTGAATGATTTAATATTTTTTGTATTAAAGTTCAGGGAAATAAAATTGTAGAGTTGGAATTTGCCAATTGGGACAATGAGTCCAACGCCTGGAACAGATAGCTAAAATTATTTTTGCTGCCAGTTACTGGCTTTCTGGCTTTTTGCAGTTTAGATCTGGTAAATTTCTGCAGGGGTAATGATTTAAAACTAAAGAATTATTACATTTATATTCTCTCTTTCCAGGTTACTCTATGCACTATATGAGGGCCAATTACTGCTGTTTAGTACTGAAGTAGGGTATTTAACATGAAGCAAAGTGTACTAATTTGTTTAGCTCATGTGAAAGGAAGTTAATCCTCACAGTACCGATCATTCTAGTGCAACTTTTGGAAGAGCAGGTTTCACTGAAAACCCAGCCAAAATGTGCAGCTAAATGAGTTCAGATAAATAGCAGATTATTTGAATGCAGTAAAATTCCTCTCTAGAAATCTTTCATATAATTTGTCCATTATATCTCTGTTGTTGATGAATTATAGTAAAGCAAAGCTCTGCAAGAGGGTTTTCTTTTAATGAGAATATATTTTATGGTATTAGAATTTTTACTAAAATTTTTAAAACCTGCTTTCAGGAAACACTTTTGAAAATATAACATGCAAGTATGCTACTAAAACAAGCAACTTTTTTCTGGAATGTCTGTAATAAAGTTTGAAGACTATCTTTTTACTGTACCTCTTGTAAGCAGTTGAAAAGGTAATCATTAATTCAGTCATCCACTAGCCATCCTTAGGTGCAATGGGATGTAATCTGGTTTAATTATAAAAATACAAATATTCACTTTTGTTTATGTAAAATGAACAGGTTAGGGTTAGGGTTTTCTCCTGTAGCTTTTAACTTGTCAAGTATTCTTGGAAATGCCAGTTCCCATTGTTAGGATGGATCAGTTTTTCCAGTTAATGTCAATGTTGATGTGTTTAGTCATAGATCTGTTCCATTCCATTTTTTTAATGGTAATTTCACATTTTGCTTTTAAATTGTATCTAGTGATTTTGCAGGGAAATGCTTCCTGAAAACTGTGACATCTGAAGGATATCCATGTTCTATATTGGTCTGGGAGGTTTGAATTAGATCTATTTAGGCATCCCGTATCAATAGTATATTTGGATAATTTATTTCTGTTTGTGCTTGCCAATGTGACAACAAATCCAATTGCTGGCCATTCTGAAATATATGTCTATCTTGTTTCTATTTATATCCTCTGAATATCTATCTTCAAGAATTGTAGTAAAGCTGAACAATCAATTTAGGAAAAAGGTCCTTTTGCTTGACATTAGTCTAGATGGGCTGAGGAACTTTTTCACAAAAAATAAAGTTTTTCAGTAATTATTTTTGATAATTTGAATGTCTTTGTTTTCTTATCTGTAATCTGAGTTTTCTTTAAATGAATGTATGAATTGGAAAACAGTTTGCGAAAATTTTCATTGTTCTTTTTTAATTAAACCAATAAGCAGTTGACAAATGTACTAACATTTTTAATAATATTCTTTAATATTTGGATGTTCAGAATTGGAAAACCAAAATTGGAATGGTTTTTTTTTTTAAATTTGATTTATATGCTGCCCTTCTCTGGAGACTCAGGGCGGCTTACAATGCGTTAAGCAATGTTAATGTAATCTCAGCTATTCCTTCTAAATCTAAATGTCAGATTTAGAAATGCTGGGTTTATTGGGATTCCAAAGTTATAAATACCCTAAAGCTCTGATAAAAAAATGTTTAATTTGTTTTGAAATAGGAATGAAGTAAACTAAACCAAATTTAAAAGGCATTCATTTATGAAATCATAGTGTAAGCCGATTATTGTTACAAATGTATATTGAACATTTCATCTAAAATTTGAATTTGCAGACAGTGTTATTCAAGCATGCATATATATATATATATATATATATATATATATATATATATATATATATATATATATGATCTATATGTATGTATATACATACACACACACATACTCTATTTCACAAGAGATCTATATGAATTACTGTATTTATGTATCATTATGTACAAATATATAAGTGCATTCATAACAGTAAGAGAGCCAATATGGTCTATTGTTAAGGCATCAGGCTAGAAACTAGGAGATTGTGAGATCTAGTTCCATTTTAGGTATGAAAACTTGCCTTGATGACTTTGGATCAATCACTATTTCTCAGCCCATGACATCAGACTCAGCCAACAAGCTCATCAGTCAATTTCTGTTACAATCAATGGATCAACACTTGATTAATAAAGAAAAAAAAAAGGAAAATGCTAGGAAGAAAAAAAATCCTAACAATTAGAGGAGTTGCATTCAGTGATTAAAATATCAAATCTTCTAAAAGAATTTATGAACTTTCCAGTTTCATAAAAAAGAATAAAAAAATAATTTATTGAAAAAGTTAAAATAACAAATATAATTATCATGTTCACTACAGCAGCTAGTAATATTGAGAGCTCTTGGTTGGTCCAGCATTTTGCTATATGCTAAATTTTTGGTGAAAGCAGTCTGTACTAGAAGTCATTTGAGCCCAGTGGAATGATAATTCCACAGATTAGGTATCAAGCAGGATCTAATTCAATATTAAATAAGATTCCCTAAATTCCGGCACAAATCCAAATCCAAATTAATTTTTAAGCGTCATTTAGATTTATCACTTTGTCACCATGAATGAAAGATAAAACTTTACTAGTGTATTATCAGATTTTGATACTCTTAAATCCAAGGACTGATTTAATACTATAGCAGATCTTTAAAACTCAGTGTTATTATCTTGGCATTATAATACCAAGGACTATCTGTTTCATACTAAAATTCTACAAGAATTTGCCAACTATTTAAGGTAGTGTATTAGCTGATGGGATCACTGTGTATGGATTATTATCTAAACTCTTCACCCAATTAACAATTTATTGTATACCAGTAGTTACGTTAATCTGTCCCACCTCCCCAACTCTTGGCTGACATCAGTGGGTATAATTGCTCTCTCTAAAAGTCCTATCTGTGGAACTCCGCCCTGTTGTTAGCATTGCCACTGGGGGAGAGAGTGTTCTCCATCATATCCAGTAAAAACAGAAAGGAATTATCTTTTTCCATGCACAGAAGAAGAGGAACAATTTCTTCCTTCATCATTCTTCCTGCACAAGGAAAAGGACAGGGGTATCATTAGTCTTTTGAGGAGGGACTTCTGCCTAGGCCTCCTTAAGTCAAATATGGAAGTCAGCCTGCAGTCCAAACCTTTCCTAGATATATTTAAATGTTCATAACAAATATGTTGATGCTGATCTTTCTATATCTCTAATTGTGATATATTTTCATCTTATTTCTTAATTCCTTATTCCATACTGTAGAAACAGTAGTAGTTAATTACTAATCATTTCTCTCAGATAACTCCAGGGTAATAGGGTAATGTTTTAATAATTAGAATGACATAATTGTCTATAGGGTAGGTAAAAATGGGCCAGACAGCAGACATGGTGTTTCACTGCCAGCTGCATCCCTTTTGTGCTTGTGATAATGTTGTGTGCGCATACAAAAGTGTTGAGACTTGTACTGTGATGCCATGTCTGCTATCCTAACTGTTCTGACATACATACTGTAAGTAAGCAAGCACCTAAGTAAGCAAGCACCAATGATTGATTATAATTTGGGTCTACATTGTCTTATCAATAAAGTTTGAAGAAATGTTCTACTTGAAATAAAAATGAATGTAGCAATATCTTTCATTTAAAAATGTCCCTGATATTGCACAATGACCATTTCTCTTGTGCCAGAATGACTTCTGGGCTTGCTTCACATACACCAACATACTGGTAGGAGAGAAGAAATGTAAATTATTAATATGTATATGAAATTAGTTATTTAAATTGCTCATATATTTAACTAATGTTAGTTTTAAAATTTACTGATTGTCCTCATCTATGTATTTTCCTTAGCAACCTAAATGTAGGACCAAGTTATTTTATATTAAGAAAATTACAGTAATAAGTTAAAGTAGTATTCAGTTAAATTCAGTAATCCATTCATAACATTCAATAAGAATATTTGAAAGCTGAATTGCAGAATCTGATTGCCTGAGAACCATATAAAAACCCATGTATTGATCAAAGAAACTGAGGTTTTTAGACATCTGTTCATTATGTTGATATGCATGCAACAATCTAATGAGAGGAGGATTCAAAATGCACAATTATAGCAACATGTAATGTAAGTAGTAAATTTGACTCCAATATGTGGTGTGTGTTCTAGAATGAGACTCTAAGAGAGAATGAGAGAAATTATAAATTTGATCAGGCAAAAGAAGGGGGGGATTGGACTTTGAATATGGCTGTAAAATGTAGATATTAATCTTGCAAATATTTCCTTTTTTTAAAAAGTTCTTATGATTATGTTAAATATCATTGATACTTTCTGAAGAGGTTAGACAGAAAATATATTAGCCATTTTTGAAAGGGAGTTTTGTAAAAGCATAATCGGTTTGATCTAATGGTTAAGGCATCAGGCTAGAAAACAGGTGACTGTGGGTTCTAAACCTGCCTTATGCATGAGGCTAAGTGGATAACCTTGGACCAGTCATTGTCTCTCAGCCCTAGGAAGCAGGCAACAACACAGCAGGTCTCTCCCATCCCCATCCCCCCCAAAAAGCATAGGAAAAGTTCTTGGAGATCTTCAGACCAAAGAATTCTTCATTATTTCAGATTTCTTTCTGAAAAATTTCCCCCCATTAGTTTTGTTTTACTCTTGGATGCTGAGATGCTATGGAGAATAAATCTACATCTTTTTCCTGTGACAGCTTTTCACGTGTTGAAAGACTGCTATTACAGTGTGTCTCTCCTTAGGCTTCATTTCTTTAGGATAAGTATAGCCAATTCTTTTAACCTTTTTGTATAGGAGTTAAAGTCTCCAAGAGCCTCATTGTTGTTATTGCTATTCTCTGCCTTCTTTCTGGTTCATCTGCATCTTTTTTTGTACTGTGGTTGGAGTTTGAGAATTGGACATAATATTTCAGGTGTGATCTGCCCAGTGCAGCATGGAATGGGTGCTGTCATTTCTTGTGGTTTCCATACTGTTCATCTATCTCCATACTGTTCGTCTATTGTTCAAGATTGCTTTGGCTCTTTTGGCAGTTGTACATACTACTGGTTCTTGCTTGATTTGTTGTCTACCAATGTACCAATCCCTTTCTCACAATATTACTGCTGAGCCAGTTGCTGTCTATTTTATAAATGTGCGTCAAAGGCCTTGCTGAACTCTTAAGGATGCTACGTCTGCAATATTCCTTTGATTCACTGGTCTAATCACTTTGACCCTCTTTTCTCCCAAAAAATAATTTCTGGCATGACCTATTTTTAACAAACTGATGCTGGCTTCTAGTAATCATATTATTTGTTTCTAAGGGGTTGCAAACTGCTGCTTGATGGTCTTTTCTAGGATTTTCCCAAATATTCCCATTAAGCTGATTTTTCTGTTTCCCATGTGAACTTTTATTCCTTTTACAAAGATTGGAGCAAGCCAGGTTAGTTCTTCCAGCACTTCCACCTGCCCATTCTAGAAGTCCTGAAAGATAGGAGTCAGTGGTTTTGAGAGCCCATCTATCAATTCCTTTGGCCTCCTGGCATGCAAAGTTCAGAAAAAGTCATAATGATTTGATCCAGAAAAATGCAAATGTAACTCTGCTCATGCAGCTTGGTTTTGCCACACTGGCTCTCAGGGTTCCCAGGCAAAACGCAGCAAAAACACAGTTCAGCTCTTTGGATAATGCTGGTTTAATGCGCTCTGGCTCCAGGTACATGCTGCATTCAAATTGATTTGAATTCGGCGCTACACCCATCCGGCGTGTGATGCTTAAATAGTCCTCCCCTTAGTCGTCACACCCATTAGCACGCCCATCACCGAAACCTGGGTTATCCAGTTCCGGTGATTTTTGTCCATCAGTGGAGCTCTTGTAGCATGTTGGCAGTTTCTCCCGCATTCGTCGTTCTCCACAGCCAGCAGCAAACCCACCAGCACCCTTCCTAGCTCCGTCATACACGCACCCCCGCACTCCACACACGGCCGCCTAACACCCAGTGCCACCACTATCCCCATGTGTATGCAGATCTCTTCCAGTCTTCCTTTTCATTCCACGTCAGCATTGTCGAGCGCGAGGCTGGGCTCGACACTGGCATCTTCATGCTGCAATATCTTCTGCTTCAACCAGGCTGGGAAGGAGCATGGGGGTATCTACAATGGAAAAGGGATACAACACAGTTTGGAAGAGTTCTGCTTGTATTTACATATCATAGCTTTGATTCCATGTCATTGCATTCTTAGAGTATAATCATATGCATGCTTATCTAGAAGAATGCTGAATCTTTTTAAGTAGACATGTATATGAATTTTCTCTGATTGTATTATTAAAGATCAGCGGATAAAAATATGTATTGTAGGACACCAATTGCAACCTATTTTACAATTAAAAATAGTGTTCCAACTTAAAATAAAAAGGCCAAATGTCTTTCCTAGGGCTATCTCTAGAGAACTGAGGAAAAACAGAAATAAATTTTAGGATACTCTTTTTAAAATGTTATAGAACTGTAATAGTCTGTAATATTTGCAAAATCAGCATAGAACTTTTGGTTCCTCTAATTAAATGAAGAGGTATGTTATTTATGAAATGAGTCACATGCTAGAGAAGATATATTTATTTTACTCCTGAAATACTCCTGCCAGCTCTACTCCTGCCAGCTCTGGTATAAAGGATAATTTTGCACAAATGGAGCAAATGGAAAAAGATTGCAAAATGGAGATGCTGGGAAAAATAAAAGGCAGGTACGAGATTTATGTCACATAGTAAATCAGTTCACAGAGCACATGACCCGTTGAAGTAGTAGAAGTTTGTCTATTGGAAAGTACTGGGAAGGAATAGATCTTCTCAGGATCATGGATTGGGGCAGCTGTAGTACCACATTCTTCTTGGTTTGTTGCAGCACTGACAGGGCGTTACCAGTCTTGATTCATCTGCCTATCCTCCCCTCCCTGTGTTGACAGAAGTTGGTTGAAGATTGGATTACAAAAGTGACAGAGAATACTGGGAAGCAAATCAACTTTATGGGAGAAACAGTTTTACTAAAAAGAGTGACACTGAATCATAATAACAAGCTGTACCAATGAGGGAGTTGAAACCCCCCTGTTCCCCATCTGAGCTATGACATTCCCCTCAGGTGAAAGAAAACAACTCTGACAGTCCTGTTAAAAGTTTTGCAAGTGATCTTGTGGCCTCCGCCTTGCAAGTCTTCCCTAAAGATTATCGGCTGCTGTAATATGACAGCTAATTAAGGGCTTGTCCAAGTCAAATGATAAAAGCAGCAAAATACATAATACTAAGGTGCCTTATTTATTTATTTATTTATTTATTTATTTGTTTGTTTGTTTGTTTGTTTGTTTGTTTGTTTGTTTGTTTGATTTTTATACCGCCCTTCTCCAACAGGACTCAGGGCGGTAAACAGCCGAGATAAAACATAACATATAAAATTTAAAAACAGTTTAAAACATATTAAATAATTTCGGCCCACAATTTAACAATTTATTATTTAATCATTTATTTAACCAATTTCGTTGTATACCTGATGTACAATGTAAATAAAGGCTATACTATTTATTACTTTTCTCTTCAGCTTTATCTAGTAAAGAAAATTTCTTGCTTGCCGTAGTCAAAATATTACTGACTACCGTAATTGGCAGCTGGTTTTGTTGCAGGCTAAGCAGCTATCAAAGAAAAGTTTAAATCTGAGAAACCTTTATTAATCCGAACGTTACTAATAGTAATATCAAAATGGTGCCCTGAAAAAGCTGTGATACTAATAGGCAGGTTGCATTTGTGTGAAACTTTTAAAGAATTGGTGTGTTTAGTAAAATGCATCAACTATGTTAAATTAGAAACCTCCCTATGATTTGCATTCCTTGCTTCTTCATGTACGTTATGAGGGCTTTATCAATATCTGCTCACGTTCCCTTTTGACATGTAGAAAGACAGAACATGATTAAAAGAGAAAGTGTTTTCTCTAGAAAAAATGAGGTCTATTATATGAGACAAATCCTTTTGGTAACTTCTTTTTTACACTGAAAAAAGAATTTCTTATTTATAATTATTGTATGTATGTAATTTTCTTCTTGTTTTCTATTTCTGGTAATAAAAACAACTGGATTGGAGTGTGTGTGTGTGTATGAGTGTGTGTATGTGCATGTGTAAGGTACAGATTTTATAGCTGTTATTTAAAGTTGGAGCAAATACTTCATTGTTTGGGGCCTCAGTGTGGTGCCAAAGTACTTGCAAGATTTTCTATCCCACCCAAAGTTTTACATTTTTAAAAACATTCTTTGATTTTCAAACAAAAATAAAAAAAACAAACAGAAAGCTGGCATGCTTCAAAACAAAAATATCAGCCTCCAGACTCATAGTTAGTTTTCAAGAATACTTTTGAGCTGCAGATAGAGCTCCATCTATTTACCTATATTGGAAAATAAAAATTAGGGCTTAGGTCTAGTTTAGAAAATGGAAGAAAAGTATAAGAAGAGTAGATAGTGGGCAGGTGAAGGTGGCAGAACATTTAGGTCAATGCTGGCATTATAACTGACAGTCTTCTCTGTGGTAGCCATTTTGCAAAGCTACCGAAAGCAGTCATTCTGCAAGAGCATTCACAACATGTTTTCAAATTTTCAAATGTGTGCTCTAGCTGAGGCAAAATTGGAATCCTTCCTATTTCTTAAGACAGTGCTTTGTTTCTCTTACAATTAACAGATTGATGAGAAAAGAATAATGGTGCTAACAACATGTAACTCATTGCTGGAGTTAATATTCATTAACTTTAATAACAGATATTTTGCAAATAGACTACAAAAATAATCCAGATACTGGTTTAGTTTACAGTAATCAGGTTTTTTTTTTCCAGTATTTGCAATAGATTCTAATAATGAGATGGTTATGTTGAATGCCCTGATAATAAGAGCTTTCTTCAATAGATGGTTATTGAAAATGTCAGTTCAATATACCATGCTGTGAGAAAAAGACAAAATCAGCAAGAGGGAATAGAGAATGCCAGTTTTAAAACATACTGGGATTTTCAGTAGCTTTGAGAACTAATTAAAAGTGCTGGCGTTAATAATTAAAAACCCAAACTGTCAGGATCTGAGATATTTTTACAGCTTCCTTCTTCAATACTGAAGAAGAAGATGCTTCTTGTATTTTAAGACCTTTCCATAAAATCTGCTCCTGATCACAGAAGTGTTGAGAGTATATCTGGAAAAAGCAGGATAAAAACAGCATTACACTCTTCCATCTGTTTGCTAGATTGTGCATGCTAGAGAAATACTTTTCTTTTTTTTTGTAGCCATTTTTGTGCCCTCTGTGTTTGATGGATTTTTTTAAAAAAATTCTTTTAAGTTGTATTGTTGTTTACTACTCCTTAAAGAGTTAAACTGTTGTTATGCGCTACTGCCTACCGTGTTTTTGAATCACCTGGCAGAATATACATATTTCAGTAAAAAGATAATCTGATAAAATAGATGGGTATTATCCTCTGACTGAAGATAAATCCTGGACTAAATCTAAGAGCCAAACTGGACAATAAATGCCTGCACTTAATGCTGCTGCAGGCCCTCCTTCTTTTTCCCCTCCTCAGGATCCTCTGGATATTCCATGTAATGAATAGTTTCTTGACTTTCCGTGGAAGAAAAATCAGATACATTTATGTTCACATTATATTTTGTAATCATATTAGTGCATTTAATATCACTTTTGGGTGAACAAACAGTTAATGCTTGCTGTCTGGCTCCTCTTCCAATGGGCTTTGAACTTGATTATGGCTTGTTAGAAGAGAAAGGAATCAGAGTTACTGGTTTACACATAATACATTGCAGATCCACACTTCTATTTTATTTTGTTTAGCAATCCTGTTAGTAGGAGCAAATCAAATTTTAAATTAATACGATATCCAAATGTGTTCATTGTTCATTTGGCTTTAAGAGTCAGATTTATTTTAGGTTATCTATTGAATGTTGGTAAGATTGATATAAAAATTAGAAGCATTTTGATTCATAATTCAAACTCTCAAGCACCACACTTTACAAACTTCAGTGTTAGAATACCTGTATCCAATGTAATTAATTGCCATTTAGTTGGTGAGTGAACACTTGCTTAAAGGATAGCCTTCATCATCTCTTCTTTGTGAATTTTCCTTAGTCTTGGTTTGATGGATTTCTGGTTAGATACAATTATCCAGTTAACATGCGTTGCGACAGGTTTGCTTCCACAAGTTTCATAAGCAAGGAATTACAGTATTTAGATGTTCAAGGATTTTTGTTTTAGAATTAAGGTGTTTGCAAATAGTTTGATAATCTGAAAATTAATGATGTCATTAATACAAAAAACCTGTAGAAAATACAGAAGACATGTACATATATACAGAATATATATGTGTGTGTGTATATATATATATATATATTTCTTACTTCTTCGTAGGATTTATGTGTGTTTTTCCTCTAGCCAGGTTTTTCCTATGTAACCAAGGTTTTTCTGCAGCCCTAACTCAGTGGAGTCACATCCACTCGATTCTGGGCTTTTTTCTTTCTGGCAGCCAGCCAGGGAGGATACACCTGGCTAGAGGAAACACACACACACACACACACACTATATATATATATATATATATATATATATATATATATATATATATATATATATAGGCGCAGGATGGGAGGAATTCACATGTTTTAAATAAACAGAATTGGTGGCCTATTCAGTTGGTTGAAATCTTAGGTATATACTTAAGTAACTTGTAGAGCCAAATGGCTACACATACTATGTGGCAGCCATGTTTATTAATGGAATTGACAATGTATATACAG
Source organism: Arizona elegans (assembly GCA_022577455.1). Taxonomy (NCBI): domain Eukaryota; kingdom Metazoa; phylum Chordata; class Lepidosauria; order Squamata; family Colubridae; genus Arizona; species Arizona elegans. The sequence continues at coordinate 76,110,083 of JAKOOJ010000003.1, forward strand.
TACAGTAAAAATGTAAGCCACAAATGACTTATTAACTTGCTTAAATGCTTTCTTTTTTTTTATTGAAAAAGCTTTTCAAATACAATTTTTCCCCCTTCCCCCCCTCCCTAACCCCCCTCCCCCTCCCCCCATGGCTTCTGCAAGATGAAATCCAAATTATATATATCACATTATATAATACTTTACCACCCTTTTACACCACCCCCTATGTGCTAAACATTTCTTTCTAACATTGTTATTATGTCTCCGGTATACTATACATTTCAAAACAGCATTCGGCTATAAAACTATATAATAGATCCTAATTTGGCATTTATTCTACTCATAATCTACCCATTTCCTCCACCCCCATACGTATATCTCTTAATTCAAATCTTTTAAGTATATTAATATCTAAACATAACATCCCTTTTCCTAAGCTAAGCAATCAGTAACGTTACCTATCACCATGTACCATATCAATTTTGTTTCACCCACTTTCCTACAGGTCTACCATACATAATATATTTAATATCTTTATTCTTCTGCCCGTATCACTAAAAGATATTTCCATATATAAATAAAACCCTCAAATGACTTTAAATTTGTATTCCATATAGTATCTTCTGTAATGTCTTTCAGATAGATTATTAATTCCATCGACCATGTTAGGGTAATATCAAGTCCTACTTCCAACAGGATATTCAGTATCTTCAATTACCATCTGCCCCCATCATTAATAAGTATTTCTGTATATAAAAGAAACCCCCCCCTAGTGACTTTATATTTATATTCCATATGGTATCTTCTGTAATGTCTTTTGTCTAGATTATTAATTCCAACAACCACGTTAGGGTAACAGCCAGATCATCTGCATGCCCCAATTCCATAGTTCTCTTGCCTCATAGCTCAACATATACGTAATCTCAGAATCCTCGGACCACGAAAAGGAAAAAACGCAACAAATCACCAGCAGACAACGGTTTGCTTTGGGATGATGGTTTACTTTCGTAGCAACGAAGGATACAGCAGTCGTAAGCGATTTAAAAATGGCGCTACAGGCGTGTGCCCCGTAATGCTTTTATGCCTCTCCGCCCAGCTGCTGTAGGGCATAGCCCGTGCCACGCCCATCCGCCCCCCCGAACCAGCGAATCATCGGCGGGTTTGCCGGTGTGTGAGCTGCGCCCGGAGTGCGGGAATCCTTCCAGCTAGGAGAACGACGTTGCTTGCGGTAAACTGTGGCCACGTGAAGCCCTACACCCGACGTACCCCGCCACCTCACCCGGCCGCCTAACCCAGCGCCCCGAGCTCCACCCCCTGTGCCATCGTCTGCGCCCGCTGGCTGTCCACCGCCGAAACTGCAGGTTGAAGGATCGGCGGTGAGTTGTGTCGAGTGTGGGGGCGAGCTCGACATGCGGCACCCCTTCACCACAGTGTGGTCTGAAAGATACAAAGTAGACTCGTTAGCTCCTGTTATCTCCGGTGGACTTGGTTTCATAGGGTATTTGCGATGGAACCGCTTCTGTAATTTTTTAGTGTGTACATCCTCCCCAGGTACCCAGGATGCCTCCTCTTCAGGGTATCCCTTCCATTTAACCAGATACTTGAGTCGGCCCCTACTAAGTTTTGAGTCTAGTATGTTTCCAAGCTAGTCCGTTGTTATATGTAATGAACTGTGTGTTCTCTGCCACCCACTTATCCTGGGCTGTGGCCTCCCGTACTGATTCCTCCCAACATCATTGGTTTTCTGCACTAGACGCCACTCTCCCCCTGTGGGCGTTGCCAGGGAGGATAGCCTGAACAACGTCATCCTGTTTACTGTGGAATTGGGGTAGTCGTGATAGAGCGTCAGCGAGGAAGTTCTTTCCTGCCGGTACATATTTCAAGACAAAGTTGAAACGTTGGAAATAGTGGGCCCACCTCACCTGTTTCGAGGATAATTTTCTGGGGGTCTGTAAGGCTATCAGGTTTTTGTGGTCCGTCCAGACCTCAAACTGGGTACGGGCCCCCTCTAGGATGTGTCGCCAACTAAGGAGAGCCCAGAGGACAGCGAAAGCCTCCTTCTCCCATATAGCCCAACCCCGTTCCGTGGCACTGAATTTTTTGGACGTATACGCGCATGGCTGCAACTGCCCTTGGCTATTGGGTTGCAGCAACACAGCCCCCATGGCCACATCACTTGTGTCCACCTGTACTACAAAAGGAGTCTCTTGGTCGGGATGCTGTAGTACGGGGGGCTGTGTAAACCGAGCTTTCAAGGTGTCGAAAGCCGTCTGACAAGCCGACGTCCAGTTCAGCTTCTGACCTGGCCGTGGCTTTCCCACCTGTCCCCTAGTTTGCAAAAGGTCAGTGAGTGGCAGTACTATCTGAGCAAAAGAGGGAATAAATTGCCTGTAAAAATTGGCAAACCCGAGGAAACTTTGCAACTGCTTCCTTGTTTCTGGGGCTTGCCATTCCAAACCGGTACTAGCCTTCTTCAGATCCATTGTCAAACCGTCTGTAGAAATCCTATAGCCCAGATAATCCAACTGAGTACGGTGGAATTCACATTTTGATAATTTCACATATAATTTGGCGTCCAATAAACACTGCAATACCTGACAGACTAACTGTACATGTTCCTTCATTGTTCTCGTATAAATCAGGATGTCGTCCAGGTATACTAAGACACCACGGTAGAGGTATTCATGGAGAACCTCGTTGATTAATTGCATAAACACTGCCAGGGCGCCTTGCAGTCCGAATGGCATTACCCGGAATTTATAACTTCCTAGGGGGCAATTGAACGTGGTTTTCCACTCATCCCCCTGTCTGATCCTAACCCGGTAATATGCCTCCCGCAGATCTAACTTAGTGAAATATCGCCCCGTCGCTAACGTGGCCAGAAGGTCTTTTATCAACGGGAGGGGATACAGTGGTTCTACACTCACAGCGTTTATATCCCGGAAGTCGACGCATAAGCGAAGGCCTCCATCCTTCTTCTCCCGGAACAGTACTGGAGCAGCCGTATGGGCTCTGCTGGGTTCGATAAATCACCGGGCTAAGTTCTTGTCGATATATTTACGCAATTCATCTACCTCCCTTGGTGTCATCGCATACATTCGGGGTTTAGGTAACTTCGCACCAGGTACAAGTTCTATAGCGCAATCTGTCCTACGGTGAGGTGGTAATATATCACACTCCGCCTCGTCAAACACAGCTGCTAGATCTGTATACACTGCGGGAACCCCCGGTGTCAGGGGTCTCGACCTATGTTCGTTCCCTTCCAGCAACCGACTAGAGGGTTCGAGAGTGCTTGGTTCAGGACCTATTTCAAGGCGGAGCATGCGATACCCTCCCTCCCACCAGATAGTTGGTTTCCATTTGTCCAGCCAGGCTAACCCCAGGATAATAGGCTCGATCATGACATCCACTACTATGAACCGGAGACACTCTTTATGCTCTCCTATCCTTAATTGTACTAGTTCCGTTACATGCGTAGCAGGAGCCCCCCCCATGTTGACCCATCCACCTGTTCAAATTTAATAGGTGAGTGCAACTGATATAACCGTAACCCTAACTGCGTCACTAATGCTTGTCTCATCAAGCAACGAGTACAGCCAGAGTCGATTAGCGCTCCCTGTTGTACATCCAGACCCCGTCGTGTATTCTCCATCGTAACCGGGATCAGAAAAGGACGAACGGGAGCACTCACCATCGGATCCCTCGTCGCTATCCCCCTCTACAACGAACGCCTCGCCAGTGCTGGAACGTTCTGCAGGCTCGATTGGTGACGGGTCGTTACCGGACGGTCGAGCCTGAGCCATGACCTTGGACCGTTCTGGCGTTGTCCTTTGGCGTTCACGGCCCTTCCCCCCGGTCGTGGGTGTTCAGCTTACGGGTTGTTGGGAGGGTGGAAGAGGGCAGTCCAGAGCGCGATGGCCTATCTGATTGCATTGGAAGCAACGAAATGTCGGCCGACGAACGGAGTCTCTGAGCGCTGTATGTGCACTTCCCTGGTTGGCCGCAGGTCACCCTGGCAGCCTCCGCACCTGGGCTGGTGGTCCTGTACTGGGTCTGCTGCGGAACTCTTTCAGCCCCATATCCAGGTCTATGGCTGCTCAAAACCACTCCGACAGACGCGGTGGTAGTCCCCGATATACGCATGCCTGTCTCAAGTCCCGATCTAGTCCCAGATGAAATTGATGCACAAGCATACGTTCAGGCCACGCCCGCAACCGCCCAGCGATGGACCGGAATTCCTTCACATAGTCCTTGGCAGGACGGCCTTTTTGTCTTAAAGACACAAGCTCCCCTTCGGCCTGTTGTGTCCTGGAATCATCCTCGAACCGGGCCCGAAGTCCCTCCAGAAAAAGTCCAACGTCGGTTAGCTCACGGGCGTGGTCACTGTGTAGGTCTGCCACCCAGTCGGCAGCCTCCCCTGCCATAACGGTGGTGAGGGCAACCACCATCGACCACTGAGATGGGTAGAACCGGCCATAAAGATCGAGATAACTGATAGCCTGGCTGAGAAAGATTGCCACTCGGTCCGCACTCCCATCAAACGTTGCTTGGAAAGGAGGAGGGCCCCACATAGGCTGGGCCCCCCATGGCCCCGCCGTCCAGGGTGGTATGGACCTGGGCTGACCAGCTGGTGTGCCACTGAGGCTCTGTGAGGGTACCCTCTGCCCTGGTTTGGCCCGACGTTCCTCCTGTGCAGGCCGACCCCTGACATCCGGGCGACTCGTTGCCCTCTCCTGGCCTTCTGTAGGGGGAATGGTCTCACGCCTCTGTCCAGGGGCCCCCCGGTTCGCCCTCAATTTAGGGTTGGCCAGACGGAAATGGGTATCTGTTGTAGTTGTAGAAACCCCTTGCCAAGCCGCGGAGGGCTCCCCCCCCCCCGCAGCCCATGGTTGCCAGGACTGTGCGTCCCGAAAGCTGGCCTCCCCAAACTTTTCCCTGAGGACATCCAGAGTCGAAGGACCCAGGCCGGTGGAATAACTCCACTCCCCCCCTTCCTCATCATCCACCCACCGACTCTCTCTCCACTTAAGGAACCTTTCATCCGTGGAGGGTGGGGTCGGCTCTCCCCTACTAGGACCGGTAAGGGCTGAGCTGTGCCACCATTCTCCAGAGGCCGTAGCTGTCTTCCCCTCCGGCTCACCTGGCCCTTCACCTTGACTCCCCGTCCGTTCCTTCGGCCGAACGACAGGGGTGGGAGCCTCGTCCAAGCCCCCTGTGCTGACCTCCACTTGCTCTACACCGGAGTCCTCCCCCACGCACAACTCAGAATCCAAACCTTCGGCCATCCGTCTGTTTGCTTCCTCCGCTGAAGTAGAAAGAATAGCGCCGTTTTCCTCTCAGAATCCTCAGACCACGAAAAGGAAAAAACGCAACAAATCACCAGCAGACAACGGTTTGCTTTGGGATGATGGTTTACTTTCGTAGCAACGAAGGATACAGCAGTCATAAGCGATTTAAAAGCAGCGCTACGGGCGTGTGCCCCGTGGTGCTTTTATGCCTCTCTGCCCAGCTGCTGTAGGGCGTAGCCCGCGCCACGCCCATCCGCCCCCCCGAATCAGCGAATCGGCGGGTTTGCCGGCGTGTGAGCTGCGCCTGGAGTGGGGGAATCCTTCCAGCTGGGAGAACGACGTTGCTTGCGGTAAACTGTGGCCACGTGAAGCCCTACACCCGACGTACCCTGCCACCTCACCCGGCCGCCTAACCCAGTGCCCCGAGCTCCACCCCCGTGTGCCATCGTCTGCGCCCGCTGGCCGTCCACCGCCGAAACTGCAGGTTGAAGGATCGGCGGTGAGTTGTGTCGAGCGTGGGGGCGAGCTCGACACGTAATCAATTTTTCAGAGACTTATTAACTTGCTTAAATGCTTTCTAACAAACTAATGCAAATTGTTGATCAATCTGGTTTGATACATACTACCATGACAGCACTTTCCTGAGTGCCAGAAAAAAATTTCATGCATCTCTGCTATCTGAAATTCTTTAATTGGGCATGCTAGGGTCTAAACTTGAAAACTTCATCATACAAAATATGCAGCAGTGAGAATAGTGATCTGATTTCAACCTTTTTGGCAGAAGTTTGAGAAGTTTATCTTTTTGGTAGAAGATATTTCATGATCCATTTCTGTCATTTACAGTTTGTGAGTTGCTATCAAAAAAGATAACAGTCGGGTACACTGGGTTCCTGGGAAACAAAGGGGTGTGTTAAATATTTCAATTTACCCAAACGTTTAACTAGGTGCAGTATTGCATATTGTATTGAGAGGAAAGAGTCTCAGTTGGTACAATGCTGTGTTCTATTCAAGAACTCTTCTGCTCCTCCATATAGATTTCTGTTGTAAAAACTCAATAGAAACCATTATGATTTCTCTTGTATATGCCTCATGGCATTTCTTCATCTATCTTTAGTTATCAATTAAATTCTTCTGTATCTATTTTAATTGCTACTCAAACTATAAGTCCTGATAACTTTCCTTTCTACAATATATAATTGTTGGTCCTAAATAGGTAGATAAATTACAAGACAAATCGGATATTATCATAATAATATGTCCTGTAAAAATTATATTAATCATTAAACTCTATTTCAGCCAATACCTTAACTTACTTACGTATCATAGTTAGTTCAATGCCATTTGAAAGGCCTCCCTGTGTTGATTCTAAATTAGATTTCATATTTATATCCAATCATTCTAGTTTCTTGTGTGTGTGTGTTTGTGTGTGCACAAGACATTTTTCTTTGGGAGTAATAACTACCGTGGCTTGCATTTATGGATGTGCTTATGCAGTATTTTGAACAATAGATTGGAAGAGTTATTTGAAAAATTGGATTGTATAAAAATATTTTTCAATGTTAAGATGGCATAATAGCATGTATACACTCATACATATCATATATATGCATGCTTTTATGTCATAAAGTTTCTCCTGACATTCAGTTGGAATCCATGATTATGTCCTGCATTCTGGAGTCAATGGAGAACAGGAATTTGAAGAGTGCTCTCATTACCCGCCCTGTGGAATGAGCTGCCTCCTGGAATACGATTGATCCCGGATCTCCGGACCTTCCGTAAAGCCCTGAAGACGTTTTTATTTCATCAAGCCAGCCTAGCCTAAATGGTTTTTAATTGGGATTTTAAATTTTATGGATTTGGGGTTTTAAATTGGGTAGCCAATGATTTAATTCTTTTAATTATCTTAACTTTTGTATTTGTATGTTTTTTAATTTTGGCTGTTCACCGCCCTGAGTCCCTCTGGGAGAAGGGCGGTATACAAATTAAATCAATCAATCAATAAATTACCTCCATCAGTATTTTTTTCCTCAAGGCTAACCATTCCCAGTTGTTTTAATTTCTCTATGTAGGACTTCATTTCTAGTGTTCTGATTATTATGCTTGTTGCTTTTCTCTGAAAATTTTAAAGTGAAATCCCCAATATATATATATATTGCTAGGATCATTTTTTGTTCCGGCATTATATTATATACCCAGATTCTAAAATTAGATTTTAGAATCTGGATATATCTACTACTTCTTTGATGAAAGTATTTTTAATGTAATCTGTATGGTTGCGCTTTTCTTGATTAACCAAAAACTCAGAGAGGGAAATGCTTCAGTAAATAAGACAGATATTCTGTTTTGTCAAAAATAACTTGTGAACTTTTATGAATTTCCTCTGAATCAGAGTACTTGAACCTACCAAATAACTGAAACTTAAACCTAAACTTTAGTTGGAGAAACTTGAAATTTATGGAATATTTCTAATAGGAATAGCATGTTCACCCTAATCCCAGACATGTTTTGAAACATTGCTTCTAACATCATATAGATGATAGAGATTTTTTTTATTTATCAGTAAATAAAAAAAATAGATGCACATGATTAATATTTTGAAGTTGTACTTTGATTCAGGAAGTTTTGGAATCTGTAGTAGCAAAACTTCCTGCAACCCTCTCTCAGATTTTTGGGTGTGGTTACTGTCACAATGTTTTTAAGGCACACAAGTGACAGAACAGTCTGGCATTTTAACAACACTGTTGTGGGCCTCAGTAGGAATTGTAGCTATGTTGACCAGCCTGTTAGTGCACCAAGTAAGGAAAGCTGTATTGTACATTTAGTTTTGTTGCTCAGCTATAGACCACAAACATGATTTTATGGCTTTTTAGGTAGAGAACACTATGAAGACACTTGAGCTTCTCTAAGCATACACAAGGTGGCCTATTGTAGCTATGTTTTTTATTTTAAGAGTTACAGAACCACTCTAGGCCTTTCTGCATCTGTAAACAATGGAATGCTTGATGTGAAACAGAAATATTTGTCAAGACGCATTGTCTAAAAAGGTCTGTGCTGAGATTTAAACTTCTATCAGCTAAACAGTTAATGGTCCTCCTTAGTTTCACTTCTCTGAACAAGCTGTTAATTTTCTTTCATCGGGCTTTGACTCTTTCTGAAGGGTATTCTAGTTTGTCTAAAGACTTTAAGAGATGAAAGAAAGAGAGAACTGATGCCAAGTTTAGTAATGTGAGGGACAATAAATATGATTGAGCTGGGCATGTTAAAAAGAAAGTCAGCAGATGTTTGGGAAGAATGATTTTTTTCTCCTCCTCCTCCTCTTCCTCCTCAGAGTTAATGCAAGCAATTCTTAAATAGCGGATTGGGATTATATTTTTTAAAGCTCAATACTCTTATTAAGGACATTATGATGCATACACTATCTTGGTCCTTAAGAATTCTGAAAATTACTTCAAAAAAACACTCTGAGGATTTCATACATTGAAGAGAACTTGTTGCTTTTAGTATGATATTTCAATTGACGCTTGGACAGATATAACCAGATTGTAAGATTGGTTTTTTCTTTTCTTTTCTGATCAATATCATTAGGATGTGGCTGTTAGTAAGCGTTGCAAGCTAGAATAGGGATGAGAAAGATTTAAGGCTGTATGTCGCCCTTCATTCTTTTGACCTCACCCTCCCAAGGCATTTCAGACTTTAGTTATCAAAAATCAGCCCTGTTGTTTCCTGCCATGCTGTGAAACTCAAGAACACTGGGAGCATTAAAAGTAAGCTTAACATAGTTAGCAGTTAAAACCTGAACACTTTCCACAAGCCCCTTTCCCCTATTTTAGCTCTATTTGGCTTTGGCCACATGCATAAATAAAATTTCTGTGACTACTTTGTATCATGGCCCCAGCTACTTTCTCCCAAATGTTCAATGCAGTTGCTAAATTTTTTAAAAAAACTTTCCCACCTCTGACCTCAAGCATTGATACTATTTTTACACAGGCAAAACTAAAGAACAGTCAAGTACTGTAGAAAGAGTCCCAGTGTTGTCCATAGAAAGCAATCCATTGTAATGTTTGTTTTCTAGTCTACAGAGCATTTCAGTTATTTAGCCCAATGGCTAACATTCTTTAAAACCAGCTTGCTAAAGGGTGGGATAAATATGTTAATGTTTCACAGACATTAACATTCCTAACTCTGGATTCATGGTAATCACACGGTCACTTGCAAATCTTAATTGAAGATATTGGCTCACTGAAAACAAAATATGATTGTTAAGGAACTGATAGACTGATCAAAATCCAAGGTTGCAGCCTCTTAGAAATACCAGATATGCTAATAAAGTTGCAATCCACTGGATGCTCTAGTAAGCACAAAGCATCTAAAGGTAGCATTTTAAAAATTAGATCTCTTTGTTAGCTGTTCTGATGTGTTTGAGATAAAAAAAAATATTTTATGTGGTCTGCACTGCACTAATGCTTGAGAACCACTGAGGTTATATGGAGGTGAAATAGCATATCTTTTTTCTCTATCTCTATTTAATTTTTATTTAACAATGTTTGAAAGGCTGTTTTTCTTCTCATTTGACATGCAGCAAGGACATATGGGAGAAGGCGAGGTAACAACATTCCTCTTTAATTTTCTGATGTTTAAAATGTCTTACGGCATCACTAATGCACCAGCTGTTTCTGAAAGATCAGAAGTTTTTAAAGGGGCCGGGTGGATGGGGCAGGGGCAGGCTTCTTCAATGTGCATGTTGTGGTAACTTTACTTATTGAAAGTAGCATATCCCAGAACATGATGGTCAAGGCAGAATTAACATAATATATTAAATACAGAGTGAGCGGATAGTAAACAGTATTTTTAGCAAGAACTTCCAAAATTAAACTACACATGAATTATCGCTTCAGCTGGGTGCTGGTAGGAGAAGAGGGTTTCTTACTTATGGAAGCACCTAAATGACTTGAATTTCCAGGTCTCTCCCCCAGGCAACATTAATTGTCATCATAATTTATTGTGGCTGTTAGCACTGGCATTCTTCCAAACATTTTTAATACTTAGGTAATGATTTGCATGTCCCTCAAGATGGTGAGCACTGTGATAGAGGTAGTTTCACACTGCCTTTCTCTTATCTCACTTGTGTGATCAAATTGAAATTCTCTGCGTCTGAGCAATGTCTTTGTTTTTAAGGCTTCTTCAATAGCACGAAACTGGCTTGTAGGCACTAGCAGGACCACAATATACAGTTTGGGGAGATTTTATATCACTTATGAAAAGGAAGCCTGGCAATTAAGTCACATAGGTGCTTTTTAAAAATCTGTGGGATGAGAACCATGGGGCTACAACTGTGCATGCTGACCTAACTATCGTAGTGAGATGCCACTTCGTTAGCTTCCTTGGTGCTGCCTGGATTGAGGTGTTGATGTATAAATCACTGTAAGAAATCTCTCCCCCCAAAAGGTCAGGGTTGGAGAATTCATGCCAAAAAGAGACTCTGCAGCACTATTGAATTCAAATTATTAATTTGAGAGGATTCAGTTTTTCAGAAGAATGCAGATCATGAAAATTGATTGGCACAGTGCTTTTTTTTCTAAATGGAGCTTGTTTGTTTGTTTTTTTCAGTTTTGATAGGTTATGGCAAACTGGTAAACTGTTATGACTTCATTAGTGATCAAAATGTTGTCACCGTGTGCATGTCTATGGTTTCTATGCCTCAACCCTTTCCTGAAGCCAGTGTCAGAGCTACTTTATCAAAGACATTAAGAGATGGGGAGGGGAGATGGAGATTTTTACTTGTTTGCCCTTCATCTAAGGACAGTGGCTCCAGGATTGGTTCCCTGGAACTGCCACTTTCCCTGCACTGCACTTGTTCAATGCTCTTGGTGTGCATGCACACTGGCATTTGGAAGATGGAAACATCACAATTCCATTTGGTGCATCTGGATTTCACTATTGACCGGTGGTGTATGTTTAGCATTTTATAATACATATAAAAAGGAATGACTTCTATAGCTTTTATATTGCTATAATTTCAACAGACATGATGTATTGTATACTAAACAACATGGCATCCTTCGGGGACGTATAAGATAAAGGGATGGCTGTTAATACATGTCTGTATTCATTTCACATAAATGTTAATCCTATATGAACTAGAAAACTAGAGAGAAACACAAGACCAGTTGTAATGGAATCACTTTTATTCTAAGGTATGTTGTGGGAACAATACTTAACACTAATACAGTAACTACAATAGTAAAAAATGAATAGCAAAAATAATGTAATGTTCCTAGATGAGGCACTAACTAGTCTAGTATAATCTGCCAAGAAAAAAAGTCATTAAAGTCTGGCTCTCCTGAGGTGATTTTGAGTGGTGGTAACAGGTGATTCTAACTAGAACTAATTGGTTCTAGAACTAGAACCATCATTGACTAAGAACTGTCTTCAGTCTTCAAGCCCTATTTATAGTTTTGGCAGGTTATAAAATGAGAAGTTACTGCCTCACTTTTGAATTCTTAACCTTAAACCTTTTTTTTTTTTTTTTTACTGCCAGAGTTTCAGTGGTGAGCATGCTCTGGTAATTGTAAAAGCAAGCTTCAAGCAGAAAAAAAGCCCTTCTCCTGTTCCCCTTTTTTTTAAAAAAAGCCACACAGTATTCTGATCACATTTAATAAGCTCCTGAAAAGGACAGTTTTAAAAGACTTGGGTAAATAATTTACCTGCGGGTACTTGTGGACCAGGGACTATTAACTGACTTATAATACTGCTTTCTTTACCATTGAAACATGTATTACATTTCTTTCCTACCTATTTTCTACAGAATTTAGAGTATACATGAAATAAATAAATAGTGACCAATATGAGGATATTGACCAAATTTCATGGCGAGGGATGAACTTGGTTTTCCTCAGCACTAGTAAACCTTTAATTGTTCTTCTCCACTGATTGTACAGTTTTATTAGACCTGCCATACTTATTCTTCCCGAAAATATAAGTATGGTGACACTATTAGTATGCCACCTCAGTGAGAATATAGATAAAATGATCGGAGGATCCTGTCTTTCTCCTTCATTTTCCTTTGGCGTTTTATTACTGTTTTTGTCAATAAAGATAGTGAGATCTAAATATAAGATAGATGTGGAATATTTTACTTGAACTGTATGATAGTATGGATGCGACTAAAAACTTGTACTTGCAATGTCCCAAGATCATTGGGCGTGATCAATAATTACTTGGTGTAGAATATTTCTGAAGCATATACTTGGGGAAAAAAATAGTCTCTGTGTTTGGAATAGAACTAGTGACATTTGTCCATGACATGCTTGGCATAGTGCACCATTTAATGATACCAAGATTCAGCTTTTCTGTACAATGTCATTCAGATAATGTTGTGTAATAATGGGTCTTTGTGACAGGAGAAAGAATATGAAAATAGACAGCTATTATTCTGCTGGTGTGTTTTGAGACATACCGTACATATATGTATATTATAATACACATACACAGATACATTTTGTCTTTTCAACTATAGGTCAGTCCTCCCTGTTCCCAATGGAAGATGGGTTTCTGGATGATGGACGTGGGGATCAGAGTCTCCATAGTGGCTTAGGATCACCACACTGCTTCTCTCATCAGAATGGCGAGCGAGTTGAACGGTACTCTCGCAAGGTGTTTGTGGGTGGCCTGCCACCTGATATCGATGAAGGTATACTTGCATATTAGTATTACCAAAAATACACACCCATGACCAAGTGCAGCCCTACGGAAAAGAGGAGAATCATGCCAGATTGCAGCATTCTCATGAGCTCACTTCAGGCAGTTTTTCAGGCAATGGAAATTGTGTAAATCTATGAGCTGCCAAATATCCAAGCTTTTAGGTTATGAATTGCAATGATAAGGAGGCGTGGGTTGCACAGTTTATGAGATATGTTTTATACATTTGCTTCATTTAGTTAGATATTATGACATCATAAAACTCTTTATGAAGGTCTTTTATTTTGAAGATGATTATAATAGGCACACATTTTAGTCAGTATCTGATTTAAAATACAGTGCAGTGCTTCATCTATTTAAGGGAACAATATATAATGCATTATTTCTTTGCTATCACCATATATTTCACCAGAGGGATGAATTACTGCTGAAAAAAAATCCCATTTAAGCATAAGGAACATGCTGGGCATATGAACATTAACTGTAACTGATGGCAATATTTGCCTTGATTTAAAAGTGTACTAGACAAAGGGAATCTCCTTATTTTATTTTAATTTTTTAGGCTAATTAGAATAACAGACTGCTGCTTTTTTCAAAAGAAAAAAAGAAATGTAAAGAAATACTTTAGGGATTTTTAGCTCTATTTTTTTAATCCTGTAATTTTGGGTAATAAGACTAAATTTAAACTGTATACATAAAAAAATATCTATGACATTTCCTTTTCCCCAAGATAAATATTTCTGTTACTTTCATCATGATAAAAACATCAGATTATGAAGAAATAAACTCTGAAACAAGCGTATGAAGCAACCATCCCCCAATGTCTTGGGAAGAATTTAAGTAAAATAGAAAATGCATATGGGGAGGGCAGATCAAATATTTTTTCAGGTTCTGTGTTGTGTATAAATAGCATTTCAGCCTGTTCCCGAAATAGCTTTAGATCCCCAGCTTATTTTAAAATTAAACTGAGTGAAACAATTCCATGGTGCATTTTAAAAAGAATTGTGCATGTGGGTAATATTAACCAGTGTGCAGGTCACCTGAGCTGAATTTAGAAATTGAAGAAAGCCTTGAAGCATTTGCTTTCTGCTAACGAGAACTGCATTCTCGTCTCTGCAGCAGTTACATAACCGCTTTCTGCAAGTGCTGCTGAAGATAGTCTGAGGTCAAGCTCAGATGATGTGCACAGATACAGTTTAAGCCTATGACATAAGCAGTAGGCGTGGCTAGGCTCTGTTACATTCTTTTCCCTTTCGCAGGTCCGTGCTGAACAACTTGCTCTTGATGCAAGCTCTGTGTGTTAGCTGTGGGAGAATGCCTGGAGCTAGGCAGTAAAAACTGCTCAAATTCAGTCATTTAATTACTTTAAGCGGGCTGCTGCAAATCTTTATTTGTAACCTTAAAGCCACAGCTTTGATATTTAAACTGTTTGCTTTTTTATTAAATATATACGGTACTTGGACTCACAGATTTTTTTCCTTTTAAAAATACCTGCTGTCTCTGCGTATTTGGGTTGCCTAGTGTTACCCGAGCATTATCATCGAATCGCTTAAATTGGTTTATTTGGGACCCTTCCCCTTGAAAAAAAAAGCCCTGAAGATTTTTCTCTCTCTCTTTGTTTGGTTCACCAACTTGCAGATGAGATCACAGCCAGCTTTCGTCGTTTTGGCCCATTGATTGTAGATTGGCCTCATAAAGCTGAAAGCAAATCGTATTTTCCTCCTAAAGGTAACTTTTGTTACTTCATGTATCCTGTCCTTCTCTAAAATTATTCAGAACAAATAACAGTTTCTATAAAAGCTATGTTAGTTGAAAGATGGTATTATCCCTCCTCATGAAAAGATTTTCTTAGTGCTAGGGCATTTTCTTAATAGGAAGGCAGTGGGCTCATCATTGGATCTGTTTAAATAGGGGCTGGATAGTCATCTGCCATAGTTTCCTTAATTCTGGATTCCTGCATAGAGCACAGAATTGGATGTGATAGTATGAACCTTGCAATTCTATGATTCATGGAGTGAATTTTATCATTTGAGATTTTAACATGGGTGTCTTTTCAACACATTTTCTATTACATACCACAATCACAAAAGTATATTTTAATACTACTGCTAAACATAAAGTAATATGAAATGATCATTAGTCCACCTGTTTCTTGTTTGAAGTGTTTTGTCATTGCTGTTTTGATTCCATTTTACTTCTGATCTTCTAGTTGGCACTTTTTGTCTATTTTTTACTTTTTTTTACTTTGAATTTTTTAATCTACTGTTCAACATGCTTCCCTTTCTGTTTTTCCCCCTGTAATTTCTTTAGTTTCTTTAATCCCCCTTCTATTTCATCTCTGTAGAGTAAAGCAGTGACATTCAGATTAAATTTCATTCTAAGGAAGAAACTGATGAAGTGTTGTAATTTATTTTTTTATCTCTTTAATAGTAGCATTTTGGTTAGACTATAGCTACTCCTGCTATTTTGAAAAATGATCTCCCCTTTTTTAAGTATGCCTCCCTGATTTTCCATAGTGAACAAATCATGTTTGTTTCTTCTGTGTCTAGGATATGCCTTTTTGTTGTTCCAAGATGAAAGCTCTGTACAGGCTTTGATTGATGCATGTATTGAAGAGGACGGAAAACTCTACCTGTGTGTTTCCAGCCCCACGATTAAAGATAAACCAGTATGTGACTTTGATATATATGAAGTTTACAAAATAATGTGTATAAGTATTATTCATATACTAGAGAAGCATGTATGTCCATGGTTTTTCAGTCAGGAGGAACAGGATTTGTTTTTCCTTTCTCCTTGAACTATTGAGTCTCAGGCCCTACATAACTAATGGCTAATTGTTGCTTATCAGACTGCAAGTTCAGGGTCATAATTCCTAGTGCACTATACTTTACTGTTGGGTCTCAATGCCCTCTCTCTCAATGTGGATTATTTTTGAAGTTCTTCCATACACATTTAGTCCTTACTTCTGTGTACAAGCCAAAATCTGGACAAATGAAAGGGAGAATCATAAAGGGAAGAATTTTGGGAATTCTTTTTGGGAGAGAGTATTAATTCTATCTATAGAAGTTAATTAGTTGGGACGGAGAGTTGATTTTGTCTGTAGTAGGGTCATGATAAACTAAAGATATAGATTCTATTATAGTTACTATGGAGGCTTTGTAGAACACTTAAATGGTTATTTTGATGGTCAAGCAGGTGTTGGGCATCTTCAGCCTGCAGACTAAATACCAGGGCTCTGCAGCTCTTTGAATCTGAAGGAAAAATGATGCAATAGAAACATGACCAGGACTTGTGAAGCAATCCCTCTTCTCAGCAATTCCTTTCAGTACCTTCATTGTTATTTAATAAGGCTCTGGGATTCATTCAAAGGGGAGCTTTGTGAAGCAACTGAAGTCCCCTCTGAATGTCTTGATTGTAATGTTGAGGTGCTATCTCCTCTTGGAAGCTGGCAAAGCCTCTTTGAGGATTTCCTATCATTTGACCAAGCATGTGCATGCACAGATGACACTTCCGTTAATGGGTTAGTTGAAGCAACTGGATAAATAACAGCAGAGGAATGTGGAGTCACTCTGTTCTCTATATTACTGGGATGTGACTGTATTGCTGTGAGTTCTAGGCTTCACTTAGGCATGAAAACCAGCTGGGTGACTTCACAGGGTTGATTTTGCAGGGAGGCAGGAGTACTGTATTAGGTATGTTCATTGCTTTGAATTGATATACATGCTCAGACACAAAATAATAATGTGTTAGTGCTATGAAAAAAATCCATTCTGACTCTTAGTTAGAACTGTATATAAAGTCTTGTTTTCTACTTGCAGGTTCAGATCCGACCTTGGAATCTTAGTGACAGTGATTTTGTGATGGATGGCTCACAACCTCTGGATCCACGGAAAACCATTTTTGTAGGCGGAGTTCCACGACCCTTACGAGCAGGTATGGAAAAATGGCTTGTTGACTTTGTCCAAGTGACCTTGCTGTTGGGAATTTTTGATATGGAAATATGCTTATTAACTTTTGCTGACATTCTCATTATTTTCAGATAGAAGAACAGAAATTTAGGTAGAAGAGTATAAACTCCATTGCCCAGAGCCTAGAAAAAAGGGGGATTTATTATGCATATTTGTTGTTACTATATTTTAGTGGAGCTTGCAATGATAATGGATCGGCTGTATGGAGGAGTTTGCTATGCTGGAATTGATACTGACCCTGAACTGAAGTACCCAAAAGGAGCTGGGCGTGTTGCATTTTCCAATCAACAGAGTTATATAGCTGCTATCAGTGCCCGCTTTGTTCAGCTGCAACATGGAGAGATAGATAAACGGGTAAGTACTAGAGCATATTCTATTTATTACACAGCATTCTTTTGTTGGCTTATGTCCATATAAGTGCCAGTTCATGACAGGAACAACAAAAACAACTGTTTAAATGCAATGCTGCCCCCCCCCACGTCATCCAAAATATCAAAGAATTGATTTTGTTTTACTGCCTTTTGACTCCAAAACCAGTTGTTCCCTTTAGAGCCATTTCTAGCAGCACAGAAAATAAGCCTGTGCTTTTAGTGTTATCCTTTTACATCTGCATGACTTGCTTACTATTAGCCTTTCTTTCACCCTGCCTGAATGCTTTGTAGTAGAACGGGCAGCTGCTTTATCAAAGCTAAAGGCATGCAGCTCCAGTATGTTTCTGCTGGATTTCTAAATTTCCTTGCACACATTCTATTTTAATTCAGTATAATCTGTATGGCAACAATAGTTGATTACTTAGACATCCATCTCTGTTAATGTTCAGCATATTTTCACAGCCAAAGTCAGCAGCAATAAGAATATCTTTGCAACAGAAGTTCACTTCTCCTTTTATCACATTGACATATACGCTGGAAAGAAACGTGTTGTTTTGACACTGTGTAAGACAGCATTCCCCAACCTTGTGCTCTTCAGATGTGCTGAGATTTTTAACTCCCAGAATTCCAAAAGCTGTCTGGGAGTTACAGTCAGGTTAGGCAAAGCTAGTGTAAGAAGTTATGAACCATTTCAATTTTTGCTACAGTGTTTTTCTCTTTTTCTCTGTCAACCTGGCAACTGAATTGTTCTAACTCAGCAATTTAAAATGATGCCATTCTTAGATAGAAAAAATAAATAAAATGAATATTGATTTGTGTGGCTTGTCCTCCCATTCTGGAAAGCACGTAATGTTCTACTCCTTAATATGTAATATATTACTGATGCTAACAGAATCTAAATATCTAAGCAAGAAATTAAAACATTTCTGCCATAGCTTTTGGTAAGGTGAATTGATTCATACTGGTAGGTAAATCATGCTATTGTTAAAGCTGTGGCAGCTTTGTATGGCACATATAAATGTAGAAAAATTTATAAAGCGCAGCTCTCCTGTTCCTGCATTTTAGATTTTGATATAATATGATCAAGGACTTCCTTAAATGTATCTTCTTAAAATTCAGAATTTATCTGTGGACATCCATACTTTAACAGTTACAGATATTTTACATGTATAGACATGCATTCATACAGTACATACATACACAGTTGTTAAATCACATTTATAGCCAAAGCATTTATTCACATGGTGTGTAAATGGAGTCAGGATTAATTAACTGGTTTATTTATGCATTGGCAGTTAAATTTTAACAATTTGATACAGAATATCTTTTGAAATTTATTTTAAATAGCAAATGAATTTGGTTCAATTCTCCTACCTTCTAATGGTGAAATGGTAGGAATAAGTTGCACTTCCCAATTTTTCTGATTTGGGGTCATTTTTTGATGTGCCTCTGGAACTCTGATATCTTCATGTATGGTAAATATGTTTCGTTCTATAGAAGTAATAGACAGGCATGTTGAGGCATTTGGACTTTCATACCTGAAATTCTCAGCAATAGCTATGATGGTTGGAGAATTCTGGAAATTGAATCCCCATATCTGCTCATTGACAAAGTTACAAAACAATGCTAAGGTTCTTATATAACTATTCAGTTTTTATCTTTAAAAAAAATTCAAGGGGATCCATTTGTAGATCCTCCAAATTGTGAAATTGTTTATTTAGAAAATTCCTATTAATGAATCTTAAATCAAGGAAAGGGGTAAAGATTTAATTTCACCAAAACATTCTAAATCTCTAATTCTCAGGGAATGTCTCATTGTACTTGAGTGATTCAACATGATCAGAATTGAAATAATGTCAATTTAGTACAATTACTAATTTAATCAGATTCCCCTAGTGCAGTGTTTAAATAACGGGCATAATCAGAGTAAAACTCAACAAATTTGAGAAAGGTCTTTAGCTGTTTCATCAGATTAGCACCTGCCTCAGTAGAAAGTATAGATTGTGAAACCCAAAGTTAATTTGATAGACATCTTAAATAATAGGGAAGTGTCTTCTGTAGGTAGATATGATGCCATCTTGTACAGGATGTGGTAATGGCCACAAGCTGGGATGGTTTTAAAAGAAGGTTAGGTAAATTCGTAGAAAGGGTAGGTCTATGAAGTATAACTCACCAAAAGAAATGTAATTACCTGAGGGTTTTTTTTCTTGCGTTCTCCACACGGACTCAGAACATGAGATATGTTCTAGACCCCAATTTTATTCTTTTCACATTTGCATGATAATGACTGGTATACGATTGTCCAGTGAGTTGGACCCAGCTGAAGGGTGAAGCCAGCCTGTCAGGATCTTTGTGCAGTATTTAATACATCTTTTGATGGAGACCATACAACAGAGGAAAGCTACTGCTTTTCTGTTTTGCTTGTTCAGCCAGTCCTAGGGAAAAAAATCCTGAGCTAGTTCCATGTCCAGTCTGATCCAGCAAAGCTCTTTTTACTGCGCAGGAGAGTGTTCACTGAGGTATCTGTAGTATCTATAGTTGGATGGTAGAAATATATGAACAGTATAAACACACACACCTGGACTACACTTTTGTCTAACAAGGCCAAATTTAAGAAATGTGTACATTTTCTCTCCTTCTTCATCACAGGTGGAAGTTAAGCCATATGTCTTGGATGATCAGCTGTGTGATGAATGTCAGGGGGCCCGTTGTGGTGGAAAGTTTGCTCCATTTTTCTGTGCTAATGTGACCTGTCTGCAGTATTACTGTGAATATTGCTGGGCTGCTATCCATTCACGCGCTGGCAGGGAATTCCACAAGCCCCTGGTGAAAGAGGGAGGAGATCGCCCAAGACATATTTCATTCCGCTGGAACTAAGTGATTACTGCAGTGTGTTCATATGCAGGCCCTCAAAATAAGTGCACTCTTCTGTTCTCCTGATTCCTTTGCCCTCCCTTCCTATTCCCTCTTACTCAAGATAGCATGTCCTGCTGTTGTAGTCTGTAACTTAAAAATAGTGTAACAAAAGAATGGCCTATAATCCTATAGGTATTTTGTAGAATCTTGTCATTAAACTTTATGGGGAACTCCTTTTCCTATGGATAACACAGTGCATGGAAGCCAGGTTCTCTTACCTTCCTGGTTCCCCAGAGGACACTGCTTTCCTGCTATCTTTTCTTGAACGAAGAAAGAACAATATTAAGAGAAATGAAACAATAGAGTATTTTGTTTTTTAATTAAATTATTGCTAATAACAAAATCAATAGACTACTTTTATTAAAGTAACCATGAGATAGGAACACTATGAATCTTATCTGACACTTTGTCCAACCGACCCGCCCTTTCCTTCTCCTTGCCCCCTTCCCTAGCCAAGCCTCTGGGAAGCCTGTTTTCTTGCCACCGATGATTTTATAGCAATGGAAACAGTTAGCTGTTAAATTAGTAACAGAAAAGAGCATGTTTAAAGCAACAAAAATGCATGAGCAAGGTTTAAAGCAGCATTAAGTTTCTTTTTTTGTTTGATGTAAGGGTTCTGAAGCTAAATCTTTAGCACAGTATTGTGTCTCACCGTGCCTCCAACTTCCCACCACATTCAAATTTTTACTAATTGAGTAGGCAGAGCTTAGATCTGTGTTCTTCATCCAAGCAATCACATTTTTAAAGTTCCCGAATGTAAATCCTGGGTCAGTTTATAACTGGGGGGTGGGTGGGGAGTGCACTTATTCTTTATTATTGTGGTTGTTGTTGTTGTTTTGAAAGAAATTTCATTATCAGAATACAGCCCTACAAATCCTACCAAAGCTAAAGTAATGACAACTAGTGAACTGGCATGTCCTCTCCTGAAGAACAAATGTATAGATTTTATTTTTGATGGCTATATAGAACTCTATATCCTAATTTACTAATGTAAATCAGAGGCCAGCCTTTGCTCTCCATTTTGACATGAAATACAAGAACCTAAAGATATACCTCAAGAGTACATTTTAATCCCCCCCATCCCCACCCGCCCCCATTCTTCCCACCCTTCCAGTACATATCAAATTTTGTCTAATTCTTGGGCTTACTCTGGGATGTGAAACCAGTTCTAACCTCCTAACAAAGCTGTAACCTAGCAATTTATAAGAGGGCAAAGTAAAGTTTGTTTCCAGGGATGTTTTGCACTGTTGGCTGAATGAATAGGCATGCATGTCTGCAAAGGATATGCTTGTCTTTCAACAGAGAGCAAGTGAGTAAAAGGAATCCTGACCCCCAAAAAATAGTTTGGGACTTAGCACAGAACATAAACCATCGCAGGACTCCAACTTGCTGAGTAATGCAAGAAGTGTTATAAACATGTAAGTGAGGAACACAGCATATGCTAAAGCTAAGGCACAGGGTGGTGTTGATTAGATTGAAATACAGTTGATGCTCTGTAAATCTTGAGAAAATCGATAGGAGGGAATGTATCCATCTCTTAACCACAGTAACAGGGTTGTAGCAGTGTGTAGAAAAAGCCAGTTGGAATCTGAAACTGGCATGATACCACCATAGACTCTTAAACCAAAGACTTGCTTAAGCACAGCTACAGAGAAAAGACATCCTTTTTGTAAGCTCTCTTTCTCCCCGTCCCTTTCCTCCATTGCCAGTTACCTATCAGAGACAGTTTGGTTTTCAGTACATGATACATACCCTTGTTATTTTCCAAAGGTCAAAATGGAGACATTTGCTGTCTACTTGTCAAGTAGAGAAAGGGAGCTCCTTTTAATGAATCCCTGCAAATATTGACAACAGGAAATGCAAATGGAGAGTGCTCTTTTGTAGACTGTCAGGGACCTTTTTCTCTGAAGTACATAATTATAGTTGGAATATTCCTTTTAATTTTTTTAAAAAATGCTTGTAGGTGGCTTGGGGTGTCTTATTGTGCCGATCCTATCCAGTGAACAGGTGAGATGGGTTACCATTACAAGAAATAACACTGTTTGAGAAGTAGCTTTGAATAATAATTTTTTCCCTTTGTACATGACCTGCTGAATTTCGGTACAGTGTTTTTGTAGCTAACTTATTTTGTCATGCACATAATGTATATTTGTTATGCACTACTTTTGTATATCTTGTTTTTCCAACAGTGAGCATTTTTAGGCACACTTTTCACTGACGGGATATCTCTTTATGCAATACCTCAATTTTTCATATTGCAAAGAGTAGCTTTTTGTACTTTTATTACTGAGAGATCTTCATATACTTCATTTTTTAATATAAATAATTTTAATAAATTTTATTTTCTTATATTCTGCTTTTTATACATTTCAGTGCTCTGCATACATTTTGAATTATGGATGTTGTGCACTGGCAATGCTATTTTAGAATTTGCAGAGAAAAGAAAGCATGTTGCTTAAACATCTTTAGCCCAGCACCAGGTATTTGGTGTACATATAATTTAAGAAATACTTATATGTAAAGTTGAGACTTAAAAAAAAAAGAAATTTTTAAAAAGCATGAAAGTGACAAATGAGAGTTTGTCTTTAGACTCTTGAAATTTAATGCATAAACCTAGAGTAGAAGTTTAACAGTAACATCCCAAATTGTCTACTGCTTCTTAATAGATTTTTAAAAATAATACACAAATGCAGATGTTTTTTGGTGAATGTTTAGCCATTTTTAATCTTAACAAATTGATGTTAGGTGTTTGCAGAGATGTGTCTGCGCTTTTAAATCATATTTAAGGAAATAAACTCAAGCCTGCCCAATGGTGGGCATGTAATGTTAGTATGCATGACTAATATTAAAAAAAAATGTTATTCTACTAATATTCACTTGTGGTGATTGTGTGAAAAGCGTGTTTACAGATTATTTGGTTACACTTCAATTTACAGGGCATAAATGATTATCTCTATTACTCTGTACTCGAAATAGTGCTAATATAATATGTCCTTCAGATTACATGGAAAGTGGAGTTGCCATGTCACTCCAAGCATAACTAACATGTAATTAGTTTAAAAATCCTAGGGTATCACTTTATTTTAAAGGGGTGTAAACAAGCATGTCATTTTCTTTCAGAAGCATGGCACTGGCCATGTATTTACAATGTAATTACAGAGTAATTACATGGTTATTTTTGCAATGTAAAATAAAGTGTTTCTGATTTATTTTATATGTAAAAGAACCCCACTGCCCCGTGCTTTTTTGGTATATAGTATCTACTTCTCCATACACAGACCTCTGCAGAACGCAAATCTAAAACTTGCAGTGAATGACTTTAGTGTTTTATAAGGATGCTGTTGGAAAGACTTGATAATTCACCCCTTTTTGTTTCTTGAAGAGTTAAAGCCTTCTGTTTTAAAAGGTGATTTAAAACTTGAATGTGATGAATTGTGGCAAGTTAACTTCAAGTTATGTGCAATACTTATTTCAGACTTCTGGAAGATCTTTGCAGTGTAATTCTTTGTTTTTAATTGCAGACATTTAAAAATGTCATTTTCTACTGTTCTAGTAAATCCTCTTTCTTGCTGGTGTTTCTAAAGAAAAGAATCAGAAATCAATCTTTCTACTAATGTAAATTTGAGATTATTTTTTAAAAAAAGGAATAAAAGAGGTTTTGGTCATTTGCTTTATTTTATTATCTTATTTTAAAGCTACTGTGATTGATAGCATTGTAAGAATTGGGACAATATTGTATTCAACTGTTTTATTTTTTATATTTTTAAAATTTAAAGTATAATTAGTTTTTATAATTTTCATCAGATTCTTTTGTTATATTTTTTGGAAGTGAAACTTTTAGCAAGTGGGTGTCTAGTTTTTACTAATCCCTAATATGTTTTTCCCCAATGTAATGCTCATATTATCAGAAGGAAAAGTTATTTAAGTATGTCAGTTACTTGTACTACTTGGCTGAATTTCCATATAGTTTTTACTGTGTATGGGGAGGTTGTAGTATTTATTATAGCATTTTAAATAAGGGTAATTCATTTTTTATTAAAGTCATTTTCACAATTTAAGTTCATATTTTTGTATGTTCTACTCTAAGTTATAACACAAGTTTCTTTTTTTAAGAGAGTTCATTTGTTGAAGTGCTAGTGGAAAATTAATGTTATTAAATAGTTTGCAAATGACTATTTATAGCAGTATGCATATAATTTTTAAATATTTGTAATGTGAGATGTTGAATGAATAAAACTTTTAACTCAACAGTTGCTTGGTCTGTTATTTTGAACTCTTATAACTGGTGATATAACTGGTGCCCCTCTGAATGGAATAATCTACCCTCATTAGGTATTCCATTTATGCCCTCCATAGTTTCTAGATTGTACAAACGAAAACTGTTACTGGGGAGGGGGGCATTTTTAAGTTTAAGGGACAAAATGGATGCTAAAAGCTTGCAAAGGTTAAAGAGACCATTAAAAAGTGAAAATACCCTAGAGGATTTTTCTAACCTGAAGAGAAAAATTGCACCTATTTTACCTCTCCCCACCACCACACCCTCTCTGTTGATATTACATCACTGTCCATGATCCCAGGTTCATAATTTATGAATGATTGGTAGGTTGGAGTAGAAATAATTAAAGTACAGAAGCATTGCAGTCTCAGATTTTAATCCCTGTTCATCCCTTAAGTGCAATACTTGATTATAATCATTGTTCAGTATGATTCACATTTTTAATACTGCTTTTACTGATAAACCTGTACAACAGTATATATAATATGTTATGGAAATTACTTCATATCTGTGAGCTGGTAGTTAAACTGGTTGACTGGGAGCAGGTGGAATATATTCTAGTTTACCTCAGCTACAGCAGATGCATGGGCAACTTTGGTCTTTTCACCTACCACACAGGATTGTTGGCATAGGAAAAAATAGGAAGATGGCATACTAGGTATGTCACCTTAGTGTCTGATTAGCACTAAGTGACAACTATTTGTATAAGAGTTTCTATAGCTTGCCCAATTCCAAAGCTCTGGCTGGGTTACAAGAAGGGGCTTCCAGTCAGAGGGCTTTGAGTGAAGATGGTCAACTGACCAGTCCAGGGGAAAGCTCCATGAAAGAGAGTTGTCTCTCGACTGAAGCTTTTTCAATTTATTAGCAAGGGAGCTGTGCTGCCTTAATTTATATGACACTCCTGGGTTAGGGAAAGTTCTAGAATCATCCACAAGATCCTCTATACAGCAGCAGTCTGCAGAACGACTCGGGGAGTTGTGCTTCAGAGCAGCTTATGAGCCATTCAGCTGGGGTTGGGTGGGTAGCTGTAATCACTTCATTGTTGAAAAAGCAGTTGTTTCAGTACTCCTATGAGGTTGCTGTTCCAACATCACCGCTATGCTGCTGTGGTCATGTGATCCTCATTTACAACATTATTTATTAAATTTATATGCTGCCATCTCACTCTTCGGGGTGACTCTAGGAATTCCCTAACATCTCCCCACAGTCATTCGGGAAGCTTTCAGGAGAATAATAGAAATAAATCAACATTATTAAAAATTATACTACTGATAAATCAATCCTCTCCTAAGATGGATGCCAATAAAATTTAGCTAGGTTTGAAAGATCAGTGTATTAGAGCTATCTTTAAAGATCCTGTAAAAAACAGAAGGAATTTTATGGACTTTTGGGGTGGGTGTGTATTTAAACTGGAATACAAAAGATCTTAGTTTTGGTTATAAAAAAAAATATATGGGAAGAATGAATAATGAAACTAAACCTGAAAGATGTTTGGTTTGGTCAATGTGTTTAAACATTACGACTTCTTTAGGAGTTCCGGTTAAAGACCAACATATTAAACACAAGTTTTTCGGTGTCATGTGTTCATTTCTTTGTTGTATTCTCTAATATTTAGTCATTTGCCTCTGGCTCTTTGACTGGCTTGTAACCTGCATGGAATAGATATCAATTTATACTAAGCCCTAGTAACCTCACTCATGTTGGAACCCTTGTAACATCAGTCCAAGGGTTGATATCACAGGCCCAACAATAGGAGAAAGTCCTAAAGTAGGCATCAGTGCACTGAGGATAAGCCTTCAGCTGTCTGCTCACATGTCAACTGAAGGGGGGGAGGGGGGAGAGAGCCAAATGCTATTTATATTTTGTAAATGTGGTACTCAGATATACACTGATGTCTCTGGCTGGAATCTCGTGACTTTGGCATGAATATTCAGCAAGCTCAGCATCCTAGCATTTATTTTTAAACGTACAGCCCTGAGTATGTCAACTGGGTCAATAACAAGGAGCCAAGTGTTCAGTCACCTGCTTCCACTTAATGTTCTTCTGCTGCTTAACCATTGTGGGTCAAAAGAAGCTCAGTATGAGATGCACAAATAATGGTATATTGGGAAAGGAATAAGACTATTGAGGTGGCAGTGCATCTGGGGGAAAGAATGCAAAGCATTGAGAAACTGGCGTAAAGGCTTTGCCAGGCCTCCAGGCCTACACCAGGATTCTTATGGATATCTCCATCGCTGTAGTACTCTGGGAAAACACTCTGGGGAAAGTGGAAAGCTTTCATGGAATGCTTACAGCTGGGGTCTTGAGCTACTCAGTGGGATCTATTTCAGCACTGTTCTGTCAGTAGTTAGAATATTCCACCCAAACAATGTTTTGGATTTTACCTGCAGACACACAGTTGAAATAATACAAACATATATTGGCACAGAAATTTCCTCTCTTTGTTTTTTCATGACTCTCTTTTCTCAAATAACATCTTAAGTATGATAAAAACATTTGCTTCACATATGTACTTTACATTTCTATGAGTTCTGCATAAAAATATAAAAGTAACATGGCTTTTATCCTGTAAATGAAGGAGTCAATTTTTATATCATACCAACCTATCATTCTTTTAAGATATATCCCACTCTTTCCGTTTTGCAAATATAATTAAGATGAAAGGCGGTCCTGGGACACACTTGACATTTTGCTTACCTCTCAAAAACTTGTAATACCAATCATTTGCAGCTTCCTACAGAATGACTCACGGCTACTTACTGACAGGGTTTTTGTTGTTGTTTAGTTAGATTGCCATCTTGTGATATTCAGTGTACTTGATTACCCAGATCTCACATTTTAGTCAGAAAGTAATTCTTGCCACCTGGATATAAGACATGTGTTTAATGTGGGAAAAAGAATGAGACACTGACATTTCTCCCAGTTTTCTTCTCAGTTTTCTAATTTTTGCTACACCAAACCAGTGTATTATCTATATAAGCAGATAAGAAAAAAGACTCCTCAGGAAAAGCTGCTTTTCCAGTTTAAGCTGGCCTTAAAGCAGCGGGGTCCAATCTTTGGAGTGCCAGGAACTGGTTCTGTGGAGAAAGGCTGTGGCTCCGTGGACTGGAGGGGCTGTGGTTTCACATGCTGCCTGCATCCTGCACATGCATGGATAGGGGTTTCGCTCATGGCTGAGTTTCTGGTGCGCTGTGAACCATTACCAGTCCACGGCATGGGGTTTGGAGACCCTGGCTTAAAGTATCAGATGAGATTTTTATGTACATTCTAAGGCCTTTGGAGATACAACTGGGGATATAAACAAGGAGTCTTGGAAACAAAAAGACCAAAAAATCTGTGTAGGAAGTCAGGTTATCTTCTAATATTTACATTTACCTTTTTTCATCAGGCCTTTAATTATTCTTGGGTTTTTAGCTGATATTTTATTTGTTATCACATTGGATTTTAGGTATGTTTTCATTAAGCATAGATGTTTTCAAAGAATATCTTCTGTAAGCCGTCCAGAGTCAACGTGAGTTAGTTGAGTAGTTGTATAAATTCTCTTAATAAGATATAAATAAATATTACAACTTATTATTATGCAATTGAATAATAACAGGCCTGAACTGAAAGTAGTTGCAGCTTTTTCTATACACCCCTGCATTTTTTTGTAAGATGATTTTAAATAAATGCATGAGAGAGAAAGATTACAGGTGTTCTGGTAATCTTTTAAATTTCTTGACAAATTTATAACAAGAGGGGTTTTTAGAAAGCCAATCTAGAGATGCTATCTAAAGTATGCAACACATAATTTGTATACACCATTTATTTGATATGAAAGCCTTGATATTTTTTCTGTTAATGTCTCTCTTAAAAGAAGCTTGGTTAGTTTTGAAAGCACAGTTAGTGTATTCCAATAATAAAACAAATGGGGAAAAACGATCATGGCCAAAGTTCACTCTGACTTTGAAAATACCAGTAGTTTAAAAGTATCATTGATTTGTGGGGCTGTTTACATCAAGTGTTAACATTCATCATTTAAGACAATAGAGACCTCAAGGTTGTTGTTTAATTCAGGTGATTCAGGTGGCTAGAAGCTGATGTGACAATACAGAGGCGTTTTCATCTGATCTCATTGCTTCTTGGCTCTGTGTGAGAAATGTGTCAGTCTAGCTGAATACAGGTAGTCCTCAACTTACATCAGTTCATTTAGTGACTGTTCAAAGTTACAACGGCACTGAAAAAAATGTGATTTATGACCGTTTTTCACAGTTATGACCTTTGCAGTCTCCCCATGATCATGTGATCAAAATTCACATGCTTGGCAACTGGTTCATATTTATGACCATAGCTATGTCTCAAAGTCATGTGATCATCTTTTGCAACCTTCTGAGAAGGAAAGTCAATGGGGAAGCCAGATTCACTTACCAACTGGGTTATTAGCTTATCAACTGCAGTGATTCACTAACAACTGTGGCAAGAAAAGTCGTAAAATGGGGCAAAATTCACTTAAACCTATCTCACTTAACATAAATTTTGGGGGTCAGTTGTGGTTGTAAGTCGAGGACTACCTGTAATATGTTTGAACAAAATACTATCATTTTGTAGTACTTTAACAAATACCCTCCTCTTTGGTTACTATGATCTGACATGCTCAAATAAGTATATATGTACATATAGGATTTATTTTTTAAAAAATTAATGAGCTCAGGATAATTAAAACATATTCATTTGTTCACCTATTTTTTATTAGAATGTTAAATGAAAAGAATAAAAGTCAATAGAAACTAAAAAAAATACAAATTGAAAAATAAAAGGGAAAAGAAAGGAGTAGTGGAAAGAGAGAGAGAGAGAGAAAAGGAAAATGAGAAAGAAAACAGAAGTAATTTTCCCCTTCAATCACAGGTTAAAAATAAGTTTAGTTTATTACTATCTCTAAATAAAACATAATCTCTTTTTTCCTGTCTTAGATAAAGAAAACAAAGTCCAAACGCTACGTCAACCCATTTTTCTTAGGAAAAGACCAGGCACCCAAATAATTATTTTCTTCTTTTACCCTGGTTGAAGAAGCCAATTTAATACACCTTCTCTGAGTTTTTGAAATCATTCTTTAATTCCTTCAAAAAAAGTCTCAGAGATAGTTTGTTAATTATCTGTATCCCAAAGCAAAAATCCATCAGAATTTAAATGGATTTCTTTTAGTATCAATAAAAAAAATATCCTTTTATTTATCACTTCTAAAAAAAGTCCTTCCAAATCTTAGCAGAGCTCTTTTGTATATACAGAAGAAAAAAATAATATTCAAATCAGTTTCCTGTTTGAATATCTGTTCATCTCCTTTAGGGAATAAGACATCCATCAAATCGATTTGTATTACATTTAAATCACTCTTCAAATTAATTTCATAGACATCCATTGCAGCTCGTTCTTGTTTTATAACTTTATTAAATATATTCTGTCAACACAATGATTCAAGTGCAGGACAGGAGCTCATTTTAAGATTTGGAATAATTGTTCTTGTTCAAAAATACCTGGGATGGTGGGAGGGATCAGTACCTTTCTCTTCCCTCTGGGAAGATGGGAAAGTGCAAGTTTGTACTTAGCAATAGCACTTAGACTTATATATCGCTCATAGTGCTTTTACAGCCCTCTCTAAGCGGTTTACAGAGTTAGCATATTGCCCCCAACAATCTGGGTCCTCATTTTACCCACCTTGAAAGGATGGAAGGCTGAGTCAACCTTGAGCCAGTGAGATTACAAATAATATTCACTGCATTTTCAGGCACTTCCTCATCAAAGCAGTAACCAAGGAATGCAGATCTGGTAGCTCTCTAGATGTTATTGAACTACACTTCCCAGAATTCCTTGCCAATGACCATGCTGATCTCTTATACCTGCACCAACCAGAGCAATCAGACTGACTTCTATTCAGTCCTGACCCAGATTTAATTTTAAAGTTAAAAATCTCCAAAACCTTATTAAGAGACTGCAGTCTTTGTCAGATATACAAGGACCCATTAACTAATGTTCTCAGGTGACTGCACTACAAGCACGCTTATATAGTCAAGTTCACAGTAGGAATTTCAGATGAGATCTTTGATCACTTATACATTTCTGAGCAAGTGGAACATCCCTCCAAAGGTTACCTTTGCATGTCATAATAGTGCCATTTTTGTAGCACTATTTTGTTATAGGGTTGGTCCCATTATCTGCAGCAGCTGTTTCACAGTGTGGTGTGCAGTCCCATCACACCTGAGCTATGTAAGCATAGCACTCCATTGAATGCTGTTTCAGTTACCTTTCCATTTTAAGAATAAAGGCTCTCTGGTTAGGGCTATCCCTTTTTATTAGGACTACATTCCTCACAAATTCCCCAAATCCCTCTGGGTTCATCCATCTCTGTCTCAACCTACAAAAGAGCCCTATGGTAACTACAGTGACCATGCAACTTTTACTATAAGGGCAGTCCTTGATTTCAGAAGGCTGTACTTTTTTTATCCTTATGAATCTCTTTCAGATTTTCCCCCTTTTTAGGTTTCTTCTTTATTCCCCCCTCCCACCCCCAAATCATAGTCACCTTATCTATAGCTCAACTTATCAGAGATAAGACATGATGTAAATGCTGTAATATGCAATTAATGCAAATATGAATTAGACCAGCTATTTGGAAATTGTCAAAAACATGGGTATGATTTCTATGGTATAGACCCAAGGTAGCGGATGTAGTCATTATATTGAATTGAAATAGGCTTGCTCTGATTGGTGCAGGTATAAGAGATCAGCATGGTCATTGGCAAGGAATGCTGGGGAGTGTAGTTCAATAACATCTACAGAGCTACCAGATCTGCATTCCTTGGTTACTGCTTTGATGAGGAAGTCTCTGAAAATGCAGTGAATATTATTTGCAAGGGATACTGCACTAGCTAAACTTTTTAAGTTCATGTGTATGATTATTGTAACATTTTCTATTAAGTTAGATTATTTGTACTTGTTTTCCCCCTGAATGGAGCCTTTCCCTTTAAAATGCCATTTTGTACTAGTAGTTACAGTACATGAAAACCATCCATTTTCTTTGATTTTTCTTCTCACCCATGTCAGTGCAAACACACACACACAGAGACATCTCCTTTTGGAAGTGAAATGGGAGAAGATCTCCACAAAATAGTATCTCTTCTCATTGCTTTAGACCAGATTGCTCAGAAGAAACTGCTGGCCAATAAATGCTTATGAAGCAATTCCTTAGCTGCTCTTTATTCAGCATCCTGAAAGCGAACTCTGACAACAGTCCCAAAGGCCCATTGCCTGCCTACAGGAAATCTGAGACAAATAATGGCCGCAGAAAAAGAGAGCCAACCAGAAAACATTGCCTTCTTTTCTTCAGAGAAAAATGAGCCAATTCAGTTTGTCTTTATGAAAAAGACGGCCTGGGATGAGGCTGTGTATTCAGCTGCCTTTAAAGGCATAAAATGACGTTAAGTAATCCCACCATATAAATGGATTAAGGAAATAACATTCATCATGTATTTCCACAATGTGATATAATGGATCTCTGCATGATCAAGGTGTTATTGCTTTTAAGGGGGGGAGGTGTTTTTTTTTAATCTATTGGTTTTTTATATTCAAAAGGAACCAACCCATCTGAGTATATGGAATTAATGGCATTATACTCCCTCTGCTGGGCTTACTATACAATTCCACTATTACATATTTTTTTCTCCAGACGTATGTTAAAGGTAGGATTAAATTCCATGTTTTTGAATCTGAAAATATTCTTTGTGAATATTGATTAAATACTGATTTCTAAGGGAATGTGAAATAATGTAAAAAAAAAAAAAAAAAAAGAAGCCGAGAAGGACAGTTTTAGAATTTTGTTCCTTATTTCACCTTATGGGGTATTTTCTTGTTTTCTTTCTTTCTTTTAAAATTTTTGCAAAGGATTGACTGAGGTTTAATTTTCAGCCAGGGTTAAACTTAAAAGAGGAAATGAGGCAAGTTAATCTAACTGATGTATGAGGTTTTCATCTATTCCCATTAAATCCAACATCTTCTTTTATATAAAAAACATGCCCCTAACTTTGCTCTTCTGGATTAGAATGTAATAAAATTTGCAATAATAATCCCTGTAATGGAAAACACTCATACCAAAATTGAGGTTAGGACAGCGGGGGTGGGGGGGGTGGGGGCGGGGAAGCATGCAAAGGATATAATTTGTAAGAAATTATGGTGCCCCTCTGTATATGATGAAATCAATATTGGAATCTGAAGCTCAAATATAATGGATTCACCCACTCTCATGCACCTAAAAATAGACAAATCAGTTAGCTAAGTTAGCCAATGAATTTGACTCATATAGTCCCATCACATAAAAACATATCACATAATGGACAACAGTAAAATAGACATGTGGAAAAATTAAGGATCTATCTCTTAACCTGGTAGATCTCTCTACTCTTCATAATCTCTCTACACCATAATCAGGCTAAGATCACTATGATCTGAGAGCAGACCTGATGGACATTAATCCCAATATTTTCCCTCTCCCATACATCATGACCTATTCTATAGGTCATGATGTCTTTTTTACCTTTGTGCTTTCCACCACCTGCAAAACTAGTGGTCAAGGCTCCAGGCTAGAAACCGGGAGACTGTGAGATCTAGTCCGTCTTTAGGCTTGAAAGCCAGCTGGGTCACTTTGGACAGCCATTCTCTCTCAACCCAATCCACCTAACAGGGTTATTGTTGTGAGGAAAAGTAGGACGAGCTTATTTACAAAAATAATAAAGGTGGGATAAAGGTAAGTAAATAAATAAATAACCCCAGGGAAATATTTCAAGACTACCCAAAGCTGCTTTTTCAAGAGGCAACTGGACTTTCTGGTTTTTCTTTGAAGACATTTTTCTTCTCATCCAAGAAGCTTCTTCAGCTTTGAGCCCTGACCTGGATGACTGAGAATCTCCATAGACATTTCAAGACTACCAATTCTCTGAGGCCCAAAACTGGAGTAGGACCGTTGAGATAGGCCAAATAGAATCAGTCATATCAGTTCTTTCACACCAGTTTTTATTTCATTTGACAGAAGGAAATTTGCTTTATTGAATTGAATTGGAGTACAGTTTTTTTTTTTACAATGAGAGAGTGCTTAACATATATGGCAATCTAGGCTTAAATAGTTCTGAAAATGGAAACTACAGAGTAGGTGAAGGCAGGCATGTTGATTAAGTCTTTCAGGAAGTAGTCGGTTTGGATTGCCCATCAGTGAATTAAATACAATCACCCAATGCTGAGAATCCGAAATGTATTTTGCTTCAAATTCCTACTCAATATTTACTGAGATGGAAGTAGGTGATAGACCAGAGATATACAAGAAGCTGGGCAGTTGCTTCAGAATGAATAATGGAGGGGAACAGATATTTAATGTGGTATGAAATTGAAATGGAAGATATCAGATTGAGGGTAGTTAAAAGGACCAATAAATATGGTAGCTGGCTTCTTAGGCGACAACTTAAACGGAGAAACCTGGTGGAGGTGAGATCCTCCACAGTGATGTTGGGTCAAAAAGCATAGGTGGAGGATTTTGTCCCAAATTAGATGTACAGTCAGGAGATCTATCTATGTTGTCACTTCTTATTGATGTAGCAAGGCTGATTGACAGTTGCTAGCATCTAGGATATAAGTCATGGATTCAGATTGTCCTAATCGTTGCATGAGTGATTAAATAGTTCTCACGGGTAAGGAACTAAGGGACATATTGCCAAATTGTCAGATTCCCATTGAGACAAGAATAAATGTGGTTAGAATACCTTTATTACATTACAGGAAATGATAGCCATGTAAGACACACATTTCTAAGTGAGCCAGAAAGATAATTCAGCCAGCTTTCAAAACCTTCATGTTCCCTCTCAGAAAAGGAAAGTTGGACTTATCCTTATTTTGGATAAGAGATGCTTGTTTATATTCTCTACATTCCATTCAGAAGAATGGAAGAAGAATTAGACTGGAATCTTTCAACCATTAACTTGAGTCGTGGTATGATTCACACAGTAGATGAGGTGAATATAATCTTGAGGCACAACCCTAACTCTAACCCTAACCCTAACCTCTTTGGTTGTAAGAACAACACATTTTAATTATGGCTTCACATTGTAGCAAAGGGGCCCCCATGAAAAGGATAGCCTATCAACTTTATCATTTACCAATTGTACCTGATTATGTGGGATAGAGTCAGGGCAAAGATCTTCCCAGCAAACATTGCTTGCCACTGTTCTCTTGTGGATAAATGTCATAAAACTATTTCTACTGCAGTGTAGAGTGGAAATATTTGATCGATATCAAGCTCAGCTTGTCCTGTCCTTGTTCCTGATCCATGAAGATGTCCCCACCTGATAGAATTATTATTATTATTATTATTATTATTATTATTATTATTATTATTTATTTATTTATTTATTTATTTATTTATTATTTATTGAATTTCTATACCGCCCTACTCCCGAAGGACTCAGGGCGGTGAACAGCCATGGAATAAGACACATACATATACAAAATTTAAAATCGAATAAAATGAATTAAATAAATTTGGCTGAATTAATACCCATAATTTAAAATACCCATATTTTAAAACACATTAAAATTTAAAATTTGCACTTAAAAGGGAGAAGATTTAGGCGAGGCCAGCTTGATGAAATAAAAGAGTCTTCAACTCGTGGCGGAAGGTGCGCAGATCCGGAATCCTCCGTATCTCTGGGGGGAGCTCGTTCCAGATCGTAGGTGCCCCCACAGAGAAGGCTCTCCCCCTAGGGGCCGACAGCCGACATTGTTTGGCCGACGGCACCTGGAGGAGCCCCTCTCTGTGGGAGCGTACTGGACGGTGGGAGGCTATTGATGGTAGTAGGCGGCCCCGTAAGTAACCAGGTCCTAATCCATGGAGCGCTTTAAAGGTGGTAACCAGAACCTTGAAGCACACCCGGAAGACCACCGGGAGCCAGTGCAGCTCGCGCAGGAGAGGTGTTACATGAGAGCTCTACGCTGCTCCCATAACCATCCGCGCAGCCGCACTCTGCGCCAGTTGGAGCTTCCGGGTGCACCTCAAGGGGAGCCCCATGTAGAGAGCGTTACAATAGTCCAGACGAGAGGTGACGAGGGCATGAGTGACTGTGCGTAGCGAGTCCCGATCTAGAAAGGGACGCAACTGGCAAATTAGGCAAACCTGATGAAAAATCCTCCCGGTCACGGCCGTCAAGTGCTCTTCTAAAGACAGCCGTGAATCCAGGAGGACGCCCAAGTTACGAACCCTTTCCGTGGGGGCCAATGATTCACCCCCAATAGCCAGTGATGGCGTCAGCTGACTATATCGGGACGTCGGAAACCACAGCCACTCGGTCTTGGATGGGTTGAGCCTGAGCCCGTTTCTCCCCATCCAGATCAGTATGGCCTCCAGGCACTGGGACATCACTTCAAGGGCATCGTTGGGGTGGTCTGGGGTGGAGATGTACAGCTGGGTGTCGTCAGCGTACAGATGGTACTTCACCCTGAAACCACGGATGATCTCTTATCCACCTGCTGAACAAGCAGCTTCTTCAACATGAAATACTTTTGCAATACAAGGCAAGGGAGACTCATAGCTCAGCCTATTCCTTCACGCAGGCTGTTTTTTTGCAATGAACCAATTCAATACAAAGAAATCTGCACAAAATCAGAATCTGTGAGTAAACCCTGGTGGAACTTAACTTCTGACAACTTTAGAGCCCAGCGGAGACCTCCTTTTGCAAAGGTGACCAAAGCAGAGAAAGCCAGAAGAAGATTGTGTTGTTCAATGATTACTCTACCCCAGTAGCACAAAGCTTTAAAATCCCCTATGAAGGAAATTTAATTGATGCAATCAGTTTGGCTTCCACAGGCTGCTTAAATTCTCTATATTGCTAGCATTCTATTACTGTAAACTAGATGAGGCATATGTGCTCATTCCAAGACTGCTGCATTAATTAATTAAAATTAATTAAAATAATTCTTAATTTTCCTATAAGATGAAAGAGACTGCGATTTAATCGCAAAATATGCAAACAGGACCACATCTATAATGACTAACATCTTCAAAATCATTAGGTTTTGCTCAGCCTTTCTATTTATGTTAAATTTGTAGCAATCCCTTTGCTTCTAATTTCATCCTATCTGTTTTACACAAGTCATATACAGGTAGTCCTCATCTTACGACCACAATAGAGCCCAAAATTTCTGTTGTTAAGTGAGACATTTGTTAAGTGAGTTTTGCCCCATTTTATGACTTTTCTTGCCACAGTTAAGCAAATCACTGCAGTTGTTAAGTTAGTAACAGTTGTTAAGTGAATCTGGCTTCCCCATTGACTTTGTCATAAGGACGCAAAAGGGAATCACATGATCTTGGGACACAGCAAAGGTCATAAATACGAGTCAGCTGCCAAGCACCTGAATTATGATCACATGATCATGGGAATGCTGCAAAGGTCGTAACTATGAAAAATGGTGATAAGTCACATTTTTCAGTGCTGTTGTAACTTTGAACGGTCACTAAATAAACTGTTGTAAGTCAAAGACTACCTGTACTACCACCCCTGTTCATAATTTTCATTTCTGTATCCTTTTCAGTTACAACATTGTAGAAACTAACTTCAGCCTTCTTTTTCTTTCTCTCTCCTTCTGCTGTATTTTTGCAATACTAGCAAAGACTTCGCTGAGCTATTCAAGCCTCACCTTTCTCATATGACTACTGCAGACTTAATTTTGTCTCCTACCCAACCCACTAAGTAATTTACTTGTCCCAGATATTTTATGCTGCAAATATCAAACCAGTAAACAAACTGCTGTCAGCTTTGTGCCCATAATATTAAATATACACGATGCACAATGTTGTATGCAGCGGCATAAAGTGGCTACTATGGCAAGAGGTTTGCTCATTCAAACAACAACAACAAGAACAAGAACAACAACATGGCTATGATTATTGAAGAAGTTAGTCACAGGCAGTAATTCATCAGAAATGTGACTGTCATCCTTTGCACTTTCCTGAGATGAACTCTATACATCTCACTCCAAAAGAGTGAACAACCTATTTTATTTTTCTAAGCCATACTTTTATCCTTCACATGATCACATCCCTATAATGTTGGAGACCAGTTAATCTCCAACTAACATGCTAGGGTTTTTTTTTTAAAGTTAAAATGAAAATAGAGAAAGAGAAAGGAGAGAGGTAGAGACAGAGAGAGAATATTTGTCAAAGGGAGGAAAAAAGACAGGCACTAAAGAGATTTGTTTGTTTTCTGAAGAGATAAACATATTTCATGGGATTCCTTTGAAAGTAAATTCACTAGGGGAAGGCATGAAATATTTTTCATTTGACTTATATAAATATTATGTGTGTGTGTGTTTATTACCTCTAACTGATTTTTATATATTATATATATAAGCATATATATATATCAATTGTCACATATATATATATATATATATAAATTTTCAGCTGCACTGGCTCCCGGTGGTCTTCCGGGTGCGCTTCAAGGTGTTGGTTCTCACCTTTAAAGCGCTCCATGGCATAGGGCCTAGCTATCTTCGAGACCGCCTGCTGCCACCGACGACCTCCCATCGACCCGTGCGCTCCCACAGAGAGGGCCTCCTCGGGGTGCCATCAGCCAAACAATGCAGGCTGGTGACCCCCAGGGGAGGGCCTTCTCTGTGGGGGCACCTACCCTCTGGAATCAGCTGCCCCTAGAGATAAGGAGAATCCAGGACCTCAGTGCCTTCCGCCGTGCCCTTAAAACCTTCTTTTTCCAACCAGCCGGGCTGGCCTAACTCTTTTTAAGTGTTTTTAATTGTTTTTATTTCTGTTTATTGTTTAAATTAATGGGGCCAAATTTATACATATTTTTAACTGTATTTTAATATTTGTATTTGACGTTTTTATTTGCCTGTTCACCGCCCTGAGTCCTCAGGGAGAAGGGCGGTATACAAGTTCAAAAATAAAATAAAATAAAATAAAATAAAAAAAAATATATATAATAAGCTTATATCTATAAAAGTCAATCAGAGGTAATAAAAACATCTTTATTCTATTTCAGTGCTTAAAGGGAGAAATGTGATAAACTATATGTACTCATACATATAGTTTGGTCTGGGCCAGCTTTGAGTCTCCATCCCTCCCCCCTTCCCCTCCACCCTCTCTCTGTGTTGCTATGGAGAGAGACAGAGGCATAATTTCTAGTGACAAATATAAAGTGATTTCAAATATTTAAATTCCCAGATTGGATTCAGACAGTTTATAACATGATGCATTCTACCTTTTTTTTTTTTTTTCCAAAAGAGCAATCAGTTAAACAATGTAATTGCTGGTGTTTTCTTACCAGGATGACAAGTTTGCATTTCATAAGGGAAAAATATGAGCACCTGGTTCCTTGAGCAGAATTACCTGTTTGTCAACATACTAGAAGACAGATAGCAAGCCAGCCCTACCTACTTGTTTTACCCCACTCCTTTTTCCTGGAGGGAAAAGGTTGTCCTCTGCTAGTTTACATATTATTAAAATAATATTCTTTTGTCCTCTCTTGGTCATCTCTCCATAAGATGAGGCTCCCGGCTGCAAATGCTCTTGAAAGCCTTGGGTAGAGTTAATATGATAGAAGGACAACATTATTGAATAATGAATAATGGTTACTTTATATTTAAACTTCTTAATTGACATTTACAATATAAATAAAATTAAATTTAGTTTTTTTAAAAAATTCTCATGGACTCTCCCATTTTTTGGAATGTGATCCCTGGAATGCCCTTCAAAATCCAAGTGTGGTCTTCAGTCTAAAAAAGGTTGAATACTTCTGTGCTACATGATCTCATTTTAATGGAATGGATTTGTTTTGTGCTGCGAAAAACAAATCCCTATCACTCATAGCAAGCCATCTTGCCATGTTTTAACAAGCTGAGTTCATGCCAGCAAACCATTTTACCTGCAATAGATTTGCCATCCCGGAATCCCTTTGGGATGGATTTGTTACAATTATTTCTCTCCAATTGCAAGACTGCATTGAGATCTCTTGCTACAATTCTCTCTGGTTTCACAGTTAAGACTGCCATCTCATGGTTTGTTCTTGAACAACAGTTTGTATCTTTTAGTTATGCTTTTTTTTTTTTTTTGTAACTCTAAAAAGAGTACATTCTATTTTAGGGAACTTTAGAAAAACAAAACTTGTGCGTGCTTTAAGTATTTCAATAGACAAATCAATGCATTGGTTAACACAGAATGCATAATCAAATATGTAAAAAATATCCACTATTGACTTTTATTACAAAAATAAATGATGGCTCTGGATCTGAATAATTTACATTCATGTGGGAAAAAAAAACCAGCAAACATATGATAGGAAGATGGCTGGGAAAAAATAGGTTTGCTTAGGACTACCACACTGTTTTGCACGCTTGACAGATGACTATCTATCCTCTGCTTAAATTAAGGTGACCAGATTTTAACATTGGTAAAGAGGGACATTGTGGGCGTGGCTTATTTTGTGGGCGTGGCTATCTGGTCATGTGACTGGGTGGGCGTGGCTATCTGGTCATGTGACTGGGTGGGTGTGGCTAGCTGGTCATGTGACTGGGTGGCCATGGCTATGTGTATAGGGTAAGGTGAACAGATTTTAACATTGGTAAGAAGGACACCATTGTGGGCATGACTTATTGTGTGGACGTGGCTTAGAGGCCATGTGGCTGGGTGGGCGTGGCTAGCTGGTCATGTGACCGGGTGGCCATGGCTATGTGTATAGGGACTACTCAGAGGGCTGAAAAGTCATTTCTGACAGGTCCTCACACTTTTGACTGGTCCTCACACTTATGACCATCCTCACATTTATGCCCGTGCAGTATTCTTAACAACCATGTCACTCATTTCACAACTGCTTCTCTTCACCATGGTGACAAAATAGGACAAAAATGTAAAATGTGAGGACAGTCGTAAGTTCGAGGACTGGTCAAAAGTGTGAGGACCAGTCAAAAATAACTTTTTCAGCCCTCTGAGTAGTCCATATGCACAAAAGGATTAACCAGAGGGCTGAAAAAAGTCATTTCTGACAGGTCCTCGCACTTTTGACTGGTCCTCACACTTATGACCATCCTCATATTTATGCCCATGCAGCATTCTTAACAACCATATCACTCATTTCACAACTGCTTCTCTTCACCATGATGACAAGATAGGGCAAAAATGTAAAATGTGAGGATAGTCATAAATTCAAGGACTGGTCAAAAGTGTGAGGACCAGTCAAAAATAACTTTTTCAGCCCTCTGAGTAGTCCATATGCATTAAGGGATACAGCAATAGAGAGGGATGAAGGAATGGAAATTAGAGTAGGAGTGAGGGTAAGAGAGGGAGGAAGAGAGGAGGAGAAGGAGAAAGGAAGAGGAAGTAGGGAGGAGAAAAAGAGGGTGGGGGAAGAGAAAGTAAGAAGGAAAGAAAAGAGAGTGGTGGTAGGTTTGAGGAGAAAGATTGCTGTACAATAAAAAAGATGAAAGGGAAGAAAGCCAACCCCAAGCAAATATAAAGATATTAAGATTAAGAATGAATTGTTAAACTTTAAAGAATAAAAGAGAACAAATATGAATAAATAGCAATAATTAGAAACACACATACAAACATACAATGTATTTTCTTTGAACAGAATATTTGGCTGGTTCACAAATTTAAACAGCGTTTAGTCATTTCAATTAAATTTACAATTTCTATATTTCCTTTTTGCCATATTTATTCCTCATCTATTTTTTTAAAAAAACAATATTACCCTTCATCCTCATCTCTAATCTTAATCAAATTCAATTTTTCCCTTCTATTCTATATTATACCCCTTCCCATTGTCATCTATTTTTATATCCATCCTCACATTGGTTAATTATGTAATTATGTAATACAGTTGTTTAATACAAATTCAACATTTTAATATAAATCAATTAGTTATATAACTATCTTTTTTGTATATTAATCAATATGAACATGAATATTCCAATTATTTCCATGCAATCCAATTTCTTACAAATCAATTAATTATATTTACCAATAATAATAAACCAAATAATTTCCCCCATATATTCCTCCAAACCACAACTTAACCATTTCTGCTTTCAACATAATATACAATTATTAATAGTATCTCAATTATTACAATTCCCTAGTTAAATAGAGCTTTTTTTCTTTTGTGTTTTAAAATCTTGAACTCTCCTCTTTTGCCCAAAATTTCCCATTGTTTGCAGTTTTGTACCTACCTTTTTTGGTGAGGAAAAAGAAAAAGAAAAAGAAAGAAATCTCTCTCTGCCTCATTTTGTCACCTTGTAGGTTTAGTTTCGCTTTCGCCTTTGTTTTCAGTATAGCTGGGGAGGGGGGGAAATCTGCTCCAGGAACTTTTTGCAGCTTTTTGCAGCTAATTAACC
This sequence comes from Arizona elegans, assembly GCA_022577455.1. Classification (NCBI taxonomy): domain Eukaryota; kingdom Metazoa; phylum Chordata; class Lepidosauria; order Squamata; family Colubridae; genus Arizona; species Arizona elegans. Next base: position 76,151,997 of record JAKOOJ010000003.1, read on the forward strand.
TAGCGGAAGCTGTTAACAGGGGCTGTTTTTTCTATTTTTGCAGACATGGGTCTATTCATTTTTTTTTTAACACTGATCAGCTGTAGGTCGGCCCTTTGAAGCCCCGCGGCAAGAGTTTAAAGAGTTTTTTTTCCCTCTAGCCATCAGCGGGGATTCAGGAGGCAGCCGGGACTCAGGAGCAGAATGAAAAATCGGGACTTTTTTAAAACGCCGCGGGACGCGGGACAAATTGCTCAAAAGCGGGACTGTCCCGCCAAAAGCGGGACGTCTGGTCACCTTAGCTTAAATCAGTATAGCAGAGAAGAACCTCAAAACCCCAAAAGGCAGACAGTTCCACATATGGACAGATATTATCAGGGAGTTTCTTCTTGGTTTTGGCCCAAACCTGATTCCTTTCAGTTTTCACAGAGCATAATTTGTAAAGCTAGCAAAACTCTATTTGAGCAAAAACCTGTTTAATGGATTATTTACCAGTCTCCTTCTCAAAGTCTTGTTGGTTGGTTAGTTGACATGGCATCAGACATTTGGTGACACATGTGGTCTTAATACTTCAGCAGTATTTCTCAATTTTGCAACTTTAATTATGTAGACTTCAGCTCCCACAATTTCCTAGCCAGCATGCCAAGGTTGAGAAAGACTAACTTAAATGGGAGCTGGTAGTTTCACTATGCTTTTCTTAAGGCCTAGTTGCATAGGGAGTAATCATGTTCAGCCCTTTTATTCTCCTCTTTCATTAACCTCCGTTTATAAACTTGGGCATCTTGGAGGTAAAAGGTTGTCCTCTGCTAGTTTACACATTATTAAAATAATATTCTTTTCTCCTCTCTTGGTCATCTCTCCATAAGATGAGGCTCCCGGCTGCAAATGCCTCTTGAAAGCTTTGGGTAGAGTTAATATTATAGAAGGACAACATTATTGAATAGTGTACAAAATTGTGAAGCTTTAAGAAACATTTAAAACAATTGAGAATTATTGTCCCTTCTAAATTCTTATCAATTGGCAGCAGAATAAAAGTGTAAAGCATCTATTTTTCCATGATTGCTTTTTGGCAGCCCAGGTTCTCCATGAATATCATAAGTAGCCTAATATTCCTGTGTTTCCCATTCCATATCAATTATTGTTCCCTGTAATGCACTTTATTTCCTGAGCTAAATATAGACATGCTATTAAGACTATTATTAAGGCATAAATGTTTTAATTTTCAATATAATTTATTAGATGAACAAATTGGGTGGGGGGTGTCAGAAAAACCTACCCTGTTCCATTTTGGACTAGCATATAGCCTTTTTTTTTAATATTATTCAGATTTCTTCTGTTTGAAACCCTGACTCCTGGACGATATTCTAAATGTCAGCTAAAAATTGTGGATGTTAAAATGCTTTCCCTCTCATTCTTTCAGATACTGTAAATTGCTTACTCATTGCTACTGCAGTATGAGTCATTCAGGCTTCCTGTTATTGAACGAGCGTATTATTTCTCCTCTCGTTTCATGCTGCAGGCACTACAACTTTTGCTCTCCCTGCTCCCTTCATGAGCCTCTCCCCCCCTCCCCTGGTTTATTGGTTCAGTCCAGACTCTCCTGGTTGATCTTGTGAGTGATCAGGTGGGAGATTCGCCTCAGAGCTCTCGTATCAGTATGAAGCCCAGTTCTGGGCCTCGCTTTGGCCGGCAGCATTTCCCAGTTGTTTATGTCACCTGTTTTGGGAAACACTCCTGTGGCACGAAGATTCGTTCTGGTGGCAAAAGTCCTCCTAAAAAAACAGCCCAGGAGGACCTCCATTCCTGCCTTTCAGACAAAGCTTCTTCTGCCACTTTGGACAAAACAGGTCCAGTGGGTGTCGCCCCTCAGAGACAAAGGAGGCACCCAAGCTTGGGACCTGGGATGGTGCAAGTCCGAGGAAACCAAACTGGACGTCGACAACCACAGAGTGAAGGCTGGAACATCAGTATGGCCAAGCCCCCAGGCCGAGAAGCTTCTAAAATAGCCCCTTCAAGGAAGAAAAGCCGGGGAAGCAAAAGGGGGGCAGCAAATTCTACAACCTCTGGTACTCAGAAATGCATGGGTTATCAGCACAACCCAGCGTTTATATGACATAACATATTTCCCCAAACTGCTGCTTTCCAGATGCAAATGGCTCTTAGGCAGCAGAAGCCAATACAGTGGAGGACTGACAGATTAAAGCTTAAATACCCTGTTCTTTCTGTGAATAAGAACCATTAATTTAAAATACACGTATTTTCCCTCAAACGGGTCAATCTCATGGTGGCCAGCCAATCCAGTTATTTATTTATTTATTTAGCATATATCATATCATACATGGAGCAGCAGTATGTATTAACATCTCACCTAGATTATTAAAACACAATAAAATATAAATGTTAAAAAGATCTATGTTCAAATACTACAGTCTAGGCCATCTAACCACTGTTTATATTTTTTAAAAAATCAGACACTGGATTGGTATATGCCCTCATTTTACAGCTGGTCATGATGTGGTCTACAGTTTGACATGGAACCCAGCAATCACACTGAGGGGAGGATACTATGCCCCATTTATACAGACTGTCCCGGCAGATGTCATGTGAGGTGTAAATCCTATTCAGGATTGTCCATTGCTGTCATGGTAATTCAAAGCCTGGCACCTTTTGTGTGGGGTCATTTATATGTCTACCTACAGTATGTCTGAGTGTTCAATCTGGTAATATTACATAAGTGGTGAACAAGGATAGGTTCACTATGAATTTTTTATTAGCAAGTGGATTTTTCTCCTCTTTCTTGGTTGCTACTGAAGCTGCGATAAGTGTTTCTCAATTTTGGCAAGTTTAAGATGTCTGGACTTCAACTCCCAGAATTCCCCAGTCACTTCTTAAAGTTGTTAAGGTTGAAAAATTCTGACATAGAAAAAATGGCCTACTTTGTCACGAAGGGCATATCTTCTTCACACCCTCAGATGGCTCTTGTCCTGTTCTCCTGCCAATCTGACTCTAAACTGATTTAAGAAAATCCTGTCCAGATTGAGATACTTTGGCAACAGTTTGTATAATAATTCAGTCCAGACTGCAGGTTACTGTATCTTACAACTGCACAATTCCCCTCTTGCTTTTCCCTCACAGCTCCAATAAAGCAATTGCCAGCAGTTTTCCTTCCTGTGAGTGAGCTTTACTAAACTCATATATTTCATAGATATATATCTGTGTTTATGTCTATATACCCATGAGGTTAAATTGAATTTATATGCATAAACATAACATAGCAAAATGCATCCCCATGCAGCACAACAACCAGCTCTAAAGTAAAAATTCCTTTTTTTAAAAAATGGCCCTGGCTATCTCTAATATTTTCTAAAATAGCTTTATTAGGAATGTCAATATAATATTATGGTTAAAACACTTTTTAAAATAGAAAATTACTAGTTTAATACCCAGCAGATTTTTATTCCTTTTAACAACTATTATTCCTTCCCCTCCGCATGCAATAGCTATTTTTCCTTCATTTTTTAAAAAAAAATAAGTTGAGAGCACTGGTAAAAAAAAATAAAGAAATGCTGGTTTTCTTTAAGCCTACAAGAAAAGTAGCTACTTTAGAAAAAAATAATAATAATTTAAACAAAATTATTCATGAAATTATCTCATTTTTCCATTTTTTTCAAATATTCTTTTTCTAGAAAGATTTATAAAGATATCTGCCAGCTTAAAAAGGACAAACCATAAAGAAAGTCAGATGATATTAGATGAACTTCTGTCTTATCTACAATAGACATTCTCACCTAGCATTTTCCAGATATGTTGAACTTTAATTTTGATAGGTAAAGCTTATACATCTAGTAGGCTCAGGCTACAAATGACAGATAACAATACAACTAGCAAGAGAAACAATATCAATATTATTAATACCCTAGAAGTTCTAAAATCCAGCCAAACACATACCATAACCTTACATATTCAAAATTTATTTTAAAAATGATGTCAATTACTGTTAGTTCTGAGCTTTGGATGATTGAAGGAGGAAATACATAAATTACTTATTCAGAATGTAATACAATGTTCATGAAACAATGCTTCATGAAAGTAAAAAAATATTCATAATTTAAAAACTGAATAAGTTTCTACTTTCTGCTTTCCAAATTAACTTCTAATATACTAAATAACAAAAAAAGTACAACCTAACATTATATAAGCTTTCATGTCGATCACTAGTTATAATCTAGGATGCAGACATAAAGAACAATTTTAGCATATCTAAAAATACAAATGAGCTTTTAAAAACTGATTTGCTCTAGAAAGTCAAAAGGTTACTGCCTTAGCAACAGACAGCATAGTGAATCCCTCCCTCCATTTTACCTCATTTTGTTTTTCATCTTCCTTTTAGTTTCAGCTGCTATATGAAGGAAAAGATGAGTGATATACGAAAACATTATATCCTCTGGAAGGCCTATAATTCTGCTTTCAAATGATATGAAGCATTGATTTTTCAAAATAGATTGTTAAGATCAACACCTAAACATACACCTCAGTTATAATGAAACAAGAAAACATATATTTTACACCCACACGATCACAGTAGCTTAAATTGAATCACAAAATAAATACAATTAAATTACTTTAATAGGTGGCTTTGAAGAGAGTGGAGCTGATGAGTATGAATTCTCTACGTCCAAAGAAAACGCTAATGAAACAATCAGGGAACAAAAGAAAAAGGTAGAACATCAGAATAATAGCAATAGTAATACACTGAAAAATGCTTTGGCTAGTACACTGGGTCTCAGTTATGGTTGAAAATGGTTTTCTGAACAAATCATATTTGTTCATTGTATGCTGCTTCAGTATTCAAATAACATGTTAAAGGAATAATGACAATTTAGTTGTGACAAATGTAAAATGCTGCCTACTGAAGATGGAAGTGCTGATTTCAGAGTTAAATTCCTTCCTCCAATCTAGGGGAATCTGAAGTTACAGGTCTACCTGTATCCCCCAGCCTCATTTTTATAATATGAGGCATACTTTCCAAACATTTGGAGGCAGGTTATACACAAAATTGTGGAGTAAGTCCTGACTAAGTTTAACATAGTTAAACAATAACTTCTCTCTACCTAAACTTTAATAGTAGGAAGACATATATCATTTTGCATCGTAACTGTTTTTCTAGGTTCTCAGAAAAGTTTAATAAAGTGCATAAACATTTTTATTTGTTTTATTATAAACAAATTAACTCAAATTTCATATAGTCAAATGTCAGAAATATTTATTTTGAAATAAGAACAATTATTAATTTTAACAGAGTGTTTTAAAAGCTTATGTGGGATCAAAGAACAAGCAGGACAATGCCTTCATTATCAAAACTATAGCTAGATTCTCACAGAGTTCATTTATTTTCCTTGATGGTGATGCAATTCATACCTCATACAAACAGTGGTGGCTTTGAACATGTCATCATCCTGGCTTAAAATGCATGTGAATTAAATAGTATTTGATGTCATTGCTAGCTAGTATATTAAAGTTAGCATATTACTATTAAAATACTGAGGAATGATTTTTGAGTTATATTGTTAACACAGACCCAAATTGCATTAAAAAAAATCCTTATGAGGGAAACAAACTTTTTGAGATAAGCATAGACATATTTTAGGTTTCTTTGCCAAGTATACATATTTCTTTGAATTGCCCTAGGGCTGGCCAAAAGGGATTCAGAGATGGTGGTTTATAGGAAATGATTTAGAATTGGAGTAGGGAAAATGAGAGAGAGAAAATTCTTGATACATGAAGCAGTATGGTTCTGTACATGTTTCTCACATAACATTTTTCCCCCTAGTCTGCAGTGTGGCTTGAAGTATTTGAAGTAATTTCTAAAATGGTAGAAGAAAATGGATACTTTAGGAACAGATTGGTGTCTAATTTTCATTTTTCAGTTGAAGGTAGGTAACAAGTAAACTCCTTTCACAAGGAGAAGTTGCCAGATAATTGAGCATAATTTTTACAAAATGCATTTGTTAAAAAGGACTTTCAAATTAATTTTTATCTTACAAACTGAAAACAAAATCTACTTTTTCCTCCTTTAGACCAAAAAGCTGTTGTCCAGTCTATCTAATGTTAATTACAGTACACTTAAAGCTTCTGAAATTATGTACTGGTAATGACTTGAATCTTTGCAGGAATCCAAATTAAAGCATACTCAATAGATAGCCATCAATCTGCCATTGTACAAACTGGTTGAATCTGCTCTTGAATTTCATGTTTTCATTATCAGGGTTTTCTAACATTCATATTTGTAAAGAAAGTAACCTCAGGAGGTGAAAGCAACTGGCTTATCTTATCTGGACTCAAAGGCTAAGCATGGAAGACTCGGGAATCCCAAACTGAGGTGGAGGAATGGATATGTAAGGCTGAGAAGTAAAAAAACAACCTGTAAGAAGACAGTTTTTAAAAAAACAACCTGTAAGAAAGCAGTGAGGACATGGTGGCTCAGTGGCTAAGATGCTGAGCTTGTCGATCAGAAAGTTGGCAGTTCAGCGGTTCGAATCCCTAGTGCCACATAACGGAGTGAGCTCCTGTTACTTGTCCCAGTTTCTGCCAACCCAGCAGTTCAAAAGCACGTAAAAAATGCAAGTAGAAAAATAGGGACCACTTTGGTGGGAAGGTAACAGCGCTCCTTGCGCCTTCAGCTTCTTGCCGGCCACATGACCATGGAGACATCTTTGGACAGCACTGGCTCTTCGGTTTAGAAACGGAGATGAGCACCACCCCTAGAGTCAGAAACGACTAGCACGCATGTGCGGGGGAACCTTTACCTTTAGAAAAGCAGTCCATTAAGTTATAAGCATTTGCATTTGTGTTGAAGGAAGCTTTATTAGCACAATTCTGTATCCTGCATTCTGAAACAGTAAAAACAAGGCTTGATTTTTTTTAATGTGATAACCTTTTAGTGCGCATAAAAGTGAACAGGTCAAATTAACGTTCATTTATTTGAGTGGAAGCCAATCTATAGAGAAATTTAGATTGATTGTGTATAAATTTGAATTATTCCATTATGGCTTCCCAATAAAAACATCACAATGTTACAGAGCACTTGATACAGAATCCTATGGATTTCTTTTTTCAAGTAGGTTTCCCATGCAATCTAGAACACCTGTTCTAGTTGCTTAGGAAGCCATCAGAGCATTCTTCTCCCTAGAAATTATCCCTTCAGAGAATAAATGCCTATTTTATTTGTTTAACTGATAATCTGCCTTTTCTCTGAAGCTGAAAGTGATGTATGCGGAGCTCTCTCCTTCATTTATTCCCCCACAACTTTTGGGAAATTGTGGGGCTAGGAAATAATCACTGGCCCAAAATCATATCTTGGAACTTCAGTTGCTAAGAATAGTTATGTATCTGGGTTTCTCAGGTTCAAGCCCAATACTTTAATCATTTTACTGCAGTGAGATGGATGGAGCATTGACTCATCACTAATTTTTCTCTCACCCTTTTTTTTTATTATGTGGAGGAGCAATTCTGAATAGAGTTAATTCTGACAACATTTTTTTGCCTGATTAACAAGGGGATAGACAATTTATTCTTGCATATTTATGCAAATCTTCCTTGGTTAGAAGTAGTATAACTCTTGTGTGATTTGACATGTGGCAGTTAAGTGTTCTCTTAAACTGTTTTTTTTAAATTCATAACTGGTATTCATTATTCCATGCCTTAAGGATGAATGAGATGCATTTCAAAATAAATAATTTGATTTGGTGGTTTCTTTATTGATTTGTTCTGCTAATTGTATTTCTTGCAGCATAACTGGCCACAATGGCTGGGAGCTGGACAGCATATACTGTACATTTAATAATAATTAATAATAATAAAATAGGTTATTTGCCATTTTCTACTTCAAGGAGGTTTCCCAATTTTCCAATCAAGCCAACAGCTCTAGAATTCTCAAGTACTGATAAGAATTAATTTTGTTTAGTTTTTGTTCCTACAATCGACCAAGATAATTGAATTGTTCCCACATTAATGGCATTAACATCTAATTATTTGTTATCCAAGTAGATGCTGCAAAGAATTCTCAGCAACCTTTGACCATACAAGGTAGGACAGGGATGTTTAACTAGTTTCTTATTTAGTTTACTATAACACATAGATGATGGTTTAGAATTCCTGTTGTTATAATTCCTAAGTATGAGGACAAGAGTGTTGATAAGAAGTGAGTGATATAAATACATTTTTAATGATCTTCCCTGATATGTTGTTCATTTCCAGTCCTAATTTAATGTATTTGAGCAATAAAGTCCTTCATGGCTGGGAACTGTAATATCTGAATACTGCTTCCTGTATATTCCTATATCCTAAAGCCATCTCAAATGGCCTGCTTTAGCTGCTCTCCCTCATTGTTATGTGGATAGAGTGGGTAACTAGCAGGAAGGTTGTTCAGTGGTAGCTCTTCAGCTTTGGAATTTTCTCCCCAGAAAGGCAATATTTTGGCTGTACTTTCCATGCTTTCAACTGGCAAGGGATTAGACGGAGAAACAAAGAGAATCAGTGTGGAGCAGTTGGCTTGCAGAGTTGTTCCTGGCCTGGTCCTTGATGTTAGATTCAAAATCAACTGCCTGGGGATTTGCCCATTCCAAATGCACTTTTCCAGCTAGAATGCCTGAGATTTAAAATCGAAAAGCCTTGATTACAGAGTTGACAGAAAAGATTTCTGTTGTCAACTGCCATTGCCTTGCTTATTTGATAAAGGCAGATTTTTTTAAAAAAATTTCCCAAGCTTTTTAATGTGTAAATATTGGGGTGATATTTTTAACTTTTAATTGCTGCTTTTACTCTCCGTTAATGTATGCTTTACTTTATTTTTTAAATTTTTGCAGTGTTTAAAATAGGCTTTTATAATTTTGTTAGCCTTTTATTAACCTCAATTTTAAACTACTCAGAGATTTTTAAATTGCAATAATGTACAAGCATGTTAAATAAATAAATAGTCATTTCTTTAACATTAAATGAAGGATGCACAGGAAAGCTACATTCTCATGAAATAATAAGTATTTAATACAAAATATAATACTAAAGTATCTTCAGCTGTAAAATTAGAACAAGGATGATTCTATACAACATATGTGTGATGTATTGATAATTACTGTGTATGCTGTTCATAATTCATTGTGTATGCTGATTCTGACTTAGAAAAATGTAATTTTAGAAAAATTTTCATCCAAAGGTGGCCTGGATGCAGAATTTCATTATATGAAAATGAAGCAAAGATTAAAACTGACATTCTATTGATGTAGTTTCCATTAGATTAAAGCTGTGTTGCTGTTGCACAATTCAAAGTAACACAATATTAAGCTTACCAACTTAATTGGAATTTCTAGCTTCATAGTTTAATTAGTTTTAGGAAACTGATTTACCAATCCATTAAGTGTTAACTGATTAAATTTATACTGACATATTCCCTCCTTCAATTTGTCTTTGCTCAAAGTAACATTCAAGTTTGTAAGCTATGTGAGAGCAGAATATTTATCAGAATATTGCAAATGAATGCTGGTAAATTGGAATGCTTCATATTTCTTTGAATTATTAACATGATAAACAATACCAGCTAGATTACATTTTTTTATTTTCTTTATTGTATATGAAGTGCTTTGGGATGATTTTTACTAGTACAAGTACCCAGTTTTTTAAAGAAATAAAAATAAATTTAAAGGAATTGACAATCCATATTATACATGGTAGAAATTTAATATTAATACATTATGCCAATTATTATGCAAACATGTATCATAAGATCCTATCTATTCTGAGTTACAAATAATTTTCTGTTTGTTCAACAGGTGTATGTCATAGATTTTTGGCTGTTAATCATGACCTGTAATTTAACCGATCATACTATTTTATAGAAATCTTCTGCTTCTGTAATTTCAAAATTTCATTTGGCTTCAGCTTATTGGCTATGATGCACAGATGAAAGAAGCATAGGACCCAGATTGTTGGGGTCAATATGCTGACTCTAAACCGCTTAGAGAGCTTAGCGGTAAAGCACTTTACAGTGCTTTACCGCTGTAAAGCACTGTAAAGCAGTATATAAATCTAAATGCTATTGCTATTGCTATACAAAAACATGGAATTTGTTGAAGCACATCCAGTACACCAAGTACAACTGGAATATCTATGTAAATCTAAAAAGACATATCTTGGAAGACATATCAGATATACCAAGTACTGTTTGTTACATATGTGAATGGAACAGTCGGGCAGGAGAGGCACATTATATTAAAAAAACCTGGCCGCTCTGAAAGAATTTGGTTCCACTATAGAAAAATGTGGTATGTGAACTGCTTCTTGATCCGACAAAGATGTGCTTCACATAAAACTGGGACTGATGAAAATTTTTGTGAAAGTGATGAAGAAGGATGGTGAAGGCTTTTTGTATTTGAGTAGACGTTTCCAAGAATAACTGATGCCATGATTAAGGAAAACATTTTTGTTGATCCAGAGATTAGATATATCATCATTGATAAGTGATTTGAAGATGTGTTAGTGGGGCCAGAGAAAATCACCTGGAAAGCAGTCAAGGATCTTGTTGAGAATTTTCTTGGCAACTATAGAGCAGCATACTACATCCAGCTGGTTGATAAACGTATAGCATTCAAGACCATGAAGTATGACATGTCACTGAAGATTCATTTTTTCTGCATTCACACTTGAACTTCTTTCCCAAATATCTAGGTGCAGTCAGTGACAAACATGGTGGAAGGTTTCACTAGGACATTGCCACAAATGGAAAAAATAGTATCAGGGCAACTGGAATCCATCAATGTTGGCTGACTATTTTTGGATGCTGCAGTAAGATGCATCAGCAGTAAAATACCTTTAGCCTGTTGAACACATACAGCATGTCAGAAACATTACGTGATTAAATACTTTATTGTAATTAAACATTAATTTCATATTTCTTAAGATTCCTATGTGATACAGACATTCTGAAATTATATTTGTATTCAGTTTGAGGAGTCTATCATAATCACCAAAACTTTTTCAGGAAGCAAAACCTTTTGAAAAAAATTGTTATCCAGTGAACTAATGTTGATAATGCATCTTAATTCAATTTGTGCATGATGAACATATTTACTAGTGTTTGATCTTGATTCTAATCCTGTTTACCTAACAATATAGGTGCTATATGCAGTCTATGTTGGAGTCAAAGCTCTTGAAATAGGAGGGTCCCTTGCAGCCTTGTCCTGCATTGCTTTCTTACAATAAGAATTATACTGTTTAAATGCACTTCTATTTCTTTTAACTAAAAATGGATTTTATGGACATACAGTACTTCCACTTAAAACATGTTGTCATACATTGGTGCTGAAAGGAAGAACTGTTTTGTCAAAAATCTGTTTATATCTCCAGAGAAAAGAATGGATATGAATAATTTTCCCTACCTCTCCTCATTTGTCATCATTCATTAGAAATTACATATTGGCAATTATCTTTGGCTATAATTTGCATTTTTAAAAAGGCACTATTATGTTACTCTCATCGCTAATTGTAGCTCCTTTTTTCCCAGAGATTTAATTGTGGCTCACTTATTAAACTCTATTTAGCTGAAAGCGCTTGATTCTAATGCCTTTTTTTAATTACTAGATTTTGCACAATATTGCACCAAAGATATAAGTTTCCTATTGATCTGAATTCTTTATCAGATAAATTGTGAAAATAAATGGAGTAGTCCAAATAGGATTGTAAGATACAGAATAACAAATCTGAAGAAACAGGTTTATAAGTGATGTGCATTGTGTTCTCTTATCTTTATCTGATATAATTTTAATAGTATACATTGTTTAATGGGGATTATGAAAGTCATTTCCCCCATAAAACAAAGTACTGTTCACTGTAGTGACTAAAGTGCTGGGTTAGAAACCAGGAATATGTGAGTTCTAGTCTTACGCATGAAAGCTCGTTGGGCTACTTTGGGCCAATCTTTCTCTTTCAGCCCAATCCACCTGATAGAGTTTTTGTGAAGGAAAATAAGACACAAGAGTCAGAGGTGGGTTCTACTTACCTTTACTACTAGTTCGCAGCGGGGCCATGTGCGCTCGCTTTGCTTGCGCGCACATGCACAGAAGCATTTTGATGACATCAGGATCAGTGGGCGGAGCCTCCCGCCGGTTTTACTACCGGTTCTATAGAACCGGTGCGAACCGGGGGCAACCCACCACTGACAAGGGTGTTAAGTATGTACACTAGAGAAAGAGGTGGTCTTAAGATGCCCAATTTAAGATTGTATTATGAAGCTGCTGCCCTCTCAGCAATCACAGATTGGATAAACTTAACGGAGGAAAAGATATTGAATATTGAAGGATATGGTTTGGTTTATGGCTGGCATGCCTACCTAGTGTATGATAAGAAAGTAGATAAGACTTTTAAAAGTCATATATTAAGAAATGCTCTATTGCGTGTCTGGAAAAAGTATAAATATAAAATAAATGATAGGTTACCAATATGGACAGTACCCAGACACGCGATAGAGAACATAAATTTAGAGCAAAAGCAAGATAAAATTACATATAAGGAACTCCTTTATAAAGAAGGAGTCAGACTACAGTTAAAATCTATGGAACAATTAAAAGAAGAAGGGATTATTAAGACTTGGTTTCAATATGGACAGTTGCTGGCCAGATGGAGAGAAGATCAAAAAATTGGTATTTCGCAGCAGGATGAGAATCTGATAAAGCAAATAAGAGATGAAGGTCAAATGCACATAAAAAGGTTGTATAATGCATTACTGGAAATAGATTCAGAAACAGACTTAGTCAAGGATTGTATGATAAAATGGACACAAAATGTAGGTGAACCAATAATGATGGAAACATGGGAAAAGATATGGGTTAGAAATGTAAGATTTACACAAGCACAAAATTTAAGGGAGAATTTTTACAAAATGTTTTATAGATGGCATTTAGATCCAAAAAAACTAGCTTGTATGTATCCAAATTTACAACCCAAGTGTTGGCGATGTGAGTGTGAAGATGCTACATATTTCCATATATGGTGGACATGTAAAAAGATTAAGGCTTTTTGGATAAAAATATGGTGGATTATTCAAAATATTTTGAAGAAAAAAAATAAATTTACACCACAGTTTTTTCTGTTGGGAATAGTTACGGATTGTACTGCAATAGAGACTAAGCTGGTTTTGAACTTAATAACGGCTGCCAGGTTACTGGTGGCACAGTACTGGAAGAAGGAAGATCCACCTACTATTGAGGAATGGACATTAAAAGTTGTGCATTTGGCGGAAATGGCAAAAATTTCATCATACCTTAAAGACCATTCAAATGAGAGATATACATCGGAATGGAGAAAATGGATTGATTACATACAGAAGAAGTATCCGAATAAGAAGATTCATATAGCTTATGAATGAAAAAATATTAAGTAGTTTATATTTGTTTTTTCTGAGTTATAAGGAGTTAAGGACCTAGGGAGAATATGAAATGTAATAATTTGTTAGCATATTCTAGTTTTTGGTTTGTGAATGCTATACCCTGTACTCGTTCTGGGAAGTCTAGGGAGGGGGGTGGGCGGAGGGAGGGGAAGGGAGGGTGGGCAAGGGAGGGGGGTTGAGGGGGGAAGGGTGGGGGGGGGTGAAAATGTTTGTATCTTTCATAAAACTTTTCAATAAAAAAAAAGTATGTACACTGTCTTGAATTGACCAAAAATACAAGGCAGGATAAAATGAAATCTAATCTATTCTATATCTGAAATTCTTATACAGGTACAGATATAAATCAGAATTTGCAAAGTGAAATTTCTTTTACTGACACAGTAAGTAAAACAAGTTTTGTTTCAATGACAAAATAGGATTAAAATATATGAAAATATGGCATTTATACACTTTGGTCCAATGGAAACCATTCATTAGATTTACTTGTAGAAATACTTTGGGTTACAGTTACATTATTGCTTTGTATATTGTATATAGTTTTAGTTTTTAACTTATATTTCTTTTACTGTATATCTTCTAGCATTTTATTATTTTCCACTGTAATTTTCACTCCACTTTTGGTATAGCATGTTAGGTCCTTTGTGCTCCTTTTTAATAATTGTACCCACCCCCTTATTTTGTAGCAATAATAAAAAATTGGTTTGGAAACACTTTTTTTGCCCAACCACATGTATTTACATTGGTCAAAGCTAATTTCAGAGACAAATAAATGTCAGTAATAAAGTCAATAATGACAATGGAATGCGTGGCACTAGGAAAGTAGATATTATGGTAAAAAAGATTAAGTTATTGAACAGCTGCGGTAGGTGATTTTTAAAGCTGTTACAAAATATTACGAGTTTGCCTTTTTATCCAAGGTGGTATATATACTTTTATTCCAAATAAACTAAGGGAACTTTTGTCGATGCAATTTTTCATAATGGTTTCCTCAAGAGATATTATTTATTAATTATAAATATATTATTATCTTTTATAATAGACCCAAGACATGGATATGTCTAGCATGAAACTATAGATTCCAAACATGTACAATTTGAAATTATAATGTTTACCATATTTCATTTTTTTGATTGCTAACAGAAGGAGACTATCTAGTCAAATTGTTTTTCATTATTTGAATTTGTAGAATATAGTATTAATATTTGCTGAGTGCAAATCCCAAGGAATAAATTTGTTGGTTTATGGTAATTTCTCCTATTATACTTTAATGTTAGGGAGGAGTCTCTGTTAGTATCAAATATTACCATTTAGGGAATCCAAGATACATAGGGAAGATCAATTTTATTCCATGCCTATCGGCCCTTCGAGGCAGATTATGTGAGGAAACAGATTCCATAAAAATGTTAGAAATCTACCTTATTGATGTAGACTGTATAGTGGAAACTTGACAGCCAAAGTGTGTTTTCCTTTCCTTCATTTTATAATCCAGGGATTTAAGGGAAAATCAGCTTGAGTTTCTTTTTAATGGTCTTTCATTTCTAAGGCTTAAAATATTATTATTTTGCATTTCATTCAAAAAAAGCTCCTTTTCATTTCACTCTCACCACACTATGCAATGGGTTTGGATAAGAAGTAAGATTGGGTTTTCTACAATATGTGCAGAATATTCTGCAGTTATACTGTATATTCTGCAAAATATATCTGCACACATAGAAGGCTCTTAATAAATTACGATTTTGCAGATAGATAAGTTAAAGTCTTTCAACTTGATATATGCTGAAAAGAAATAATCAGTGCATTTATTTGTTTTAACAAGATGTTCTTAACCAAGATATTTAATCTTTTTCTTTTAGGATGAGGCAATTTTTGGATGGGTATAGAAAAAAAAAAAGAAAAAAGGAAAAGAAGATTTATTTACTGTTATTATTTTCATTGTTATATACAATTAGCACCTAACCATTCAAGAGAAAAACATTCCCATCATCAGAAGTGCTGGAACATAAGTGCCATATAGTTTATATAAAAAATATACAATATAAAGTGCAAAGTATGTATTTGTGATTACTGCATTTAGTGCATTTATGATTACATTACTCTGTTATAATATTTTGTTTAAATTCTGAGTAAACAATGCTCTTTGTTAGTATTTTGTATAAATTCTTATATAAGAATACAATATAATATGGATCTAATGCTACTGAAAGAACAGTTAGAATTTCAGAAAAAAATAAGTTTGTATGAAATAAATATGTAAGTCGAAACATCTGAAGTTCTGAATTAATTTTATTCCCATGCAATTAAAATTGCATACCTGAATCTTTGTATGTAAGTTGAAACATTTAAGTAGCAGTCAATCATCAATCTCAGGTTGCCATAAGTAAGGTTCAACGTAAGTGAAGCAGCAAAGTGAATTCATAAAGGTGATGAAGTTGGGATGCAGTGACAGTATTTTATTATTGCACTTAGGCATCCCAATGTTATTCAACCATGTAACCTACAAAGTGTTAAAAGGAAGGGTCATTCTCCTTCCAACATTCACTGTCATGATATAACTTTTCATTGCTTCCTTGCCTCTATGGATTATTGCCTGGAAACCTCATGAGTCATACTGCAAAATTATATTATCTAAGAGTAATATGTTTCCTGAAAACCCCAATAAAAATGATCCTTTCCTGAACAATAGAACATTGTCACATTTGTTATTGTTTATTATCAATAATAATACCAGCATTTATAATGTTATTTATTTATTTAGGTTCTAGAACAATAAATTTGAATATTTCTGTCCCCATCTACATCTTCATGTCTTCATCTTCAACTTCATGCCTTCAGCATAGCATTCCACCTGAGAATGTTGTCACAGAGTTGATATTCAGCATCCATGTACAAAATATAGTCTAGATGTAGGTAGTGCATTTCCATGCAATTTCCTGTTCCCTAGTGGTAATACATAAATACTCTTCTGCATGAAATTTCTCTAAAATAGAGATGTGATAGTTTGATAGTTTACAATGCAGGAGCTTAGCACACTGTAAGGCCTAAAATTGCTGCCTGCTATATATAAACTGCACAAATAGGAACAGCAAAAAAAAAAGGCCAAAATTAAAAAAAAAAACCAAGTTTGACTTCTTTACTCTTGCCCTTTTCATTGGGAATTTAATGCAATATTAGTTAAAAGTAGCTGATGACTTCATAGTTAATTGACTAAATGCAAGGTGTATTGTACTTAATTTCCAATTCCTGCTTTCAGATTACCAGAAGTTAAGCTTGTTTGAGAACCCCAAAACAATCAACCCAAGAATAAAAAAAAACCTAGAGACACGAAATGCAGGATTTTCCAAAACATCATTGTACTTTCCTGAAAGACAATTTATCCCATTCAGTGCAGATCTTTAAAAGGTTATACTTGGATTTGAAGAAAATATCTAAATTACAGTCACATAGTTACTGTTACAAACTTGGGCATTAGTCCAACCTAAAAGTGGAAAATCTGTAGCCATTAAATTGCTGTTTCCTGCAGTCTGGCCAAGGATAAAAATGTTGGAAGCTGCTATTCAATAAGACCTGCTCATAAGAAAATACATTTGTGCAAGTCTTCTCTGTTCGAATTATAACTCATTTACAGCTTGGTGTTAGGAGAATTAAATGTAGCAACAGACAGTATATAGGCTTAGATTTTCATTAGGGAATCCTACAAGATATTATTATTTATTACATGATAAAAGTCTTTTTAAAAGATGTTGATTGCTTTCATCTGTCCTTGATATTAACGTCCCTCAGGAATGAAAACTTGTATTAATTATGTCTGGTATATATGGTATGCAAATGAGGTTGTATGTCCTTAGATTCTACATTTTAAAATTGAATGTGGAAAAAAAAAACCCACAATGCTTTTATTTTCTGAAGGTTTTTCAGTTGATGATGAATAAGTCTGATCAACATGATAAGAGTGAACTGGGAGAGAATTAATTATCTTTGTTTTACAAAGGTATCCTTGAATGAGAATGAGAGAAAACATTCATGTAAAATGATAGGTCCAAGTAAAAATTGTACCCAATCAACATCTGAGGTGCTTTATTTTATTGAATTCCTACAGCCTCAGGGAATATATCTGCCTATGGGAAGATATTTTTTCTCTACCAGAATGAGCTCAAGCATTAGGTGCAATGGAATAGAGGCTTTGGGTTGCAAACACAGGCCAAGTAAAATAGGGCCTAGCCCACAGCCACAGCAACTCTGATTGTTAATAACTTTATCTGCCTCTAATGTCATTCACTGAATGAGATTTCCATATGTCCACCCACTTCAAGAAAGCACATGGATTTTGATGCCTTGCTTTGAGAAGCCTCCAAATGGAAGCATCAAGGTCATAAAGACTGAAGCCAGTATGCTGTTACCATCTCCTTAATCTGAAGAACACCTCAGAAAGAGGTGTAGAATTGACTGGGTGGGAGGTCCTACCCAATACATGTGGTTGGCCTGGCCAGTTCTTTGGAAGCAGCCTGAAACCCAGAGGTGGGTTTCAGCAGGTTCTGACCAGTTCTGGGGAACCGGTAGCGGAAATTTTGAGTAGTTCAGAGAACCGGTAGTAAAAATTCTGTCTGGCTCTGCCCCCATCTATTCTCTGCCTCCCAAGTCCCAGCTGATTGGGACAAAATGGGGATTTAGCAGTAACCTTTCCCTGGAGTGGGGAGGAAATGGAGATTTTGCAATAACCTTCCCTGGAGTGGGGAGGGAATGGAGATTTTGCAGTAACCTTCCCCTGCCACACCCACCAAGCCACACCCACAGAACCAGTAGTAAACAATTTTGAAACCCACCACTGCTGAAACCAAAACTAATTATTTCCAAGATTCTCGCTGAATTTTTACTAAGTTTGTTGAGATGAGAGGGATAGGATTATAACAAGCCCACTGAATTATTTCCCATTTAGAACCTAATAGGCAGAGGATTTTTGGTTTCTAACAGCCTTTCTATGATCTGATGAAGAGCAGGTCTACTCACTAGCAACAGAAATGCTTGCAATACACTGTTTACTTAAGAGTCTACAGACCTGAGTGAGGGGTCCTTGGTGCTCTCTGAGCTTGATTGTTTTTTTGCAGATGTTTCATTACCCAAACTAGGTAACATCATCAGCTAGCATTGATGATGTTATCCCTCATGTCAACCCTGAGCTACAAATATTCTCCTTTATTAGTCTATAGATTGTTCATTAGCCTAGGATCTCATTATTACAGATGAAAACTGTGCCAATAAAGTTGCCTTTTGCAATTGACTGATGGTGATTTTGTCAGTGTCAATGGTGTTCAAGTGGTAATCTAGATGTAATGCACCCAGGGCATTGTAAGTATTGTCTTTGCTTGCTTTTGCCACAGCTATTCTACTTCTACTTTCAGGTCTTTGTAGTTTGTGATTTTCTCCAGTTATTTCTCTTCTATTCTGCCATCTCCAAGTACTGTCTCCAGATACTGCAATATCCACTATCCAGATTTTTTTTCCTGGACAATTGTTAAGTCTGTCAAGTAGTCAAGTGCTTGTCTGCTTGAATTATAAAGTGTCCGAGCACTTTCATTTCTTCGTTTTCTATTATTTTGTCTATTTTGTGGTCCCATCCATTGCTGCTGTAGGCAAGTGATATTTCTTGCAGATATTCCAATGACCCAATTGTGTTACTTTGCCAAGCCATTGTTTATATCCAGTCTGAATGATTTTCTTGCAACAGCTAACTAGGGGGTCCATAATTTCTTCAGTTTCTTTGTACAGGCAGAATTTGTTGCCTGTTGCTGTCTTCTTAATTCAGACTTTGCATACATTTGTTCTTAAGGCTTGGTCTTGTGCAATCAGAATTAGCCCCTTGGCAGTGGTGGGATTCAAATAATTTAACAACCGGTTCTCTGCCCTAATGATTTCTTCCAACAACCAGCTCACCAAACTGCTCAGAAGGTTAACAACTGGTTCTCCTGAAGAGGTGCGAAGTGGCTGAATCCCACCACTGCCCCTTGGTCTTTTTTTTAATTTTCCCACTCTTAGCCATTGGCGGGACTTGTTATTATCTAGTTGTGTATGTGTGTGTGCACATGCATGCACGTGCACATGTATTGGCCATGTAATACTCTTCCTTGCCATGTCTCTTCTATTTTTCCTTTGTTTTTTTCTTGTAAACCAGTTTGGTCTCTTCGGTATTCAGTAAGCTTCCCTGGTGTACTAGCTTCAGTGCATCTTCATTGTCCTTCAGATATTCTTCCAGTATCCTTTTTCTTCTTCCATTTTTTATTTGCAATATTCCACACTCATCTATGTTCCTTAGCAAGTAGTCAACATTGCTGCATGGATAAAGGGCATAATTCATTGTCATTATTTTTCTGGTCCTCCTATCCAGTGCTTTTAATTCCACTTGAGTCTAGTGCACTATTCCTGCTGAGTATCTAATGTGTTAATTGCTATTATTATAATTTAAAATTTATTATAGTCATTCAACTTCAGTGGATACTGGGTCGCATATAAAACCAAAAAATCCATAAAAACAGATAAAACAAAACCACATAGATAATCTGGACTAAAACTACCTGAAAAGCAACACAAATCAAACAGAACAGCCCCATCCCAAAGTATAAAAATAACATCAGCCCCAGGCTTGGGGCCAAAGTCAGATTTTGAAGGCTTTCCAGAACCCTAGGAAGAGACCACAGTCTCTATCTATCCATCTATCTATCTATCTATCTATCTATCTATCTATCTATCTATCTATCTATCTATTTATTATATTTATATACCGCCCTTCTCCCGAAGGACTCAGGGCGGTGAACAGCCAAGATCAAATACATAAATATAAAAATGAAAAAAACAATTTAAAACCAGATTAAATACTTTGGCCCATAATTTAAAACATCCCATTAAAATCCAATTTAAAATTTAAAACCATTAAAATTAGGCTAGTCTGGCTTGCTGGAATAACAAAGTCTTCAGGGCACGGCGGAAGGTGCGCAAGTCCAGGATCCTCCGTACTTCCGGGGGCAGCTCATTCCAGAGGGCAGGAGCCCCACTGAGAAGGGTCTCCCCTGGGGGGTCATCAGTCGACATTGTCTGACCAACGGCACCCCGAGGAGCCCCACCCTGTGGGAGCCTACTGGCCAGTGGGAGGCTCTCGGTAGCAAAAGGTGGTCCTGTAAGTACCCAGGTCCTAAGCCATGGAATGCTTTAAAGATGTTAATCAACACCTTGAATCACACCTGGAAGACCACTGGGAGCCAATGCAGCTCGTGCAGAAGAGGAGTTACATGGGAGCGCCCCGCCGCTACCATAATCACCCGTGCGGCCGCATTTTGGACCAGGTGGAGCCTCCGGATGCTCTTCAAGGAGAGCCCCATGTAGAGAGCATTACAGTAGTCCAGTCGGGAAGTGACGAGGGCATGAGTGACTGTGCGCAGGGAGTCCCGATCCAGAAAGGGACGCAACTGGTGGATCAGGCGAACCTGATAAAAAGCCCCCCTGGCCATGGCCGTCATATGCTCACGGCACATCACAGCGGTGCATCCAGAAGGACACCCAAGTTGCAAGCCCTCTCCATGGGGGCCAATGACTCACCCCCAATAGCCAGCGATGGCACCAGCTGGCTATATCGGGACACCAGAAGCCACAGCCACTCAGTCTTGGAGGGGTTGAGTCAAAGTCTGTTTCTCCCCATCCAGACCTGAACGGCCTCCAGGCACCGGGACATCACTTCAAGGGCATCATTGGGGTGGTCTGGGGTGGAGATGTACAGCTGAGTATCATCAGCAAACTGATGGACCTGCACCCCAAAACCATGGATGATCTTACCCAGCGGCTTCACATAAATGTTGAACAGAAGGGGTGAGAGGACCGACCCCTGTGGCACCCCCCACATAAGGCGCCTCGAGGACGACCTCTGCCCTCCTGCCAACACAGACTATGACTGGTAAGAGAGAAAGGAGAAGAACCACCGTAATACAGTGCCCCCAACCCCCAACCCCTCCAGCCGGCGTAGCATGATACCATGGTCGATGGTATCAAAAGCCACTGAGAGATCTAATAGGACCAGGACAGAGGAACAACCCCTGTCCTGAGCCCTCCAGAGATCATCAAACAATGTGACCAATGCCGTTTCCATGCTGTATCCAGGCCTGAAACCAGACTGGAACGGGTCTAGATAGACAGCGTCATCCAGGTGCTGGGAAAGTTGTCGCGCAACCACACTCTCAACAATCTTCGACACAAAGCGAAGGTTGGAGACTGGACGGTAATTTGCCAAAACAGCCGGATCCAGAGAAGGCTTCTTGAGGAGGGGCCTCACCACTGCCTCTTTCAAGGTGGGAGGCAAGAAACCCTCACTCAACGAAGCATTAATGATCCTCTGGAGCCAGCCTCGTGTAACCTCCTGGGGAGCCAGCACCAACCAGGAGGGACAGGGTCCAATAAACATGTGGCCGCACTAAGCCTCCGCAGAATCCTGTCCACGTCCTCGGGAGCCACAGAGTCAAACTCCTCCCAGATAATATTCTCAGGACCTGCCTCCATCATCCTGTCTGGATCCACCCAGTCAGAGTCCAAGCCTTCCTGAATTTGAGCGATTTTGTCATGCAGATACTGTGCAAAATCCTGAGCTCAACTCTGCAATGGAATGCTGTTCCTGAAGACAGGGGTCAAGCAGGCATGCTTCCTCAGCCTTGCAAGTTAACAACATTTAGTAGAGGTGATCTGTCACATGATAACAATCAAATTTGCATGTTGAGGGTTCAATTTACTGCTTTATTGTTCAGGTCTATATACAGGAATCTTCTCAATGGTTTGAACCTGGGTAAAACTAGATGAGGTTCAATGGCATTCATGGGTGTGGTGTATTGGACTTCACTCTCTTATGACTACATAGCGACTCTAAACTAATTCCCCTCTTTACTCCTTCACCTGGCTCTGCCATGTCTTTCTCCAACAGGACCTGAGCACTCCCACTTTTCCAGAACTTTTGCCTTCTTCAGTTAAAGGTGATTATGCCCCTTGAGTAATTAGTTTGCCCTTGGCTTTCTTGGGGTTCTAGTAAATAAAATCCAACAACAAAGAAGATCCTAAAGTCTGCCACTATTCTTGATCAAAACCATGTGGAAGGAGGCTATTGGAAAAACTTGCTGTGTTGCAGCTGCACAATGTCAGCAGGTTTATTTTTATATTTCCTACAGCTGTTGTCAAATTACCCCTGTTTAATATGCTATGCACCAGCCTTTGTTTTCTGCACACTACCCCTTTTCTTTATGGTATGTTTTAATTAGCCATGAAGTGCCTAATCACGGTTGTGAAAACTATGAAAAGAAATGGCTTGTATGTATCTCAGTTTATTAAACTGAAATAGGATTGTCTGAGCTGAATATATATTAGTACCCCTTTATAAATTTTGCCCAGATTTTGCATGCTACATGCCCAAGCTATGGCATATTATATTCATATTTCCAACTATAATTTTAGATTGATTCAGAATATGTGTTTGTGTCATCATATAATTAATCTTCCAATCCATTTTTCATGTTATTTGCATTCACAATCACTCAATGAGGGTGAACATGCTTTGTAGAATGAACAATATCCAGCCTCTGAAAACTCCAAGGAAGACAGAAAATTATTTGTCCAAAATTTTTAAAAAGCACATTAATTCTTTCAGATAGGTTTGCTTTAGATAGGTCTACTACTGGAAGAGTGTTTGTGGTGATGGGGAGAGCTTGTGGATGACACTGTCAATCGTCTGACTAACAGACCCAATAAAAGCAGGCATCTTCAGGAACTTTAAAATCTCCAAAGCAAGTCTTTATTGAGTACATCATTCTGGCACAGAAGAAAGCAAAACCAGCTCTCTATTTTCCCATGCAACCCTGCATAATTAAAAATGAGTTTTTAACTCATCCTCTCCTTTCATGGAACGGGTCACATTGTCCAATTAGGAATCAGCCTGTTGTTTTGATAACAGTCCATCTTGGCAGACACTTGCAGAAATGTCCTTGGTTCTCAGTGTTAAAGATTCCACATTCCAGCTCACCTTTCTGTCCACCCAGTTCATTGGCAAGTTGAAAAGCAATAACAGTCACTGGAACCTTAAGCGTTTTTCAATCTTGACAGAAACTACCTATAATAAAGACTGAAACAATTTATTTATTTAATCACATTTGTATAGTAACCCTTCACACACAATAACTATAAATGGCATTAATAATGATAATGATGATGATAATAATAATAATAATAATAATAATAATAATAATAATAAATTAAACCATTAAAATAACCATTTTAAATTAAAAAAAAGAAATCAATTAAAAACAAAATGCTAGCAAAACATGCAAAGAGTGCATTCCATTTATTGTCATATAGCAGGGGTGTCAAACTCAAGGCCCGTGGGCCGGATCCAGCCTGGAAATAGCAAAGGACCGGCTTGCAGTGGCTCTGGCTCTGGCAGCCCCACATGCCCCGTTTTGACCAACAGAGTGCTGCAGGAGGCCATACAAGCTGAAAACGTGCCTGTTTTTGCTGCCAGAGGCACATTTGCTATTTCCAGGCCAGTCCCATGGGCCAGATTCAAGCACCCAATGGGTCTTGACAATAAATTGACAATAAATCAATAAATTTGACAATAAATTGCTGCATGCAGCCACCCTGTGTCCTATTTTGGCCAGTAGGGTGCTGCAGGAGACATCTGTCCCATCTCTTCCCCTGGGCCAAACCATGGAGGAGAACTACAATGCTGATCTGGCCCTCTAAGAAATCCAGTTTGACACCCCTGTCATATAGCCATTTGGCAGGTTCTATTCTATTGTGGGATATCCAAGCTCAGTGATAAAAAACAAAAAAGTCATAAGTTTATTTGTCAAGCATATATAAGATAACAGGTAAAAGTATAAACATAATTTGAATACATGAAAGGAGTAAGTAAAAAGGAATATTAGGACAGGGACGGTAGGCACACTGATGCACTTATGCATGCCCCTTACAGACCTCTTAGGAATGGTCAACAGTAGACAGTTTAAGGTTAAAGTTTTGGTGGGTTTGGGGAAGAAACTACAGGGTCAGGTAGTGCATTCCAGGCATTGACCACTCTGTTACTGAAGTCATATTTTCTGCAATCGAGTTTGGAATGGTTTACCTTGAGTTTATATCTATTATATCTATTAACTATTATATCTATTAACATGTGTATTGTTGTGATTGCAGCTGAAATAGTCATTGACAGGAAGTACATTGTGGCAGATAATTTTATGTACTATGCTTAGGTCAGACTGAAGTCGGCGTAGTTCTAAATTGTCTAAGCCCAAAATTTGAAGTCTGGTGGCATAAGGTATTTTATTGCGGTTAGAGGATTGGAGGACTCTTCTCCTATAATATCTCTGGACTCTCTCGATTATATTTATGTCCAATATGCAGTGCGGGTTCCAGACAGATGAGCTGTATTCAAGAATTAGTCTAGCAAATGTTTTGTATGCTCTAGTTAGTAGTACAACATTACCCGAGAAGAAGCTATGCAAGATTAGGTTAATAACTCTTAATGCCTTTTTGGCAATGTTGTTACAGTGGGCTTGGGCACTTAGATCATTAGAAATGAGTACTCCAAGGTCCTTGATAGAGTGAGGGTCATTTATAAGGTCATGTCCATCTAATTTGTATTTTATGTTTTGATTTTTTTTGCCAATGTGCAAGACAGAGCATTTGTTGGTTGATATTTGGAATTGCCACTTGTTAGACCAATCTGACACATAGTCAAGGTCTTTTTGAAGAGTAGTTGCATTGTCGGTGGTGTTGAATAGTTTAACATCATCAGCAAAGAGAACATAGTTCCTTTTAATATGATCACAAAGGTCATTTATGTAAAGTATGAAGAGTGTTGAACCTAAGACACTGCCTTGGGGAACACTGCTTTTAACATGTACAGGATTTGATAGAGCACTTCCTATTTTGACCACTTGTTGTCTGTTTGGCAGGAAGGCAGCTATCCATTTATGTAGGAGTCCAGAAATGCCATAGGATTTTAGTTTTAGAAGTAATTTGTCGTGTACCACTGAATGAAAAGCTTTACAGAAGTCTATGTAAACTGCGTCTATTGAAATGTGTACTGATTGAGATGTGTAGTCCATATGTTTTTGCAATGTAGTAGTTGTAGATTACTTAAATTATAGGATAATTTTTTTCTGAATCCGAATTGTTTGTTAGAAAGTAGGTTGTTTGTCTCTAAGTGTAGGGTAATAGATTGGTTAATTATTGATTCTATGACTTTGCAGGTGACGCAATATAAGGAGATTGGTCTGTAATTTTCAACTAGGCTAGGGTCTCCCTTTTTGAAGATAGGGATGACCCTGGCTTGTGACTATTGGTAGGGCAAGGTGCTGGTACTGAAAGATTTTTCAAAAATTATGCTTAGACGTTCTGCAATTGCAGTGGAAAGCTTTTTTAAGAAGTATCTATCAGGTCCAATAGATAAAGATGGTTTTAGATTGCATAATGCCTTTTCAACATTGTCTTCCGTAAAATCAATATGTATAAGATCACCGTAATCATTGTAATTGTCTGTAGTATGACTGGAAAATATTGGGTATGTGTTGTTGCTGTTTACAAAGACTGAGCCGAAGAATGTGTTAAAGAGATAGGCTTTAATGGTTTCGTCAATAGAATCTTCATTGTTTGGTCTTTTTAGGAGTGGGATGGATCTCAAGTCTTTAAGTTTGTTGTTTACAAAATTATAGAAGGCACGAGTGGATTTTGTGCGTAGAAGGTTTTCTTCTTCCTTGATGTGATAATTGGTCATTCAATCTTTATCTGTTGGCATAAGTTTTTATAGTGGTTTTTGAAGTTAACCACATAGTTTGTTTTGTTTTTTCGCCAAAAAGATTTTTTTCTGGATTGTAATTTCCTTATTGTTATTGGTAGTTTATTTTTTCTGGTTTTGTGGGGTATTAGTGGTACCTAAAGTTTAATGATTCTTTTGAATTTGCGAAAATGTTGTAATGGTTGTCAGCAGTATTACAGCCAGAGAATAGATTTTGCCAATCAAGGTATGGGATAAGCAGTGGATTTGATGTCAACTTCATCTCAAGGGGAATGATGTTCCACAGTGCAGGAATAACATTCCCTGGCTAATTGAACCCATGCTTCTCTTATTATACCTGGATAAATATTCCATATTTTTTGCACTATAAGACGCTCCAGACCATTAGACTAGCTTTTGGGGAGGAAAACAAGAAAATTTTTTTTGACTCTGCCTCCCAGCAATTTGCCTTTTTGCAGCAAACATCAAACAGCCTGGTCAGCTTCAGCACAGCCTAATTTAGCACGAGCAGCTGATTGGCAATTGGATCGGCCTCCCGGAATACCGCCAAACAGCTGTTCCAGGCTGCAGGGATCATCGCCACCCATTGCCTCCATTGCCATCCATCGCTACCATTGCCACTCATCGCCACTGCCTATCGCTGCCTTCGTGCACCCCATTTTTGGCCTCTGTGTGACCTGTGTTCGGCCTCCATGTGTCCCATTTTTGGCCCGTTCCAGGTGATGAGGATCGCCACTATCAATCGCTGCCGATTGCCATGGAGGCCGAAAATGGGGTCCGTGGAGGCCAAAAATGGGGTGCATGGAGGCTGAAAATGGCGATAGGCAGCAGGAATAGGTGGTGGCAATGGGCCGCGGCAATCCCTGCAGCTTGAACAGCTGATCGGTGGTATTCTGGGAGGCCAATTCAACTGCCAATCAGCTGCTTGTGCTAAATCAAGCTGTGCTGAAGCTGACCAGGCTGTTTGCTGTTTGCTGCAAGGAGGCAAATTACTGGGAGGCAGAGTTTGAAAGGTGGGGGCTGGTGGGTGGGTGGGGCTTTGGCAACATTCGCTCTGTAAGATGCACAGACATTTCCAACCACTTTTTTTTTGGGAGGGAGTGTGTTTTATAGTGTGAAAAATAGAGTAGCTGGGGTGGGAGGGAGATGGTTTCTCAAATAACACAGTTCCATGCCATGTAGGACTTTAAAGGTTATAACCAGAACCTTGAATTAGACCAGGAATCCAACTGGCAACCAATGCAGCACACTGAACAGAGATGTAATGTGGGCAAATCTTGAAGCACATGTAACTCTTACACTGTGCATATGTGAAAATATGCATTAGTGTTGGAATCTAATCTGAGCAATAATTATGTTTTATAACTATAACAAAAGGAGATTCATTTACAGGAAATACATTATAGGGATAGGCATAGCCTAGCATCTGGCTAACTAAATGCTACCAGGAGAATATCTAAAAGCATGTGCTCTGTCCATGTGTGCCTAGGAAGAATGGCAGGAGGAAGTAACCTCAGATTAACAATCTTTTGAACAAAGAACAGATGGAATGGTAGACGACAATAGGTTCCAGAACTATAGGTTCCTTAACTATCTACGCTTACTGTCGTATTGGGGCCATGAAGTGTTGAAGAGTCAGAGTCATTGGATTTGACTCTCCAACATCCCTATGTCTATCAATCTAAAACTCCTACCTGGTAATTTTTGAAGAGTTCTCTGTTGATCTCTGGGGAAAGACTTAGTAAGTGGATCTGTCAGCAATGTATTGATTGGGAGATCTGATCTGGTTTGTATACTTCTGCAACAAAACAACTGCTGTTTAAACATTTCTTTTGGTTTCAAATCAGTGACCTGTGTCTTTAATTGTGCATCTGTTTTGAAGGATGGTGATTGAATTCAGGGAATTTTACCTGAGCATCTGTGCGTGGTGGAATTTGGTTTTCATGTGTTTCAGTCATCTTTTGTGCAGCCTTTTTCCATTTGATCCTCCTCTTGATAGGCTGTAGTTAGTTAGATGCTAGACTTTGCCTATTTCTATATTTTGTAGATTTATAAAACCTGTTCATTAATTATTGTTTAGGTCATAGCCTGACTTTCAACAATGCTTAAATGCATGCACAGAATGGTTCAACCTTGAACAAATAGAACTTCTAGTTCTATGACATTGATTTCCTTATTAATATTTATACTGTACCAGTGGTGGGTTGCTACTGGTTCTCCCCGGTTTTTGCAAACTGGTAGTGGAAATTTTGAGTAGTTCGGAGAACCAGTAAATACCACCTCTACCTGGCTCCACCCCCAATCTATTTGCTGCCTCCTGACTCCCAGCTGATTGGCTAGAAGAAAAAAATCAGAGCTCACTTGACAAAGAAGAGAAAAAAAAAACCAAGACACTGTCGCTTTAAATTGACAAGCCAAGAAGCCTCCCAACTGATCGGCTAGAAGGAAAAAATCAGGTCTCGCTTCTCAGCTAGGAGATCACTTGGCAAAGAAGGGGAAAAAAAAGACGCCGTCGCTTTAAATTGACAAGCCAAGAAGCAGCAGCAGTTCGTTTCCGGGTCAGCTGAACAACAAACTGGATAAGAGGAGGGATTCTATGTTTTTGAAGTTTTGGGGTTTGTGCAACATGGGCTTTGTGTTTCTAAAAAGGTTTGGGCGATTTCCATTGTGAAATATCCTGTCTTGAATGAGTTTTCTGCCTGCTTGTAAATGGAGTCGAACGTCCGGCTTCCACTTTCTGTTATCTCTAAACACCGGTAGCTGTTTTCTTCTTACAAAGTTTCCTTTATGTAGCTGGCAGGAATGTGGAATGAGTATCAGGCAGGTTCCTTGTTAGCAGCTTGATTTTTCCTTGCTTTTCTTATGAGTAATATTTTATTTGGGGAAATGAAGAGGGGGGAGTTTGATTCCTTCCCAGAGCAGGTTAGTGGGGTGGGGAGGGAATGGGGATTTTGAAGTAACCTTCCCCTGGAGTGGGGAGGGAATGGGGATTTTGCAGTATCCTTCCCCTGTCATGCCCGCCATGCCATGCCCACCAAGCCACCATCCACAAAACCAGTAGTAAAAATTTTTGAAACCCACCACTGCATAAGTCCATTTTAATATGCTATTCCTGGTATTTGATGTTTTGTATACATCCAGAGAAAGAAGCACTCTTGTAATCTTTGACTTTTAGGCTTGCTGTCAAACATCAGCCATAATACTAATGATTGTTTTATACAATATGCAGGTTATATTACATGAATGGCTATTTTATATGTGAAATTATGACTGAAATATTACTGCACCTATATTGGTTCACACTGTCAGAAAGTTTTTCCTTAGTTTTAGGATGCTTCTCTCTTTGTTTAGTTTCCATCCATTGCTTCTTGTTTTGACTTCTGGTGCTTTGGAAAATACATTGCCCCCCGCTTCTTTCTGACAGCCCCTTAAAAGCCTGTTGCCTACCACACTCTTGGGCAAAGTATGTGAGCCATTTCCTCCTTTCAGTGGTCCATGAAAGTGCATCTATAGTATGTAGATAATAAAGTTGAAAAAAGGTGAACAACATTTTTACAGAACAATAGATACGTTGAGGCTGGTGTGACAAGGAATGGCTGAGAGGGGAGGAGCCAGGCGAGGCACCCCTTGACGTGAGTGACATTGAGTTGGCCACGCCTATCCAGTCACATGACCATCAAGCCATGCCCACTGTCACATGACCATCAAGCCATGCCCACAAAATAAGCCACGCCCACAGAACCAGTAGTAAAAATTTTTAGAACCCACCCCTGTACTGTACATACCCAGTTAGAACATTATTATGCAGATAAATACTACTACAATGTATAGATGCATTTTCAAATGTTTTTTCAAGAGAGAGAAAGCTTTTTCTTCCCTTAAAATATTGCAAAATATGGCTGCTAGAAAATGCATATGCAAGTAGTCCTCAATTTATGTCCACAACTGAGCCCAAAATTTCTGTTGCTAAGTGAGATATTTGTTAAGTGAATTTCGTCCCATTCTTAGATCTTTCCTGTCACAGTTGTTAAGTGAATCACTGCAGCTGTTAAGTTAGTTACACGATTGTTAAGTGAATCTGTCTTCCCCACTGACTTTGCTGATCGGAAGATCGCAAAAGGTGATGCCATAATCCTGGGACACTCATAAATATGAGTCAGTTGCCAAGTGTCCGAATTTTTATCACCTGACCATGGGGATGCTGCAATAGTCGTAAGTGTGAAAAACAGTCATAACTCACTTTTTCAGTGCTGATAACTTCAAATAGTCACTAAATGAACTGTTGTAAGTCGAGGACTACCTTTATAGTTTGTATAGCTATTTCAATTTTTAACTGTATATCTGATTTATTTAATAAAAGTTTTGTTCTGAGTAACATGCAGAATAAGAAGAAAAAAACTTAAATACGTTTACAAGAAGAGAGAAAATGGGATTGGTTATCCAGTCCAGACATGCTAATAAAACTGAAGAGCTGATTTTAATAATACAGTAATATAAATATGAATAGTGCTGATATTGTACTAATTTGGCAGTTTGTTTAGTGGCATTGTAGTCGTGCTTCCCAAAATGATTTGGAATGGATAGCTTGGACTCTTAACATTAACAGATCAGCAAAGATAATTGTAAAAAGTAACAACTTCTTGATTTGCTTAAATTGAAAAGGATATATTTCCCATGCTGAGAGCCAGTTTGGTCTAGTGATCAAGGCACCAGGCTAGAAACTAGGAGGCTGAGAGTTCTAGTCCTGTTTTAGACATGAAAGCTAGTGGGTGACTTTGGGTTTGGCTATTCTCTCCCAGCCTCCAATGTCAATGACAAGCTAGTTGGTCCATTTCTGTCAACATTTGGTTGATAGTAGGAGAAAAAATATAGACTCATTCTATGGGACTATTAATCACAAAATTAAATAAGAATACAAGGTATTCTGGCAGTAAGCAACATTTAGCACTTCCATTATGTTCTATTGCATACATTGGTTGTTTGGATGGATGTCAGTTCATATTTAATATGCAATATAATCTCTAAATTTCTCTTTGATTTACTGCTTCCAAGTTACTTTTCTGTTTGCTTTTTTAATGGTGTTCATACTGAGTTTTAACTTGTTCTTTCTCTCTCTGTTTGGGCAAAGCTGTTAGCGTCAAATAGAAAATACCAAGTTTATATAAACACATTACTGTTACTTCATATAAATGTATAAATAATTGATTTGGCAAGTTGTAATGCAAAGGCATTTCAACCTTAAAATCAGCCTTTTGAACTTTCAAAAACAGCCATGAGGGCTTCCACAGCTTTTAGGAGATAGCACAAATTTTTCTTCTCAAATTTCCACACAAGTTTTTATTTCTAGAAACACAGAGAAACAGAATGTTACATTTTCTCCAAATCTGGCTCTGACCAACAAAAA
This sequence comes from Arizona elegans, assembly GCA_022577455.1. Taxonomy (NCBI): domain Eukaryota; kingdom Metazoa; phylum Chordata; class Lepidosauria; order Squamata; family Colubridae; genus Arizona; species Arizona elegans. Next base: position 76,183,629 of record JAKOOJ010000003.1, read on the forward strand.
GAAACACAGGTCAGATATTTTCTTTTTAATTGTCATGATGAACTTTAAACTATCATAATTGATTTAAAGGCAATTTAACCTCATGACAATTAGTCAAAAGTAATTACATTCCACTTAGTTTTCTTATTGCTACATCTTACTAATATTCAGATAACTTCATAGTGAAGGAGCAGAATTTATCTGCCACTTTTTTCCTTGCTCATTCCCTCAATCTTTTATTTCCTGCTATGTTTCTAATTGATTACTAAATGTACACAAAACACTGAATTTGAGACATGAAAAATAGAAATCACTGGGTTTTCAGCTGTGCTCCTGCATATGGTGTTCATATTGTACGTGGATGATTCATCCTAGCTTTGGCTATTGATTAGAATAAAGAAATTCAGAATTTCAGTTCTTCCTTGGGATCAATTTCAGAGTTATTATGTCTCTGTGCATGGCCTATTCTCTATCTGCACTTAATTGACTCCTTCCCCTCTCCTCCCCTCCCCTCTCCTCCCCTCTCCTCCCCTCTCTTCCATTGAAGGGTTGAGCAATATAGTATTATCATTTGTGAGCATTTATAACCTCAATTCTTCCTTCCTCCCCCATTATTATTGTCATCATCATTGTCATTATTATTCTCTTTTCTTCATTAAAAATGAAACTCAGTCAACTGGACATTTAAAAATGTGTCACAAATACCATTGACTGGTGCTAATGGTTGATATGGGTTGCTGCCAGTGTCCTAGATATCAACCAAGTACCTTCTTAAAATATATGATGTTCCGAGTAGCACAGTTTTTTGCAGTTCCACTGGTATTATTGCAGGAAGCTGCAATTTCTTGAATAATAATAATAATAGTTGTTGTTGTTGTTATTATTATTATTATTATTATTATTAGTAGTAGTAGTAGTATCAATATCAGTATCAGTATCATTATTCAATTTTTGTGCCACCCAACTCCAGAGCAACAACTACAATTAATTACAAGTTTATATAATTATATACATCTATATTTTTATTCTGTTCATTAGTTTAGCATAGTAAAAGTATACACCATGTAACTCTGTCAAATGTCAAATGGACTTGGATCACTTAAACCCACATGGTAGTGAGTCTTCAGTCTGACAACAAAGGCTATGTTTTCTGTACTGTACAATAACATCTGGTGGGGGGAGCATTCCAAATCACTATAGATATTGACAACAATAGGCAAAGTATTGATTTCCCATTTTGAGAGAATTCTCAACAGTACAAATAAAAAGCATGATACTAAAGAAAAAAATGGTGTCTAAAGTAGTGTTGGTGTGTCAGCTCTCTGGAATTTTGTGCCAATAAAATGAAAGAACAGGAGGCTGTTTCCCACCAAAAGTTGGAAATGAAACTTGCTTCCTTTGCCAAATGTTTCCCTCAAGAAAATAGAGTTGAAATTTAACAGTGAGCCCCAATCAATGATTAAGCTGGAATTAAAGAGAAATGCAACTCAGCAAGATACATGGACAGCTAGAATGAATATTACACCAGAGGAAATATAATCCATGACTTTCTTATGTCTATTCCACTTTACATATAGGCTGAAAGGAAGATTTTTTCTTGTTTTAAAGACTAGCTAATCTTCACGTGTTATGGTCTGGTCTTAAACATCTATATTACTTGAGAGTAACCTGAGTTCAATAGGTGCATTGCTCTGGCTTGACCGTTTGGAAATGTATTACACTAATTTACCATCTTTCTATGTTCAGATACATATTCTTAGAGCCCTACTGTTTCAACGGTCCACATTTTCCAGAGAATGCTTTTTTCCCCAAGAACTGAAGAATGAGCCTTTTGAAAATTCCTGCTTAGGATTTCTGGGCAAACACGGCTCTGCCTGCTGTTGTTACATCTGCTCTAATTCCTGAAAACGTCACCTATCTGTCAACGACATCACAGCAGATGGGAGGTGGACTTGGTGCAGACTTAAAACTCTGAGCATGCTGCTGGAAGCAGGCAAGCCAGGCTGAGCTGGAACGTCGCCTGCCTGTGCTCTGTGCAGACTGTAGGTGGCGTTGTCGCTAAGCACCGTCTCTTTTTCTCCTTGCTAGCGCTTGTGGCCGACTTGGGCGACAGCAGGTGGTGCCAGATCCCGCACGGAAGCCGCCGCCCCAGCTTGGGAGTGTTTGCCTGCCGCAGACTCGAGCGGCTGTCTCTGCGCTCACTCCTTGATCCTCTTTCAGTAGCTTTTGGAACCAGCCGGCTGAGGAACGAGGCGCTGTCCATTCAGCACCACCGGGGGGGTTAAAAACCAGCTTTTTTTTTGGCGCAATCCGTCGCGAACTTCCTTCCAAGAGCGAGCTGTGTGCCTGCAGTAAGTAGATAGTAGGAGGATAACGGGGGTGGGGGGCGGGAGGAGGATTCCCCCCCCCGATCGTCTGATTCTGAGGCATGTATTTGTGACCCGCCCCTGATTACTGGCGCAAATGCATCTGGGCTAAGGGGAAAAAAAAAAAAACCGAAGAGGAAAAGGGGCTCTCGAATATCTTTGACACTGTGTTTCATTTGTTAATTTGTTCATAGATTGTAATTCATTCCGGAATATGTCAGTTGCCAGAGAAGAGGGGGCTGTTAAAGAATGATTGTTATTAAGCATCACTTCTGAAAGGTTTTGTGTAGTTGCTATGTTTTTTTTTAAAAAAATAGATGTAATATACAGTTAAAACCCTGGGCCAAATGCATCCCTTGTTTAGATATTTTCTGTTAGCAACAAAGGAGCCAAAGCTAGGTGCACTCCTACAACCCGATCTTGATATGAAACAATCCTTGTTTGGAGCTAAACCAACAAATGCTTAGGTGAACTCCCTTGTGGGTGGTTTAGACTGATGATACATTCTTTAAAGCAAGAAATAAAGGTAAAATGCTTCCCCCTCTTCTCCCTCCCTCTTTTCCTCTCTTCCAATTTAACTGAGATATGCAAGTGGGAACCATATGACCTGCAGGATGATTGAAATATGGCAAGCTGACATATTCTGTCCTTAATTTTCCCTCCTTTCTGTCCTATCCTCCTTTTTACCCCCTTTAACACTGATCACCTCAATATGTTTTAGGTCTGGAAAGTGAGATCTAAGGATGGTGAAGCTGGGAAGCAATTTGAATGAAAAGAACAAGCAGCAGCCGTCCAATGAGGATGGTTTTCAGACGGTTCCTTTGATAACACCCTTGGAAGTCAATCATTTACAGTTCCCAGCTCCAGAAAAGGTAAATGGAAAACAAAACAAAATCTAAAGCAAAAAGAGAGAGAGAGAGAAAGAATAGGCAATATAGGCTTTCTAAGTATTCTGTTCTATCGCCTTTCAGAATCTTAGAAAAGACCCATTGTTCCCTTTAAAGGGGTTGACTTTTGCTGTGTGCACCTGTCTGTTTTCAAAAGCGGAGCAGACCAGCATATAATAGAAATGGATCATGGCTCAAGCCTGAAAAATGGCAGAGTCTGCTCATCCTTTTATCCAATAAAACAGAGATGGGGAAAATATGCTTATTAGAACAATCTCAATGAATTTGTGTATTTTAAAATTAGCTTTAAAACTGCAATCCCAGTTGTTTATCTGACATGAATGTAACCTGCTGCAATGAATGCTTTTGACAAAGTGATGCAGAGAGATGTTTTATGCCTATATTCTTGTACCCCTACCTATATTAATTTATGGGAAGAGAACGCTTTTGTCCCCCAAGTCAAAGCTTAGATTTTGAATGGGATCCTCAAGAGTCAGTATCATTGATTTACTGAGCCATTATTTTAATACAGTCTGTTGTCTAATCTGTACACATTATCCTATTCTTTAGTATTATTTTTGGGGGAGACAAAGTAAGGTCATAAATGTGTCTCAAATTCATTTAATCTGTGTTTAATGTGGATAGAAAATGACTGCAGTGCATCTGTCTATTCGGTTCTCAGACCCAAATTTGTAGAAAACATACTACGTGGACTGTAGGCATGCACATAAAGGTGAAAAGAGCAAATTAAACAAATTATGCTTAATTCATCTCAATAATGGCACTCTCCTGCCAAAACATTAAAAGTCCTCTCTTTAATACATTATAATCAGTCATAATGTCTTTTCTTATCTAGAGGAATTCTGCTAAGTAGTTTGGTGATGCAGTGATTGAGAGATAAAATGATAGAAAAGATTAACAATCCATAAAATTGCATTTCTGATTGCAAAGTGGTGTAATGTGAATCAGTTCTTAGAAGCAATGGGTTTAATAGAAATAATGTGATGATAATTTTTTGAAAAAATATTATTTTGACTCTTGTAATATTTGTTTCTTTCTAATAATTTTAAATTTATTTATTTATCCAATGTATATGGATACCTTTCTATCCAAGAGTCTCTAGGCAGCAAATCAAAGTAGAATTACATTAAAACAAAACAAACAAACAAAAACAACTAAATGGCATTGAGGCCCAATGAAAACCAAAACTAAAAGACACAAATCCTCATGCCACAAATCCTCATGCCACATCCTCATGCCTCATCCCATTCTAATGTCCTAGTCCCAAAGCCTGGAGGAAAAGTCAAGTCTTCATGGCCTTGCCAAAGGCCAATAGAGAAGGGACTGCCCATGTTTTTGGAGAGACTGTTCTAAACACTTCAAGAATAATAATCTGAAAAATGATTATCACTCTTGATTGTTATATAAAAATTGCAAAATCAGAACAATGGGCTTCTCAGTACTTTGCTGTGGAACACCTCCAGAAGTGTTCTGGTGCCTTTATGTCCTGCTTGTGGGTTTCATGATTGGCTATAATGGAGGTAGAATATCCCACCAGATAAGCATTATACCTGATTCAACAAAGTCTACTTTGTTTTAAAATTTTAAAAAAATTACATTGAATTTAAGAATAGTTCATATTGCAGACAAGAATATTGTTTATCAGATACACAGAATTTCTAATAAAAGAGATGTAATCTGTTGATCCAGTGGATAACATATTTTCCTTGGGTCATGAAAATACCCTTTCTCAACCACACAATTAATTTAGGCAAATATTTATCAATTTCAAGTTGGAATAAAAGTGATATAAGCTTCATTTTATTTAGGCAAGGAACTCAATGCACCTGGATGAATAGCTGGGGCAAGCAAGTTATTAGCAATGCAATACAAAATAGATTATGTGGCTGTCAGATCTGGCAGACAAGGGCTTAAGCAGATCTTGAAAAAACCTTGAAAAAAAAAATCATGTGGCAGCTGCTTTATCTGGGGATGTAGATGTTTTGGATAATAATTTCTACAATGTCTTGATGTTGCTCATAATTGAGGATTTTAGAATCTCAAATATTTGGTGAACTAGAGATTATTTGAGCTTGTCTAGGGTGACATAACAATATAAAGTGTGTTGAATTTATATTTTACTGACAAAGAAATAAAGGGAGACTGGTATAGATCTATTTCAAGCTATTTAGCTCTCGACAGCTAGCCATACCCTTTCTGGGATTTGAACCTGGGCTACTTCGAATCTGGAACAATATAAGGTGTTACACAATCACTATCATTTTTGTTTCCTTTACCCAGATTTCCATTACAGTACAGTATTTAAGCCAAGGATTGGGACTTTGCTTACTTATCATGAATAAATACATGAGCAAAACTGAATTATGCTGTCATTTCCCAACTGTTGCCTTGTGAATGTGTCACATTCTATTTGGCCTTTGGTCAAGACTTGTAAGTCATATTATCCCTGGAAGACAGGAAGTTAACTGAGAAATATATAGAAGTATATACCACAATGTATACAATTATCATATTTTTTTTTAAAAAAATCAACTTTTCAATAGGAGAGGCACAATTCTGGTAGATGTTCCAGAAAAAGGGCCTTGGAGGATATTAGGAAATGATAACAAATCATCAACTTTACCTCACAATATTTTTATAAGAATCAAGCAAGCTCAATTTTCTATATAGAAGCTTTGGAAATTAACAGTAATTTTCTACATGCAGTGCAGATGATTACTCCCCCCTCCAAAACAATAGTTAAAATTATGTTATTCGTTTGCTAACTTCAGAGGATAAAAAACATTTGCATATGTAAAGATAACTGATAATAAATACTGGCAGAGCATAAACTATATATACATAATAATTTGGTATCATGTGATAACTCATCTAACCTGATATAGAAGGAACTTATATTTACCTACACATTTCCTGTGCACCTTGAGTTATATCTGCAACTTTAATGTTTCATCTATATTTAAGATGAAATTAGGCCTTTTGTAAGAAGCTTTTAGTGAAAGAAAGAAAGCTGATTGATGGCAATAGAAAGAAAAATAAAGTATTATGTTATAATCTATTTAAAAAAAAAACAAATTGGAGAAAAGATTCTTCTGAATACTTTATTTAGTGTCTTGGAAAAGGCAATAACTTTCTCAAAATCAAAAAATAGGGATATCCCAATTCCGAATTTGCTATTCTTTTGTCAATTCTTCTCATAGTATAGCTCATAGTATCTGTTTGAGTACATATCTCTATACATATGTGTAGAGTACTCCAACTAAGGCCATACAGAAGTTTATTTTTTTCATACTGCCTAAAACCATCCATAGTATGGATGGTGTCCTGTCTCTTAATGTAATATAACTAAAAAGGATTAAACTGTTCCAACACAACCAGCTCTTCTCCTTCTTTGTTGACAAGAGAATCTTAAAGATGGGGAATTTAGATTGTGGCACTACAATAATCAGACTAATGGTCATGAAAACACATTGACTTTTGCCAAATCAAGAGTTATCTTGTAGACAGTGAGGCATCCACTGCTATGGTCTGGAAACAAATATAGTGCTACATCTGTGTTTTACTACTTAGTATCATATAGAAGAGAACCAGCTCGTGGCAGTAGTTAAAGGCATTGAACTAGAAACCAGGAGACTGTGAGTTCTAGTCCTGCCTAGGCATAAAGTCAACAGGGTGATTTAGGGCCAGTCATTTTCTTTCTGGGCAATTTCAAAACCAGCACTGAGAAATGTTGCCAAGAAAACTACATGGCCTTGTCCATGTAATCACCAGAAGTCCAGAGTGACTTGAAGGCACAAAGTCACTAGCATCATAGAGAATCAGAATCTAGCATAAGGAAAAGAATAAGGTTTTGTCTTCTTTTGGAAATGTTTGATAATATCTGTGAAGTGTCGGGTATGGTGTAAAAAAATGGAAGCAGTTTAAATGACTCCATACTTTCTTCAGGGCAACTCTATGGCTAAATGAAGCTCCTCTTTTGCCTATAAAGTATGACTGTAACCTTGTTGCTGGTATCCTTACGATTTATATTGACTGTTTCCTAATATGATTTGCTTGCTTATTTGTTCTCTATGACTATCATTAAGTGTTGTACCTGATGATTCTTGATGAATGTATCTTTTCTTTTATATACACCGAGAGCATATGCACCAAGACAAATTCCTTGTGTGTCCAATCACACTTGGCCAATAAAGAATTCTATTCTATTCTATTTTAAAGCATTCCAGATTTAGTGCTTGTGATCCTCTATGTGATCCGCTAGGTATGTCATGAAAAGGTTCTTTTTAAAAGAAGTGAGGTACAAGCATGTGGCCTACTCCTAGAGCTTCTTTTAAGCAATGTGATTCAGACAACTCTGTACTATTTTTAACTCAGCAATTGTAGGTGGTGGACATTTTGTTCTTTGTGAGAGAATAAATAATAATGCAGTCAATGAAGGAGAAATGAAAAGAAATGCATAATAACACTTTTGCTTTTTCTATGCAAGCTCTTAAAAGCAAAGGGTAAACTTTTATTGAATTTGGGGATGGGGGGGGTAGAGCAGATTTGTATAAACTTGCCCTCTTAAAAATGACTGCTATGACTTTGAAATTGCATACATTGCTCTTCCTTGACTATCTATATTTTAAATCTGTTTGTTGCCTTCAAGAAACATTATAATTTATTTAACCTACCAGGGACAACATTAATAAGAGATTGATTGGGAGATTTTAAAATTAAATATGAAATTCATTTTTCAATTTTAGTGGAAAATTCCTCTATATTCTTACAAGTATTTCTTCAGAATATTCAATTCCAATACAGACTTCAAAACCTTTTGTGATCAGCTCAGTGATACCTTATTCCTTTTAATGTAGGGACATTGTCTTTGTTATTCCCTTTAATGTTCTTTTAACCTAAACAGTTGGGAAATTAATTTTCTTGAAGTTAATCAGACATAAAGAGAACTAGTGGCAGTACCAGATCAAAATGTTTATTTCCATTAAATTTCACATTTCTATATTAGGACACTTGCTTAATTTCAGCAATTGTTTGCACTTGTTATTTATTTGCAGGCTTACTCTAATCAGAATACCTCAAGAGTAGAAATATAAAACTATACAAAGCAATACATGAACTCTAAATATTTTCCCAAGAAAATCGGGCATATTGAACAATGACCTAAGATAAAAAAAGGCTGAGTGAAATAAAGCATTTAGCTGATTTTCAGAATGCCACAGGGGAGAGAGTTGCCCAAATTATGGGAAAAACAGAAAAGATCTACCATTTGGTCCACAATCTGTTAATTCCCAATGGACTGGGGGACTGGGGACCTTAATAGGATTTATCGAGATATTAATATGAGATGGGCAAATTCAATCCTGGTGAGGTGCTTTGAGGTGCTTCGTGTATGCTATATAGGACTTTAGAGGTGGTGATCAATACTTTGAACTGACCTTGGAAGCCTACTGGTGTAATTCAGCAATTTTAGATGAGATATTATCTTGCAATGGTGAGATTGATCCACAAGTACATCTACATTTTGGACCAACTGCAGATTTCAGGACATCTCCAAATGATACCCTATATAGAGTACAACACATTAATCAGGCTGAGCTTGAATCAGCATTACTAAAGAATCCTGGTCTAGGCATAGTTGCAAGTAGTCCATTAGATGAAGCTGGACAAAGGACCTCTAGCCATGGCCCATCTGTGATGTTGAAACTCTATCTGTAACCCAAGAGGACACTTAGATCACAAACCAGTTCAGGGGTGAAATTCAGCAGGTTCTGACATGTTCTGGAGAACTGGTATTGGAAATTTTGAGCAGTTCAGAGAACCGGTAGCGGAAATTTTAAGTAGTTCAAAGAACCGGCAAATACCACTTCTGGCTGGCCCCAGAGTAGGGTGGGAATGGAGATGTTGCAATATCCTTCCCCTAGAGTGGGGTGGGAATGGAGATTTTTGCAGTATCCTTCCCCTGCCATGCCCACCAAGCCATACCACACCCATGGATTTCACCACTGAACCAGTTCCTTCAAATGGAGCAGGAAGCCATCCAAGGACCAAAGCTCTTGGATGTACAGAAAGTTTGGAATTTAATCTAAATTAATTTTGCTCTATGCAGACATCAGTTCAGTCATTTTGTGTCAAGCCCAACTTAGCTTAAGATAATAAAGTATCATCTCCAGAAGTCCAATGGCTCCTCACCTCAAACTGGTGAGTGTCTTTACTTAGAAACCTCATATATATATTAAATATCAAAAGGGGAGAGCCCTGTTTTACCTCACATTGGAGCAACTATGGTTTCAAATTACTGTGATAACAAACTTGAACTGCTCATTTAGGAACATGCAGAACCGTTGAAGAACTATACCTACAACCTCCATTCCCCATACTCATTGAAAAGAAGAGAAAGAAACCTTCCCCCCAATAAGGTCCTGACAAAGGCCATGCAACAATGCTATTTAGGTGCTCTGACCAGGTCTGACTACTGATTGGTAGCAATTCAGATACATCTCTGAAGGCAAGTTGCCACCATCTTCTTCTCCAAAGGGACTCAGTGTGTTTCTGTATCTACTGTATATGTGTTAGAGAGAGAAAACAATTTCCAATGATAAAAAATGGCTGGCTCCCAAGAGGACTTCATCCATACTAATACTTTCAAGCAACTGACATCCACGTTCATATTTGACAATCTTCTGAATCCAATTACTCACATCCTAGTGGGCTGCCTGTAGGAGCTAGCAAATTCAAAGATCCAACTTGTACGTGGCACAATTCATCTCAAAGAGAACTGTATTTATTGCTTTGAGGGTAATAAGCTCAAAAGAAACATATCAAAATATATAGAAGATCCTACCTCCACCCCAGAGTATTCTGGTTTTAGCCTATTTAATTTGTTTGCTTAATATTTAATGCGTGTACCTCTATTTTTATGATGCTTGTAAGCCAACTAGAATTGCTTGACAGTAATATGGGTGGCATATAAATTTAATCAATAAATCAGTTAAATAAATAAACCCAAAAAGCAGCATTAGGCTCTGCCTTGTTCACCTTGCTGGGCTCCATCCAACAGGCACCCAAACCAGAGTACATGCAAGCAATTTTATCTACCAAGAAATCATAAACATAACCCAGCATGCCTGCAGGCATTTTATCATATCCAATTTTCACAAAAAGAGTCTAAGTAAATCTATCTGTTGGGAATAGTGCATAATGCAAAGAAGAATTGACATTTTGCTGCTCTTATCACAAAAGTTGAAGCTCAGAGATGAACTCTTATCACTGTTTTATCACATCTGCTTGTCCTCCACTTATTACATGACACTTTCATATAATGTATTTCAGTAAGATAGAATAAACTACAGTATCTTACTAGCATTAATCATAACCATGAGGACAGCATATCTGTTAGTTTTAGTGCATTTTGCACAATATGGCACAAGCACGAACAAAGCCCAATTTTATTCCAACTATATTTATGCTATTCTATACATAATAGTACGTCTTGCTCACATCTATCCAACTTGGAGGTATGATGTGTCCATACTCAGAGAATAAGGAGAAGACTAAAACAGTTGGGATGAGATAGAACTAAGGAGATCCTCTGTTTATTTATTTATTTATTTATTTATTTTTCAAACTTCTATACAGCCCTTCTCCTTTCAGACTCAGGGCGGTGAACAGCCAAGATAAAAAACATTTATACACAAAAGTTAAAAATAAATTTAAAATAATTAGATAAATTTGGCCCGTAATTTAAAACTTTTCAATTAAAATCCATATCAAATTTAAAACCAGCTGTAAAATCAGGACAGCGTGTTCTTGATTCTCTAACAAAAGCAAACCATGATCAGGAGATAATGGGGATTAACTGTAAGATTTCTACTGAGACATGGTCCCATTAATTGCTGACATAGATCCTCCTACCTACACTTGCTTAATCAGAAGATACCTTTTACAGTTGAACCAAGCAAACATATCACTAATTATCAAATTCAGCATGAAAAGCAATGAAAACAAAACAAAATGAATCAGAAGAACAACTACTACAATTCAAAAACATAGTAAAGAAATACACTAGTAGAACCAGCCAAGCCTGGTTACTGTGGACAGGGGCTATAGCAGTTGTCCTGCATCATCTGAAGGTTGCTGGTTCCTTGTTCCTAATTGTTCCTTGGTTGTCTTATTTAAGAAGAGGAGACAATGCAGCCTGAGGAAGAGCAAAGATCCTCTCTTTATTCCCCAGTCCTTCAACCCAAGTTATTACATGTAATGTATAGCAATTGGCTGGCATTAAATTGAGTGGGAAAAAATATACTTTTCTTGTTACTACATAGTTAGCAACTTTGGTTAGAGGGCTTTCTGCAGAAACAATATTTTGTTATTCAGTTGGAATTTCCCTGAAGGAGATGGGATTTCTTTGGCTTTATACTCATGATGACATTATAAATTATGGGAAAAGGTACACCTTCAGATATTTGTCTTTGATGCAACTTTATGTCAGACCAAAAGGCATCTTCAGAGGAGTTTTGCTTTTAGATTTTTTTTTGTCTTTAAAAAACAATGTTTCTATTACGGGAGAATATACCCACAGGGATTCAACTGTAAAGGCCAGTACTTCAAAATGTCAAACATATTAGTTGGCAACCTTTTTCATAATAGAATAAAGAAAAGGGATGGGAGAACATGAGTGAAGACAACTCTCTCTCCTCCCACAGAGCTTTTATCATCAAACGGCTCAGTGGGAAGAAAGGCAGAGTGTTCATTTGTGTTTTGAAAGATATAATTTGTTGGGCTTTTCATTAGGATTGTTGATGATGCTTAATAGTATTTGCATTCTGGAAAGTGTGACATAAAATAATGGCAATCAATTAAAAAGAAAAAGAAAACCAGCGAGAACAGTATGCATTTTCAGTGTGAGGACAAGGAGACATTTTCTTGTTTGTCAAATTTGGACACTGCCCATCTCACTCACAGAGTGACTCTGAACGATGTACAGTTAATAACACCAAAGGGTAAATCAAAGGTTAAAAGCCATATAAAAATACCATGATCATCAATAAGAAGAGCCAGAAAAAACAGAAATAGAATAAGTTAAAAAGCTACTCAGAGTTGTTCCTATCTATAATGAGATAGATAGGTATACATTTCATAAATAAATTACATTTATTTACTTAAGAAAATTTATATGGTCATCCAACTCACACTCAGTGACATTGGTTGTCTTACAAAGATAAAAACCCAATATAAAAAATTAGGAAAGCAATAACTCCCCTAGAAATAAAACTCCCCTGAAATAAAAGTTAAAAGGTAGGGCAAGAGCCATCAAAGCACTAACCGTCCCCATGGTTGTGGGCAGCCCAGTGAGTCCCAGGTGAGTTGCCAGAGCCAGATCTTCAAACACCTTTGAAAGACCAGGAAGTGGAGGCCTGCCTGACCTCTGGAGAGAGAATATTCCAGAGAGCAAGGGCAGTGGTAGAGAAGCACTTTTCCTGACTAGCTGATGGAATCCTTAGCGTACCTTCCTTATTTGATCAGGTGAGGCAGACTGAGGTGATGGGGATGAGTCAGTTGCTCTGGCAACCTGGCCCCATCCCACGTATTTGTATATCTCTTCAAAGCAATAAAATTTCCACCATAGGATCAAGCCAGATTCTAACCACTCTCAGAATTCTTTACTTTCCAGAGGTCCCTGGATAGGGATGGTTATGATTCCATATTTCCTGAGTGGCCCAAAGGCAGGTTTCAATAAGGTGCACCCAGGGCCGGATTTAGATGAAAAGAGGCCCTAGGCTATTCCACTTATGAGGCCCTTTCACCTATAGTGAAAGTGTAATTTTAATTTTGCTAACAATTTTAATGTAGGCCCCTCTTGATCTTGAGGCCCTAGGCTGAAGCCTAGTTAGCCTATAGGAAAATCCGGCCCTGGGTGCACCCCTCTCTCCCGGTTCTTTAAGAAGGGACCCAGGAACCAATCTTGCTGAAGGCAAATCAGAATGGATTCTGCAAAAATAAACTCTGCCTAACTAAAGTAGATTTTTCTTTAGAAGGTTAAACAGGCACATGGATGGAAGTGACCTGTTGACATTGTATTCTTGGATTTTCAAAAAGTCTTAAGTAGAGTTCCTCATCAAAGGATTCTGAGTAAACTTAATAATTATGGGAGGGACCTATCTGTTGTTGTTTTTTTTGGATTATTAATGAGTTAAAAAATAGAAAGCAAAGGGTAAGAATTCATGGGCAATTTTGTCAATGAGTGAAGCTGAGAAGGAATTCTTCAGACACCTTTATTCTGATCAGTGTCCTTTAACTTCTTTGTATATAACCTTATGTTAGAGTTAAGCAGTGAGCTATCTTAGGTTTCAGATAATAGAAAACTATTCAAGGTAATAAAAACCAAAAGTAATTGTAAGCTCTAGAGATGTCTGTTCAAACTGAGCAAATACAAAATGTGGTTCAATTCAAGTAAGTATAATCTGAAAGCACTGGGGAAAAATTACCCTATGTTCTTATATATACTGTTTGAGTCTGTTGTCTTTAACCAGTAAAAAAAGATCTTGGGGTCATAATAGATTCTTCAGGGAAGATATTGATTCAGTGTTTGACAGTTGTGAAAAAGGCAAGGGATTATTTAGGAGGATAGAAATCACACTGTGATACTGTCATACAATTCTATGGTAAGTACACACCTAGAATACTGTACAACTCTGGTTATCACATTTTTAAAAAGGATTTAATGAGGGGGTAAAAGCTGTGAATTTTCTTTTCCAGTTGGTGTGCAAGCTCATTTGACATAGGATGAACCTCAGAGTCCAGTTTCTTGGGGAGAACAATATCTCCATCCTGTTTGGATTGAATTTTAAATCCAATTTAAATTCATATTAAATCCAAACATATGGCTGAATCTTATCAACTTTGGCTGATCTAAAAGAAAAATTATTCAGTATCAAACCATACTACTTACTTAAATGGGCGACCACCAAAATGGAACTACGATGGCATGACAAGCCAAAGTCCTAGACACTGAACACTGAACTCTTTGGACACAACCCAACAGGAAAGTTTCTCTAAAAATGCTTGATTCTACTGGAGATTCAGAAATATTTAAAGATTAAGGTCACTGAAAGATGTTAAGAGTTTGAGGAGCCATTATCTCCATTATGCAGTTTCCACCATGAGTCATTCTATACTTTGGGGATAAAGAAATAGATCTGAGAGGCAACTTTGTAATAAAACCTTAAGAAGCTATAGGAAAGATCATGTTCCTAGTAAATTGTGATGTGGAATGAGGCTAGTCAAAATGATGAGCCTTTTGAGATGAATCTTGGGTGGGTCCTTCTGAGGAAGAAGAAAACAGAATTATTTAGCTTTTCCACTCCTGCTCTGTAATTTCAAATTACATCTCCATTCATCATGGTCACCAGCATGGATAATCAGCTAGCATGTTGAAAGTTTATGAGCCAAAACATCTGGAGAGAGCAAGGAGCAGAAAAGTAGGAGAATCGAAGAATGGTAAAATTAAGATGGGAAGTGATGAAGATATAAAACAAAAGGAAACACGTGGAAGCAATCCATACAAATAACATCATTCAGGAATGAAAAGGGGAAATAAAAATCTGGAAAGGCTAATTAATGAAAGAATGAAGAAGACTGAAGTTTGCTTTAAACCCAGGGGAAAAATCTTAGAATGAGAAGGTGAATGAGATATAAGGGCAAGAAGAAGGAAATAAATGGAAATGATACAAGGCTAAAATAAATGATGTGCTAAATTCAAGAGAGGTATGTGATCCTACTAATGCTTATTCAGTTTTAGAACTGGTTATGTGCATTTGGGGACATATTCACTGGACCATAGCTTTAGAGAATGTAAAGAAGCTCCTTATGCAGAACTCTTTTGGGGTAATTTGATTGTGAAATTCAGATGGAGACTTTAAAATCTAAAGCCCAGGCTTATCACCATTACTATCCTTATCCTAGACCAGAGTTCCCCAATGTTTCTGGCTTTGCAGACTGGTGACGGAGGGAGAGGGAATGGTTCTCTGTGTGTGGATGGCAAGCATGCACACGCAGCTCCATTGGCCTGCCACTCATGCAAATGGAGTGCATGCACACTCACACACTGCTTGTGCAAGTGAGGATGCATGTGCATACACACACGGTCGCCAGCTGTTTCCTTGGCCCAGTTGCAATCCCCTCATGGCCCACTAGTGGGCCACGGCCCACAGGTTGGGGACCCCTGTCCTAGACAGTATATATGATAAAACAAAGTGGGCAATCATTGAACTAGATATGAGTTTGAAATAGATTTAGATGAGTCAGGGATCTGTCTTTGGAAAAACAAATATATGAACCCTCCTATGGTTTGCTGCTCTCTTTTTCTCCCTAACAAAGGGAAGGCTCTAGCTATGAGGACAACCTTTCTAAGGATATGTAGACCAATTCCAAACCAGGAACCTTAATTTCTTTTGGCATTCTTAATAATCTGGAGAAGAAAAATTTAAAAATTCATGTTCTGTGCTCCTTATGCCACCTGACCTGCAATACATTATATACTCCTTTGCTGCAAAGCCGGAATTACATGTCCTTTCCTTAAATGAATAATTTAAGAGTATTCATAGCACCCAATCATGTTAAATATTTCACTCTGTCCTTGGCAGAAAAAAAAAAGAGTTTTAAGTGCAAGTATAAAGTGCAAATTAATGGTACTAAATGTCCTAAAATGAAAAATAGTCTTGAGACAATATAAGCCAAGATACTGAATTGCCTTAGTCTTTAGCCTAAAAATGGTGGGAATTAATATATTCTTGCACTACATTATATGTTTTATTTCTTACTGAATTTCTCCAATTCCCTTTTTAATTTGGGCATCCATTAAAGTTTCAAACAAAGTTCACAAGGTTCATGCTGGAATATGAAGATTAAATTTAGAAAAGAGGTGAGCATTGCAATTTTAAGTCCTTCTTCAGCTTATATTAAACTCTGGGCTGGAAGGAAAGTTTCCAGTTTACCCTCTTCCTGTTCATCCTCCTGAATGGAAGTTTGTGAAGCAAGGAGATAATTCCAGCAGGACCTTTTCTGACTAAGAAAACCTGTCAATGCTAGCTTTGGATGGAAGAGTCTGACCTATTGGGAAGTAATAAAATGGCGGGGGGGGGGGGTGCTGGAGGGAAGGGAGAAATCCATCACTCCAGAGGTGGTATTCAGCAGGGTCTGACCAGTTCTGGAGAACTGGTAGTGGAAATTTTGAGTAGTTCAGAGAACCGGTAAATACTACCTCTGACTGGCCCCACCCCCATCTATTCTCTGCCTCCTGAGTCCCAGCTGATTGGGAGGAAATGGGGATTTTGCAGTAACCTTTCCCTGAAGTGGGGAGGGAATGGAGATTTTACAGTATCCTTCCCCTGCCATGCCCACCAAGCCATGCCCATAGAATTGGTAGTAAAATTTCTTGAATCTCATCACTGCATCACTCCCATCATTAGAAATACTTCTCCCAAAGATCCTAGAAAAGAGTCCCCCAGGTTTTTGTGGCTTTGCGGACTGGTTGGGGAGGGGGACACAATGGTTCTCTGCACATGCGGTGGGCAAGCTTGCGCAAATGGAGCCAACAACCACACACTCACCTGCCACTTCTGGTTCCGAAAGGCTCAAGGCCCAGGGGTTGGGGACCCCTATCTTAGAAGATAAACTGTATTTTCTACTATTTTTGCTTATGACTATATCTCCCCAGTCATGATTGAGCAATATCTTCCTTGGGAATTGTTTATAGGGAGAAAAGGTGATGTAGCTTCAAGATCAGATTGGTGCATGTTTTTGTGTTTCATGGCCATCACATTCTCCTTAGTGGCTTAGAAAGAATACTCACTTTGGACAGTGAGATGGGCAGCATATACATTTTATAATAGATAGATAGATAGATAGATAGATAGATAGATAGATAGATGGATGGATGGATAGATGGATCTGCAAAGTGGAATTGCCTGAGAAAAGACAACTATGGTAGTATCTTGGTATTTATTGTTAATTGGTTCTAGGAGATGCGACGAGTACTAAAAATAATGAGTACCAAACAAATCATGTGATTTAACTTTGTTTTGGCCAAAAAGAGTCACAAGGCAGCCAACAGTGACAAGTACTAGCTTCCGCATCAAGTACCAAACAAATACCAAACAAATCAATTTCCAGGACAAAATTTTCACATGAAAATATGTCAAGTTCCAAATTCAATGAGTTTTAAAGCAACCGAGTACCAAGGTATAACTGTAGTTTGGAAGCCTGCAATATGTCTGGAAATATACTGGAAATTATTTCAATGCATTTTGATGATAGTATGGCACTAGATGGTACTTAGCAGTGGGAATGGCTCAATTAATTCTTGTTAAAAGGTGTTTATTAATTTGAGTTCCTAAAGGCATTTACCTGAGCTTCCATTCCCCTACGTAACCAAAGAGCATAATGATTTGCCTTCTTAAATAAAATTAAGTATTAATATATCATGCCATGAGGTTTTTTTTTGTTTTTGTACAATAGCAATTAGCAAAATCAGCAAAATTACTAATTAGCAAAAATTAACAAGTAACTGAATAGCACTTCCCGGTTGGACTATTGTAATGCTCTCTACATGGGGCTCCCCTTGAAGAGCACTCGGAGGCTCCAACTGTCCAGAATGCGGCTGCGCGGGTGGTTATGGGTGCAACTCGTTGTGCCCATGTGACACTTCTCCTGCACGAGCTGCACTGGCTCCCAGTGGTCTTCCGGGTGCAATTCAAGGTGTTGGTTACCACCTTTAAAGCGCTTCATGGCATAGGACCCGGGTACCTCCGAGACCGTCTCCTGCCACCAATAGCCTCCCACCGACCAGTTTGCTCCCACAGAGAGGGTCTCCTCAGGGTGCCATCGGCCAAGTTATGTCGGCTGGCAACACCCAGGGGGAGGGCCTTCTCTGTGGGAGCCCCAGCCCAACGAACTGCCCCCGGAAATACATAAGATCTCCGACCTCCGGGTGTTTCGCTGTGCACTGAAGACCCTGTTGTTCCGTCAGGCTGGACTATCAACAAAATAGTTTTAAATTGGGGTATTTAAATTTTTTGGGGTTTTAAATCTGAGCCAATTTATTTAATTATTTTAAATTTTAAATTGTTGTTTGTCCGTGTTTTTACATAGGCTGTACACTGCCCTGAGTCCTTCGGGAGAAGGGCGGTAAAAAATAAAATTATTATTATTATTATTATTATTATTATTATTATTATTATTATTATTATCATTATCATTAATCAATGGTGTATAAATAAAAGAAAAAATAAAATCACTAAAAGTATAGAAAAAAATTAAGGGAAACAGACAATAAACTTCTTAATAGTTATCATGCACCATAACTATTTCTGATAATGGGTCTGTTGCAATACAGATAATGCATAAAATCCACCCTGATTTGTTAGAATTGTGATTCCTAAATTGTGATTTTTCATTATTCAGAACTAATCTGTAATCTTTTCTAGTATTTTCTAGAAATTTTATTGATTGTGGACTTCTTATTGATCCACATCTAAATTGTTACTTTGTCTAAGGTTTTCTTTTATCGAGTGATTATTATTTTAGCTGCTAAAATTAAACAGGTGATAAATTCCTTATTTTTAAACTTAACAATTTGACTGAATAAATTAATGCAATGGCCATAGCTCTGGGTAGCATTCAATTCACTGCCTGATAATAATACTTACACTTAACACTTTTTGAGGATGTTGTGCTGAAGAGCATAACTTTAATACGTAATCACCCCCCCCCTTTTAAAGGACCCCATATCTTGCTGATGCCTGTACTATCTAGGGAAAATAACTAATGGTTGAAGAGTCCCTTCCTTCCTTCCCTCCCTCCCTCCCTCCCTCCCTCCCTCCCTCTCTCCCTCTACACATTTATTCTTGATCATTCTATGATTCGGTTTAGGACCCAGTTATTTACGAGACCACCTTCTGCCTCCGATAACCTCCCACCGGCCAACACGCTCCCACAGAGAGGGTCTCCTCAGGGTGCCGTCTGTCAGGCAATGTCGGCTGGCGACCCCCCGGGGGAGAGCCTTCTCTGTGGGGGCACCCGCCCTCTGGAATGAGCTACCCCCAGGGATACGACTAATCCCGGACCTCCGGACCTTCTGCCGGGCCCTGAAGACTTTTTTATTTCAGCAAGCCGGGCTGGGTTAAAAATTTTTAATTGGGTGAATTTTATGGGTAACGGGGTTTTAAATTGGAGAAGCCTAGGATAATTTAATTTTGTTTTAATGTATTTTAATATTTGTATTGTGTGTTTTTAATTCTGGCTGTTCACCGCCCCGAGTCCTTCGGGAGAGGGGGCGGTATAAAAATTTAATAAATAATAATAATAATAATAATAATAATAATAATAATAATAATAATAATAATAATTCTACCAAGATAATTTTTAGTATTTTAAAGAGGTTATATACGAGAACGTAAATGGCAAGTATGTCTATCTCAGCATGTCCTGTGAAATAGTATTAAAACTGGAGCTGAGCTTGCATTTCCTCCTCTTCAGCATGTAGCTGGAACAAAGGGTGACAGACAGACCTATGGAATTGTGAACATTTAAAAAGTGAGAAAAAAACAGAGGACACAATCTTTTTTAGCTGTTTTGTTGAACCCATGTTTGTTATACATGTCTTCTACTATGAGTCGGGACACACACTTACATTATTTCATCATAACTCTTTCATTATACATGAAAGATTCATGCTGGATGCTTGACTGTAATTGGAGGCTCCTTGTATTGATCTTAGCTTCAGTTCTGATCTGCTTCCATAAGTTCCTTTGATCTTATTTTTATCAGATTTTTTTCCCCACGTAACTTTTAAATAATAATTTCACCTTCATTCAGATTTCTATTTAAAGAGCTCTGGGTAGTTAAATGTATCATCTCATTTGCTTATTCTAGGAAATATTTTTTTAAAAATAACCAGTGTGTTATGAATATCCATCCACCCATCTGTCCATCCATCTGTCCATCCATTTATCCACCCATCTCTTTGAATCCCATTACTGGACTGTGAAACTGGCAATCATCTATTGCATCAAATGCGGGAATCAATGGCACTTTGGGATGATAAGCATTTTATATATCAAAACTTATTTTTAGGGTCTTGAGGGAGATTCTTTTGTTATGTTTTAATGGCTAATCTTTTATCCTATTGGACTGGATCCAATAGGATCTAGAGAAAGAAATTTTTAGCTGAGTAATTATGACGTTGGACTAGGAGTGGGAAGATTTAGAATCTCATCCTCCCACGTCCACAGAATTTCACTGGGTAAAATCTGTAAACACTGTAAAATCTCCATTCCCTCCCCACTCCAGGGAAAGGTGACTGCAAAAACCCCATTTCCTCCCAATCAGCTGGGACTCAGGAGGCAGAGAATAGATGGGGGTGGAGCCAGTCAGAGGTGGCATTTACCGGTTCTCCAAACTATTCAAAATTTCTGCTATCAGTTCTCCAAAACTGGTAGCAGAATAGTCAGAACTGCTGAATACTACCTCTGCTGTCACCTTTAAACCCTTTGTGGCTGAATGTTTGGAGATCAGAGGGACCAGCAACTCTTCATAGTATTCATTTGGTCAATATCCTCTGTTAGGGTGGGGCTGCCTTCTCATCCTTTTTCTCAGAGAATGGCATTTTCAGGGATTATGGAAATGAGCCTTTAGGATTGTTACCACCTTCTGTAGAGAAACATTCTTCCAGATATCAGAATAGTCCCATTTTCTGCTGGTTTCCAGGAAGGCCATTAAAATGCCAGCCTTCTAAGTCAAAAGATGAGATATACTATTTCTTCCTGCAAAATTAATATCCAAACACTAGAGGTTTACATGTGTCTCTGTGTTATATAAAATGGACATGGGCAATTAATTTCCCAATGGGCCATATGAGAAAGTGCATCTGTTGTGGAGGGCCACTGCCACACCCTCCACCAACACTGTTTCGTGCCCATTGATGACATCCTGCTCCCTGCCAACGTCAAGCCACTGTAGGCCAGATAGGGAAAGTCTGGATGTGGTCTGTAAAACGAGTAGGTCTGCTATGAAATATTTTTGGAGGGTTTTTAACATCAGTAAACTCTTGCCCAGTTTTCTAGAAGTCAACAATGCATCAATATACATTAAATAGAGGAAATGTATTGAAAGAGAGAGACAAAGGAATTAAATTTGAAAATGAATCAGAGATTGCAGAGAGGTTGTTCTGATATGCTTTAATTTCATTTTATGATTAGAGAAGGGGGAAGGAACATCCAAGGACTGTAGATGTGCAAAGTTGAAAGGGAATGAATGCAGTGCTTGACTTGTTTATAAAAAGATGCATTTGTATTTGCTTTGTAAATACAAATGCATTTACAGAGCATTACCAAGTTTAGTGCTAATGATCAAATTTTCTTTAATTATTGGTCCAGGCTTTACAAAGCATGGAGAAAATAAGTATCAAGGTCCAACCAGGAATATAAGTGGAAAACAGGAAAGGAAAGAGAGATCTCACCGAATTTAATGGAAGTTGAGCTTTTTTCAGTTTAATGAGACAGTACTTGTTGATACAAAGTAGCAGGGGACCACCTCAAGAGGATCACATCTAATTTACACTAAGAACTTTCAATATAAACAGGAAGACCAATTCAGGGCAAACTCTTAATTAAAAGCTCTTAGTTCCATGTTGCCTAGCCAATAATTAGAATTAATGACATTTTGTCATTTTACTAGCATAATATGGTACTTTTTAAAAACAAGCTTCCCAAACCTCTCCTGTATTGAGATGTCCAACAGTTTATATTTTAAAAATACTTGTTACTTTATCCCAGTGGTGAAATTATTTTTTTTTTACTATCGGTTCTGTGAGTGTGGTTTGATGGGCATGGTGTGGCTTGGTGAGTGTGGCTTGGTGGCAGGGAAAGGATACTTAAAATCTCCATTCTGACCCCGTTCCAGGGGAAGGATATTGCAAAATCTCCATTCCCACCCCACTCTGGGGCCAGCCAGAGGTGATATTTGCCGGTTCTCCAAACTACTCAAACTTTCCGCTACCGGTTCTCCAGAACCTGTCAGAACCTGCTGGATTTCACCCCTGCTTTATCCTGTTGCACCCATGTTACTTCTGTATTATATAATATTTATTACTTCATTGGTGAAGTCTCAGTCCCTTTATTCAATTGTGCTGTTAAAATTAAAGGGTTATTTATACATACTGATGCTGTTGTTATTGTTAGTGTAATATGGATTAGCAGAGTGGAGCAGCCCAGACAGCTTGCAAATTCACCTCTTGGCATTTAAAGCAGACACACCTTTATTTCTGAGATGATTTTTTGGGGAAAAAAACCATCCTGAAACCTCAAAGAAGGAGACTGGGCAAATTGATTGATTTATTTTTATTTATTTTATTTCCAATTTATATACCGCCCTTCTCCCTGAGGACTCAGGGCAGTGTACAGCCAAAATAAGAACATAAAATACAAATATTAAAAAACAGTTAAAAATATATATAAATTTGGCCCAGAAGTTAAGAAATCACAAACCGATTAAAACAATTTTAAAAAATTTCTTCTCAAGCCAGCCTGGCTTGCTGGAAAAAATGGGTTTTAAGGGCACAACGGAAGGCATTGAGGTCATGGATTCTCCTTATCTCTGGGGGCAACTGATTCCAGAGGGTAGGTGCCCCCACAGAGAAGGCCCTCCCCCTGGGGGCCACCAGCCTACATTGTTTGGCTGATGGCACCCTGAGGAGGCCCTCTCTGTGGGAGCGCACGGGTCGATGGGAGGTCGTCGGTAGCAGCAGGCGGTCTCGCAGATAGCTAGGCCCTATGCCATGGAGCATTTTAAAGGTGATGACCAACATCTTGAAGCGCACCCGGAAGACCACCGGGAGCCAGTGCAGCTCGCGCAGGAGCGGTGTTACATGGGAGCGCCATGTTGCTCCCATCACTACCCGCGCTGCTGCATTCTGGACCAGCTGGAGCTTCCGGGTGCTCTTCAAGGGGAGCCCCATGTAGAGGGCATTGCAGTAGTCAAGGCGAGAGGTGACGAGGGCATGAGTGACTGTGCACAGGGAATCCCGATCAAGAAAGGGCCGCAACTTTCAAATCAGGTGAACCTGACAAAAGGTCCCCCTGGTTACAGCCGTCAGATGTTCCTCCAAGGACAGCTGCATATCCAGGAGGACTCCCAGATTGCGAGCCCTTTCAGTGGGGGCCAAAGACTCGCCCCCAATAGTCAGTGATGGAGTCAACTGATTATATCGGGATGCCGGGAGCCACAGCCACTCAGTCTTGGAAGGGTTGAGCTTGAGCCTGTTCCTCCCCATCCAGATCAGCACAGCCTCCAGGCACTGGGACATCACTTCAAGGGCATCGTTGGGGTGGCCTGGGGTGGAGATGTACAGCTGGTGTCATCAGCATACTGATGGTATCTCACCCCGAAGCCACGGATGATCTCGCCCAGCGGCTTCACATAAATGTTGAACAGAAGGGTGAGAGGACCGATCCCTGCAGCACTCCACAGATGAGAGGCCTCGAGGTCGACCTCTGCCCCCCTGCCAACACAAACTGCGACCGGTCAGAGAGAAAGGAGGAGAACCACCGCAACACGGTGCCTCCCACCCCCAACTCTTCTAGCTGGTGCAGCATGATATCATGGACAATAGTATCAAAAGCCACTGAGAGATCTAACAGGACCAGAACAGAGGAGCAACCCCTGTCCCGAGCCCTCCAGAGATCATCAACCAATGCGACCAATGCCGTTTCTGTGCTGTGCCCAGACCGGAAACCCGACTGGAATGGATCTAGATAAGATGTTTCCTACAGGAATTGTGGAAACTGTCACGCGACCACACTCTCAACAACCTTCACCATAAAGCGAAGGTTGGAGACAGAACGGTAGTTGGCCAATATTGCCAGATCCAGTGACGGCTTCTTGAGGAGAGGCCTCACCACCGCCTCTTTCAGGGCAGTGGGGAAGTGACCCTCACTCAACGAAGCATTAATAACGCCCTGGAGCCAGCCTCATGTAACCTCCCGGGAAGCCAGTACCAACCAGGAGGGACACGGGTCCAGTAAACATGTGGCCGCACTAAGTCTCCCCAAAATCCTGTCCACATTATCGGGAGTCACAGCATCAAACTCCTCCCAGATAACATTCTCAAGACTATTCCCCGTCACCCTGCCCTGATCTACCCAGTCAGAGTCCAAATCCCCCCGGATCTGAGCGATTTTGTCATACAGGTATTGTCCGAAATCCTCCGCCCTGCCTTCTAAGGGATCCTCTCGCACTCCCGGATGGAGCAGGGAGCGGGTCACCCTAAACAGGGTGGCCGGACGATTCCCTGATGATGCATTAGAGGCGGAAAAGTAATTAAACTTTGCCATCTTTATCGCCAGTAGGTAGGCCTTAATATGCGACCTTACCAGTGTTCGATTAGATTCAGCAAGACTGGCCCTCCAACCGCTCTCCAGGTGTCTTTTCCAGCGCTTCATTTCCCTCAGCTCCTCAGTAAACCAAGGAGCTGCACGGGATCGGCACCGGGTCAGAGGCCACAAAGGCACGACTTGGTCCAAGGCCCCACCAGCCGCCTGATCCCAGGCGGCTACCAGGTCCTCGGCCGAGTCATGTGCTAGATCCTCAGGAAATGGCCTGAGATGTATTGATGTGTGGCATTTCTCAAAACTGTCCCACTGAGCCACCGTATCCCCAATAAATGTATACATATTAATAAACAATAAATGTATACATTAATTAATTATTTTTAATTCATAGCCAATAAACAATTCTGGGTAGCTAATAAATAGAAAACAACAACATGTAAAAAGAATACAGCAGAGCAGAAGAGCAAAATGGAAAAAACAACCAAACACATTGATGCAAAGCGAAGAGCAAAGCAAAGCAAAGCAAAGCAAAGCAAAGCAAAGCAAAGCAAAGCAAAGCAAAGCAAAGCAAAGCAAAGCAAAGCAAAGCAAAGCAAAGCAAAGCAAAGCAAAGCACAAGCTTGACTCCATTTCCCAGAGTTTCTCAGCTCTTTTTGTGCTTTATTTCTCAGATATCCTCAGAAAACACAGGTGCATCTGGGATCTGTGCAGAAAGAAAGGCTACATAGCAGCAATCCAGTCCAAAGCCCGAGCCAGATGCCTATTCCAAGCTGCTACTTAGCAGATTCTTGTGGAAAACCCTGAGCTCTCTTTAAAACCCAACTATGTCCCTCCACCCCAACATTTCCCAGATAAAAATGGGACTCTACTCTGCAGGATCTGATAGAATATAGCGACCAGAAGGGTCCTTCTTTCTTCTATTTCAATATTAGTAGAAATACATAAGAAAAAAAAACATAATAAACCAACAGTGATAATAACAGTAAATCTGAGGGTAGTATTCCTCAGATGGTGCCACATTTCTTTCAGAAAAAATAAATCAATCTCCAAATACCTTCTGCAATAACCAACTCTTCATAAATCTCCAGAAGGCCATAAGGGTTAGTCTTATAAATGATTCTGTAAAAAGGGATGGCCCCCGCCCCGAGAATATTTATTTCCATGTGTACTCACACCAAATAAATTGGGAGCTTCAGCGGGCATTATCTGCTTGCATGCAGATGCAAGCCCAAAGCCATATAAGGATTTAGAGGTAATAATCAACATTTTGTATTAAACACAGAAACAATGTATTGCTAGTAAAGATGGGCATTGGACAATCAAACCGCATGCTCCCAGATACCAGAAGGTAGGAAAATAAATTAGACACAAAATTCACATGGCATTTCTTTCTCCCTTTACAGGACACAGTTTCTATTTTATGAACTGAAACTATGGACACTAAATCTATATCAAGGAATTTTGAAGCAAATACTTTTTTCTTTCTTTTCTTTTCTTTTCTTTTCTTTTCTTTTCTTTTCTTTTCTTTTCTTTTCTTTCTTTTTTTTTTTTCAAATAGAGCATCTTATAACAAAGCACACTGCTCTCTCCTCTTTACATTGGTCATCTTTTCTTCCATATATTTAGAAAAATATTCAAGGAATGCTTCCAATTTTCTGCTCAGACTTCATCTCTTTAAGAAGCAGAATTTACATTGCTGGTATACTGCGGAGATACTATAAAACCAATGCTTCATGCCTATCTGTTTTGAAATTAAAAATTGAGGCCATCTCCTTGTAAATATACTACAAATAGAAAACAATAGATTTTTCAAATAATTCAAATTTTGTCCTTGTTACAAAACTAGGTAATTTTGTCCATGGTTCTCCCTTCATCTTTGTAGTAGGTATCACACCCTTCTTACACTCAGGGTACACAAAGATTTC
The DNA here is from genome assembly GCA_022577455.1 of Arizona elegans. NCBI lineage: Eukaryota > Metazoa > Chordata > Lepidosauria > Squamata > Colubridae > Arizona > Arizona elegans. The sequence continues at coordinate 76,210,190 of JAKOOJ010000003.1, forward strand.
CTAGGGTTCAAACCATTATTGTTTTAGGGAAGAATTTAAATGTGCTCCTTTCAAACTTATCTAGAAGTAAGTCACATCAATCTCAATGGATTTTCTTTCTGAGTAAATGGCCTAGTTTTGTGCTGCCAATAAAACAATGACTTTTGAGAGCAAATGGATTGGAGATGAGTAGTAAATAGAAGAATAATTTACAAGAAATTATTAGCAATCTGTTCTGCTTAGAATTTTCAGCAGAAAAGTTATTTGTCCAGAGATATATATTATTAAGGGCAATGACTATAGTATATTTTTTTTTTGGTAAGGCAAAACAATTTACTTTTTGGCAAAGCAAAACAATTGGCAAAGCAAAACTGCCTTCCTTCATGTAAAAAATCTTGAAAGTAAATATCAAAAATAGTATTTCCAATTCTATTTTGAAGGAATGCACTCACATTAAGATATGAAGTGTGGATTCTCAATTATTAGTGACTTTGCCAGCTGTTAAAAATAAGACAATGCAGAAAACATAGTCTAAAATTATTCATTGATGATTGATGTGAAAATGGCAGCTCTCCAAATTTTGTAGCCTCTGGAACAAAACCATCTGACTTGGCACCGAAATTCTGGATGAAATTCCAACACTTGTTTCGTTATCCACATATAGTTCTGTTATTTCTTTTATATCTCATTTTCTCAGCCAAAAATAGCTTCCAAAGTAGCTAACTATCTAAGGCCAATGCAAAATATAATACAGTGTTAGAAGTGTTTATATGTATATTATATAAGTGAATTGAAGTGGAAATTGCTCATCTAACATTAGCCATAAAGTTTGCTGTTTATAGGATTAATAAACATGGTAGGTGGCATCCAACATATTTTTAAACAGCTTTAGCAACGGTTCTTAAAAATGTGTAGGACTATCAGAATCCCAGTTAGATGCTATGTTCTAAACATAGAAAGGGGAGATGGATCGTTATGGAACATGGATAAGATTTAAAGGATATCATAGTGGTATCCTAAAATATACTTGGTTGAATGATATAGTTGAGTCATTTTAGACATAGCAGTAAATAGCTTTGTCCATCCTCCTTTTAGGTAATTTCACTGTCCAGCATGTAACAACTGTTGCATGCTTTAGAACTACTTCAATATTTGTTGTAGATTAGAAGGAGAAAATATTATACTCTATGTTAATTTTGAATGTGCAAATTCTGAGCATGTGTTGTATTTCAAATGGAAGGAATGCTGTGGTACCACATTATGCCAGTAAGTTGCTATGCTACCTTTACCTGCCATTAACCATAAAAGTTATCCTATGCTTTAGATTTGAAAAGAACAAGAGTGTTGGAGCACACATAAAAGCAATAGTACTTAGACTTATATACCACTTCATAGTGCTTGTACAGCCCTTTCTATGCGGTTTACAGAGTCAGCATATTGCCCCCAACAGTTTGGGTCCTCATTTTACTCACCTTGGAAGGATGGAAGACTGAATCAACCTTGAGCCTGGTGAGATTTGAAGTGCCAAATTGCAGTCAGCCAGCAGTCAGCAGAAGTAGCCTGCAGTGCTGCATTCTAACCACTGCACCACCGTGGCTCATATACTGTACATTGCTTCTCAAATCAAATGCATGTTTTCCTGAGAATATTTATTCATTGAATTATTTTCTAATTCGTTTTAATTCAAGAACAGTTTTTCCCCGAACGCCATCACTCTGCTAAACAAATAATTCCCTCAACACTGTCAAACTATTTACTAAGTCTGCACTACTATTAATCTTCTCATTGTTCCCACCACCCATCTCCTTCCACTTATGACTGTATGACTGTAACTTTGTTGCTTGTATCCTTACGATTTATATTGACTGTTTCCTAATATTTGATTGCTTATTTGTACCCTATGACTATCATTAAGTGTTTTACCTTATGATTCTTGACAAACATATCTTTTCTTTTATGTACACTGAGAGCATATGCACCAAGACAAATTCCTTGGGTGTCCAATCACATTTGGCCAATCAAGAATTCTATTCTATTCTATTCTATTCTATTCTATTCTATTCTATTCTATTCTATTCTATTGACTGTTATACTAGACTAGTCAGATTTCAGCAACACCTAGTATGGCCGAAGCCTTGTTCCAATGTCATTGGATATTCTTGAAGAAGGTGGAGCAAGAAATAGAAGGAGAAATCCTATACAAAACTGTCATTTGAAGTGCAGTCTTCATATTCCCATTCATTTGATTTATGGATTATTAATTGGCAACACTGGCAGAAAATTGGTTGAACAAAATATTTATAATGAGAAATATAAACGTTGCTTTAGATAAGCCAAATAAGACATGATGTGGCTAAGTAAGATGTACTCCATCAAATAAGGGACTCTTATGATGTATGGGATGGTTGTCTTTGCAAAATGGACTCCCCAAATGCCATACTTTTCAAAGTAGTCAGGGGTAAGGCTCAGGCCTTAACCTATGATTCTCACAGCATCCTGCTGAAATTCAGAGCCAGAATGGCTGATGTTTAGGTACATAGTTTTTAATAGTCCTAACATTTATCCCATGTCATTTTCTGAAATAAATGGATTTTTTTCATTTTTCCTTATCCTCAGATGTGAAGCACAGGACATTAGTAGGTTTAAGGAGAGTGACTTAGTTTAGTCTCTCACTATCATAGAAAATGTTGTCAGTTCATTTATTTAACCTTCGTTGTTTCTTTCTGTGTATGCATGTGTGTATTTTTTACCTACAACAATGATTTCTGCATACATAAAGTTATTCCCAGAGATGACTTATTGAAAACCAGTTCTTTAATGAAACTACATATTTCCCTTTTGGCTGAGGAAAACTGAAGATGTCAATTTTTGTGTCTAGGTGATTGTGAAAACAAGAACAGAATATCAACCAGACCAGAAGAACAAAGGAAAACTTAGAGTGCCCAAAATTGCTGAATTCACAGTCAGTTTCACTGATGGTGTAACAGAAAGGTTAAAGGTAAGAAATGCAGAGGTATGGTAAATGTCCACTTTTCAATTTTCAATTAACAGACAGCAGCTCTCCTATTTTGCTTTTAAAATGGCATACAACTAAAGATCAAAGTATACATGGACTTAAGAATTCTTGGGTTGGAATATACAGTTTACCAATGCATGGTAATACATCTGCATTAGAGATTGAATTAGATGTATGACATGAAGAGGAAGAAGGATTCAGCCGGGCCCAGCCAAACTCTTCCAAGCTGCTATTACTCATGCCACAAGAAACCTACACTTACAGTCAGAATTCAGTTGGGGAAACTTGCCTTCATTATATCCATGATTTAAATGTTTCATTAATTAATTAATTAATTAATTAATTAATTAATTACCTTAATTATCTGAATTCTGGTACGTTCGGCCTCAAAATCACAAGATATTTCCAGAATCTAAACAGGTAAATGATTCTTCATCTTTCTGTAAAAAGCATGTATTATATTAAATCTATGTTGTACTCCATCTATTTCTTATTGGCATAGAGGTTTCAGAGTTGTTAGCCTATTACATAGTAGAAAAGCAGACCTGCTTATGCAACAGATTGAATTTGTGCTCAATTGCAAAGTTTTATACTGTTGCAAAAAAAAAATCCAGATTAAAAGGATGTCATCTCCCTGACTCAAGATGGTTACTGGTAATATTTCCACTGTTGGATGGATATAATCAAAAAGCAGAAATTGCATTTGAACATGAAACTCATGCTTGCAGACTATATCTGTCAAGGCCTTTTCTTTGGCAAGTATGATCTATTGTCTTTGATCTGGGTTTGCTCTAAAGGATGAGATGACAGCTATAAGCTTTATTTATCAATAAAGAGGAATCATTAATTTTGATATGAGAATGAACTGCAGCAAGTTTTAGGGTGATATAATCCTGCTCCTGTCATTTCTTTTTTCTGTCTGTCATGAGGTATTTGTTCAATTTGCATTTTAATGTAAATTTACTTAATTGGCAGCTTTCAAATCAATGTGCAGCAGCCTGTGAATATATACAATTGTATATTTTAAAGAAAAGTGTGCCTGAAATGTCTATATTTTTTTGATGAACTGCACATGAATAGATATGAAATTTTAATGTAGACATGGAAATAAAAGAATTGTAGTCTGATTCTGTAAGGAATTTAATTCTAAAAAAATTAGGACCTGAAATGAAAGTATCTTATTTTCTATAGAAAACTAGCAGCTTCCATATTTATTTATTTATTTATTTATTTATTTATTTATTTATTTATTTATTTATTTATTTATTTATTTATTTAATTTATATGCCGCCCCTCTCCGAAGACCCAGGGCGGCTCACAATACACTCAAAAATCACTATAAAAACACTTAAAAATTAAAAACATTAAAGACATTAAAACCCATTCACACCATTCATGGCCAGATCTCATCAGATCGCAAAGCGAGATCAACGGCCCCAGGCCTGCCGGAAAAGCCAGGTCTTCACCACTTTTCGGAAGGCTAATAGGGTGCGGATGGTCCGGATCTCAGGAGGTAACTGGTTCCAGAGCGCTGGGGCAGCCACAGAGAAGGCCCTCCCCCGTGGGCCTGCCAGCCGGCATTATTTAGCTGATGGGACCCGGAGGAGACCAACTCTGTGGGATCTTACTGGTCGCTGGGAGCTATGAAGTAGAAGGCGGTCTCGAAGATAACCTGGCCCTGAACCATGTAGGGCTTTAAAGGTAATAACCAACACCTTGAATTGTGCCCAGAGACCAATAGGGAGCCAGTGCAGCTTGTGGAGAATTGGTGTAATGTGGGTGTACATAGGTGCACCCACGACAGTTCGCGCGGCTGCGTTCTGGACCAACTGTAGTCTCTGAACACTTTTCAAGGGTAGCCCCATGTAGTGCGCATTGCAATAATCTAACCGTGAAGTGACAAGGGCATGAATGACTGTGAGGAGAGCCTCCTGATCCAAGTAGGGTCGCAATTGGTGCACCAGGTGAACCTGTGCAAAGGCCCCCCTAGCCACAGCTGTCAGATGTTGCTCTAATCTTAGCTGTGAGTCTAGGAGGACACCTAAATTGCGAGCCCATTCTGAGGGGGGCAATTTCTCCCCCCACCAGAACCAAGGATGGACAATCACATAGTCTTTAGGAGGCAGTACCCACAGCCACTCAGTCTTGTCTGGGTTAAGTCTGAGCTTGTTGACTCCCATCCAGACCCTCACAGCTTCCAGGCATTGGCACATCACATCCACCGCATCACTGAATTGACGTGGGGTAGAGATATACAGCTGGGTATCATCAGTGTATTGCTGATACCTCACCCCGTATCATCAGATGATCTCACCCACTGGCTTCATGTAGATGTTAAATAGGAGGGGAGAGAGGACTGAGCCCTGAGGCACCCCACAAATGGGGGGCCTAGGGATCGATCTCTATCCTCCTACCAACACCGACTGTGACCAACCAGAGAGATAGGAGGAGAACCACCGTAACATGGTGCCTCCCACTCCCAGCTCCCTTAGTCATCCCAGAAGGATACCATGGTCAATGGTATCGAAAGCCGCTGAGAGGGCAAGTAGCATCAAGATGGAGGAATGACCCCCATCTCAGGCTCGCCAGAGATCATCCATCAGCATGACCAAAGCAGTTTCCATGCTATAGCCAGGCCTGAAGCCAGACTGAAAAGGGTCTAGATAATCTGTTTCCTCCAATGACCGCAGGAGCTGAAGTGCCACCACTTTCTCTACAACCTTTCCCGCAAAGGGTAGGTTGGAGACTGGACGAAAGTTCTTTAATTCTGCTGGATCCAGGGAAGGCTTCTTGAGGAGGGGCCTTCCAACTGCTTCCTTTAACGGTTGCGGGAAGGCCCCTTCCCTCAAGGACGTGTTAACTAAAGCCTGGGGCCAGCCTTGTGTCACCTCCCTGCTGGCCGAAATCAGCCAGGAGGGGCACGGGTCCAACAAACAAGTGGAGGAACTTATCGGTCCTACAGCCTTGTCCACTTCCTCAGGAGTCACAGGCTCAAACTCATCCCACACAATAGGACTAAGACCTGCCCCCGTCAACTCGGTTGGAATTGCCCAATCAGAGTCTAGGTCCATCCAAATCTGAGCGACTTTATCCGACACAATAAATTTAATTTTGTTATTAAATTAGTATCAAATGCAGAAGACTTTGATTTTGTTGATTTTGACACTTTTTAAAAAGAAAAGAAAGGAAAGGAAAGGAAAAGAAAGGAAAGGAAAGGAAAGGAAAGGAAAGGGGTGAAGGAAATAAAGATTAACAGATCTTGTAAATGAGATCCTCATGTTTTCTGTTTTTAGATGGAAGCTTGTTACTCAGTATAACTCTCTGGTGAGCAATGTGCTAGAAATTTCATTTTCACCTTTCTGGAACAGTAAAAAAAAAAAAAAGGACTTTTACCATACATATAAGCCATCTTTTTGCCTTTTCCAAATCTTTGTGTGATTGCTTATTAAGAAGCAATTATTGCTATGCTCAGTGGGATTTGCTCTTAAATTGGATGTGAGGAACTGCAGCCTTCTTTGTCCTTCCATCCAGTGATTATCCATAGAGCTTTTCTGTAGGATTCTTGGTGTCCAAATATAAGGAAGGAGCAAGTGATTTGACTAATATCAATGGAATTCATATAGCTGTTTGAGAAGCCTTCATTTTCCAAAATAACAATTTTCTTAGTTTTGCTTCCCCAGTTTTACTAATTCTGATGCACATTTACTTTTGGGTAAACTCATTTGAACTTAATGGGCCCCTCTGCGGATATTGTTGATCTACAGGATCTCTTTCCTAAAAGGTCATGTGGTGCTTGAAACATTTGAGTCTGTTTTTCAAATATAGACTGATTAAGGATTTTTTAATTGTTTGTTTTTGGTAAGATAGTCTTATGAGGAAAAATGTAAGATTACAGATATTTTCTTAGTGGTTGAAGTTTATAAAAACAACTATATGAGTGGTCCATTGTGAATTTATATTTTAACAAATTTTCTTTAATTGCTGCTATTAGGAAATTTATTTATTGTTTTGTAGTTCTAGATAAAACAAGAACAATCCATTCACTTTGAAAAAAAGATATGCTTTCTTGTTTAGATATTTAACTGCTGTATTTCCTTTCCTTTCTCTCCCATGTGAGTGAAAATTTCATTGTAGCAGCAGTCATATTTATTTTCCCCAAACATAAAAATCCCTTCTGAACAACATTTTAGGGCCAAAATTAATAATGTCTGCTATCACTCCTTCCCTTCCAAGGAATGTTGCCCTACCCTCAAAATATAGGAAAAAGAAAATATCTAACATTTAAAAAGGGATCTTTCTCAATTAGGCAATGTCCTATATTGCTTCTAGCTTTTCCTTCCATCTCTCACTTGTAAAAGCAGTTTTGTGTTTCTGCTGAAAATAGGTTGCGATCACATGCCTATTGCAGAACTGTCTAAAGTATGCAAATTAAGCCAAACACTGTGCTGTTTTTTCACAGTATATTCTGACTTTTCCTATTAGAGTACAGAAATAGAAATTCCCAAGGATATTGATGTTCCTTTGACTTCCAGAAATCTTTTTAGCTATGTCCTTGACATAGAAATTTCTGCATTATCAAACATCAATTTCCACTTTTGCTAAAGGGTGAAAACTTGCCTAAAATAATGAAAATTGAGAGTGAGGTTTTCCTTCCAGCATTATATTCTGCTTAGTTTGCGTATTTTCTGTCACATTAAGTTTATCGTAATCTTTGCCTTTCAACATACTGATTTTAAGAACAGTAGCAACTTCTATTTAGAAAACTAATTTCTTTTATTTCCAAAATAAAAATAGCCATCCTCTCCACAAAAGCTCCAAAAATATGAAAATGATATGCCTCCTATAGGGACCCAGAATGCAAAGAGACATCTCCTTTATATGTCATTCAAGAGATTTTACTGGTTGGGCTGATGAGACATTGCAAAAACTGAGATACATGGACCTACCATACTGTATATTGAGTATACAGAACTTGTAGAATCCTTTTGAGGGCCTTAATAATAATTCTGTTCCACATCACATGACTTGAAGGGAGAAAGGAGGAAGTTTGGAACAAAGGATCAGCACTATCTCAACTTTGATGCCCAACTATCTTTTACAGGTAGAGATTTTTAACGACCCCTCCCCAGCTCTGGCGGGACTGAACCTATTTTTGAATTCAGTCTTTATTTTCTTCTCCTAGAGCCAAACATGGTCCAGTCCTCATCAGTTTTCGAAGAATTATCCATACACATAGAGAGAGACACTCAGAATCCTGACCCGATTCATATTATTTCTTTCCAAATCTTTGTCAGGTTGGATAAAAAGATAATTATATACAGAAAATCATATGCCTGCTGTATCCTTCACTATCAGTTAAGGATGGGCCGCCGATTAGCCATAGCCATATTAATTCCATAGATTAATTCATGTGAGCAAAAGGTACTTAATGGATTCAGTTTTCAGTCAGCACTGAAAAAGAAAATCAATAAATGGCTGTAGCTTTAGAAGCCCAGTGTTTTTCATTGATGGTAATGTGTGACTTGCCCATCTGTTTCATCTCTTTAGCCCATTTGCTAGATCTGACTAAAAATCAATTATTTTTATTTAGAGGTTTTGGGGGGGAGGTATAATTCTATAATGGAAGGAGGGGGGATTAAGATGCATACTAGACATCAAGGATGTGCTTCTCTCTATTTCCCGTTAGTTTTGTCAGTATGTGAATGGTAGCCTATGTAATTGGTGCAAGATTGATAACATATGTTTCAATGACTTTCCTAGTAGGGTGCATTGAGTGTATCTCAGTGATGGTTTCTGAACTGTCTTTAAAGCAGACCCTGCTCTTGCATTGAGTCGAGCAAACTACATCTAAATATGCCCCCCAAAAACCATTACAGTAAACACTGGATTCAAATGGGCAACTGTTATAAGACCATCCCATCTTATTTCTATTTGCTATTCAGCAATGTCTTTTACTACATGTTCGTGTCTTCTCAATTTCTTGTTTATTGTATAGTTGTTGAAAATATATTTTTTTCCACAGTTCAAATGTTCGGTGTTGGAGTGTTCAAAAACCACAGGCGTTACAAATGTTATCACTGATACTTTGCATGCAAAAGAAGCACATTGATGTTGCAACATAATACGCAGTATTTGATATTCCAGTATCATTCCAATTTTAGTATATGTGCTGCCAAAGTGAGCATGAGTATTTGATATTCCAGTTGGTTTTGCAACTTCTTGCAATTCTTCAGCAATATTATCTATCCCAGGATAGTCTTTATTCAATTTCAGATGATGGAGGATAGTTATAGGTATCAGGATATATCAGTGAGTTCCCATCTCTTTATTTTGTAAATCTTTTCCAAAAATGCATCTGATACCCTGACTTGGGTGAGTTTGCAGGAGATATGGAAAATGACTCGATGTATTTCCTTACAAAATGATGTGTGGCTTCTTTGATGTTTTCTTATTCTAAAAGCATTGCAAAACACTCCATACAGTGGGAATGTTTGGCCTTAGGGATGAGTCTCTTCAATCAGAGCTGCATGGTTGCATGTACAAGATGGAAATTACATGTAGAAAACAGGAAATATGTGTTAGGGGAAGCTATAATAGATATTATGACAAGGGAGAAAAGAATTAATAACACATAACTATTTTCAATGTTTTTTGTCTCTTGTAGACTCCAATTCTACCCTCACCCTTGTGAGTAACATCAATTAGAATAGTCAGTTCTAATGAAATTAGAACAGTCAGTTCTGGTGAAAGTCAGTTCACCTTTGTAGGAAATATCAGAACTCCTTGTACTTGATAAGTAGTTCTAAATGTTTCCTTTATTCTGAGCCAATTGACTAAACTAACCTGTTAATAGCATGAACTTTGATCATGGACAACATAGAGTTTCTTTAGAAGAGAAGCTTTTATAGTAGAGCTATCATCCACCTTGGCAAGAATATTGGTGGGTGGGTGAAGCAGGAAGATTCAAGAAGTTGGCTGTGATCAAAGCCTTTCCCCTTTTTTTTGTAGGCATCCCAATCACTAGCTTAACTTGTTTGCTCCCATACCTGTGTTACAAGAATAGGGTTAAAGTGGGTAGGAGAGACAGAAAAACCGAAGCCATGCTCACAATGCCTCTGTGTGTCTGTAGAAATCTTAGGTAGAATATGCTTATAGCCCTACCCAGTGGTGGGCTGCAACCGGTTTAACAACCGGTTTTGTGAGTGTGCACTTTGCACATGCATGTGCGCTTCGTGCAGTGTTCAAAATACAGCAATTTGAAGCTCAGTTGCTTACCTTCTAAGGCAGCCCCAGTAAGTAGAACAGAGGGGGTGCGGAAATCAGCTGTGCCGCGCGAATCAGCTGAGCCAGAAAGAAGGAAATATAGGACAGGCTAGGGCGGGGGCAGGTGGGTGGGGCCAGCTGATCATTGAAACTACCGGTTCGCCTGAACTGGTTCGAACCAGCAGCAGCCCACCACTGGCCCTACCCATATATGTATTGTGTCATACACTCCATTGGGCTTTTGTTTATTGTAGGTGCAGATACCTCCACAGGGCTCTGGGATAATTCCCCAAAGGAGTTGTTGTCCCTGCACAACTGCTCTTATTTTCTCTTACTGAAAACTTGTGGTATTTCAGGAGCTTGTCATTTCTGAAATATGATATTACATTGCTGTGTTGCTCAGCTCAGTTATGGAGCATTCTGGCAGCTTGACCAATTATTCTTCAACTTCATGACTCATCTTGTACATACATTATGACAAATGTCTTCGCCCACTCTATGTAGGTGGAATAAAGGAAAATAATGTTAAAACAACATTAAGACCCAGCCACCAATGTCCCAAAGTAATTTCAGTTCTGTTCTGCCCTCAGAGAAGACCTGTCAGAATTTCTTTACATGGAAGTTTTATTCTTTTGCTGTGGAAATCTACTGAAACAGAAGCCCATATAAGGTTTTATTTCCCTACAATGTCCTAAATTCTCTGTCAGGAATCTAGAAATCATGGTGAACAAAGTGGCTGAATATGTAAAGTAAGCATCTTATGGATTTTCCTTTACTGAATGAAGATGGGAAGAGAGGTAGGCTTTGGTGATCCCTATTTTTCCCCCAGAGCTTCTGACAAGGAGCCTGTGAGATCTCTTCGTGAAAGAGGATCTGAATTTTCCCCAAGTGACAAATCATTCTTGTCCCACAGATGACACTCTTGATTAGATCAAAGCATCTTTGGCCATCAAAATTACACCAATCAGAACCAACCAGCAGTGTTGTTGTTTGTGGATGTTTCCATTCATTTTTCAGTATTAAGTTATCTAATGAGCTTTTCTTTAGGTATATTGATATTCAAAAAAAGTACAAAAATACAGAATTATTATTATATATGTGGATTGATTTACCTCATTACTGCCTCTCTGCCTAAAATGAAGTAGAACTGTCCACTAATCATTCTAGACTTAGGTATAATTCATGATCAGTATTTTGAAGATTAAAATTTCAAACCAAATATTATTTGTATTTCCTCCTTTGTTGAGACAAATTTAGTCATGGGGTATATACTAAGGAATCCTGAGTTTTGACAAATATTAGAGACATGATTTTTAGCTTAATGAGCATTCCAAAGAGTTGAATATTCCTTTTTTCAACTTCTCATAGGTTGCTATTTTTACTTTTCAGTTTATATTCTGTATTAAGGATCAGGTAAAATACTATCTTCTCACTGATGAAGATGAAATCTTGTCTCTTGATCTTCTGTTTACTATATATATTTCATAGGCATTAGAGAAAGTAAAAGTTGTATTGGACATCAACAGATTAAATGAACACCTATCATCTATATTTTATTAATTTTGAGAATTTTATAATATATTAACTTATTTTTATTGCAAATAAAGGACAACAGCATAGCAATTAGCTATGGTGACACATGATTGATTCTCTCCTTCCTGCTCTTTAATACTATAGGTCACTGGGAGAGAATATCTATGTGGTTTGGGATGCCTTATCATCAGTATGAGATTGAGACTCAATTGCTTATTGTCATCTTGAGCCACCCCAGAGACACTCTTGGCAGTTTAGTATCTGAAGATAGTTGGGGTCTGGATGTGTCAATGTAGGGTAAAATTAAATCCAAGCAAAGTAGATTTTGTGACAGCATTAATCTTGTCTCTCAAGGAGAAGGCACTTTCCCGATAGAGTAGATCCACAATTTGAGGACCTTTTGGATTTATCATGGCTATTGCTGGATAAGTAGGTGGAGGCTGTGATCAGGAGAGCCTTTGCTCAAATTTAATACCAGTTGCAACCTTACTTGGATCTGACTACAATGGCTCATTCTATCAACACCACTTGATTAGACTATTGGAACATCACCTACATGAGACCATCTTTAAAGACTACTCAGAAGTTTCAGATGGTGCAAAATGCAGTGGACTGGGTGTTTTTCAGGAGTTGACCATTTCAGTAGCTGATCATGCTTGATTTGTGCATCCTCCATCAGTTTTCTGTTAGCTTCAAAGCATGATTTATACAGTGATGGTATTTAACCTATAAAGCCCTTTATGCATTGGCACCTGGTTAGTTGCAAGATTGCCGCTCTTCATTAGAGTCAGGCTGATCACATTGGTCATGCTGAAAGAAATGCTTGTCTCCTATTTTGGGGAGACTGAAGGAGCCAAGAAGTGCTTTTTTTTGGTGATAACATGACCACTCACTGGAGATCTGTTTATCTGTGATATAGTCTACTTTCTGAAGTTGGTGTTTCCTGGAGGGTTTTTTGGGCACGTCACATACGTTATGTGGATTCTATTTGTCTTATTTTTTCTATTTATTGTATTTACAATTTTTCTTGGCCACTGAGAATCTTGGGAATATAGCAGTGTACACATCTGAGAAATATTTTTTAATTTCCTCAGAAAGCTCTGGAATCTATCAAACGTCAATGTCAACAATTCAATTTCCCATTTTAGCTTTCTTAGGTTTCATATTCTTTTTATTCCCTCTATTGTCCTGAAGACTGCTGTAATGATCTTGTATCCAGTGGCTTCTTTCAATTATCTGTGATAGACATCCACTCATAAGATGAGACATTCATCGCTTTCCCGCCACTTCCAATAGTATGTATAGATGTGTGGGCGAGTATGTCTCTAAATTAGTTCAAGAGAGGCATCTTCCAGTCTGGTAGAGAAACCTTGGATGGCAGAAAGAGCTGCATTCTGCCAACAGTTTCTGTTCTACTGATAAACAATACTAACCTTTAGTTTTTCTATTCAGAAATAATGCCATGGGGATATAAACCGTTTTCCCCAAAATAAGACATCCCCTGATAATAAGCCCAATTGGACTTTTGAGCGCATGACAATAAAGCCAAGTGCTTATTTCAGGATTCAAAAAAATATCAGACAATAGTAAATAGTAAAGCTATATTTTTTAGCAAATAAATAAATAAATAAATGCTTCAAGGACTGCAAAGATGCTCAACCTATCTTCAGCTCCTTCGGACAAATGCATATTTTCCCAAGATTTCATGGCTGCTCTTCCTATATCTAGAAAAAGACATCTTTGGTTTAAGAAGTTGCAAATAGGGGCTTTGTGTACAATCCTATGCTCCAAATCGCCTATGTTCTTCAGAGCTAAAGTGCTGCGCAACCTTACTATTGTGCCACTGAATTTCTTCTAAATTTGCCATAGGGAACATAGTTTCTGCGGGATCAATAAGTAATAAGCACATTACTTTAAAGCAGAGGTGGGCTTCATATACTGTAGCAACCAGTTTGCCCAGCACTGGAAATGTAAGCGCGGGCCATCCACATGCAGCATCATAAAACACGGCAATCTGCTTGCACGTGCCGTCCATACATGCGTGTGACGTCAAACAATACAGCAAATGGTTCATGTGCGCCATCCGCACATGCATGCAGCATCAAAAACACAGTGATATAGGACAGGATTGGGCCCCGGGCAGGTGGGCGGGCCCACTCGTATTTATTTTATTTTATTTTATTTTATTTTATTTTATTTTATTTTATTTTATTTTATTTTATTTTATTTTATTTTATTTTATTTTATTTTATTTTATTTTATTTTATTTTATTTTATTTTATTATTTTATTTTATTTTATTTTATTTTATTTTATTTCAATTTGTATACCGCCCTTCTCCTAGTGGACTCAGGGCAGTGAACAGCCAGAACTAAAACACATGCTGATACAAAATTTAAAATTGTATGTCTCCACTACCAGTTTGCACGAACCGGCTGAATACCCTCTCTGCTTTAAAGTCATTCAGAGTTATTGGTAGTCAGGCAGCATGCCAGTTTAATAATAATTTTTAAAAATACTGTATGTTCCATGGATAAGTAGTTGACATTGCATTCCTTCCACTTTCACAATATTCTGCAAAATTCATTTCCATGGTTCTTCTGGTCAAACTGAAGTTAATGTGAAATCGCCAGACATCATTCAATCCCTTCTCTGGAAGACAAGCAATAATGTCAGTGATCTCTAAATCCCATCAGAGATGTTTCTTCAGCCTTGGTCTGCTCAGCAGGGCATTCTTACACAACTTAATATGACAGTTTACATTTTTTTCTCATTTTGTCACATGATCAGCCCTATTCATTTCCTGTTTTGGATTTTTCTGTCATAAAGAATAAATAATCGATTGTTCTTCTGACCTTAACATAATTGAGTCACGTAGTGAGAAAGAATTTGAAATAAATCCAGGTATAAAAAACAGTCACATAACTCCAAGTATATCTTTTATATTTTTTCTCTTTTACAAAACTCATATTTAGAGTTGTTCCTTATATAAGCTTTTCTGTTTTCATGAAGGTCAAAATTTCCAAACAAACTTATACTTAAATGCAATTTTTTTCAAGTATGTGGTAGGAGAGGAACATTTATAAGCCTAAATGATTAAGTATGGTAGAAACAGAATCTAAGAAATAGAGTTTTTAAAACTTCCCTGTAATCCCTTTTATTGGGATGGAGGTGGGGTGACTGAATGGAGCTGAGTTTTTACTGGCAGATGCCCTTCCTGATGCCTAGGCGAAGTTCGCAAGATATTTTCTCTTTGCACCCCAGTAAAGAAACATCTATTACTGCCTAGAATTGAACTCTCAAACTCCTGAGTGTGAGGTGAGCGCCTGCACCTCTAGACCACCACACCACTCAGAATCTAAAAATTAAATAAATATCTATAAATAATATGTTGCTAACACCAAATTTTATTAAAGAAAATGGCAACATATCCATTCAGTATCTAAAAAAGCTTCAACACATTTTTCTTTCTTATATGTGTGTGTGTGTGTACACACAGAGAGAATTTTATATGATTTCCTCATCTGTCTTTATGTACAATTTGGTGCATTGCTTCTGTTTAAGAACTAACAGAAGAAGGCATGTGAAGGAGAAAGTAGTCTTGTTCCAAAATGTATTTTCAGTTTATCTGTTCAGCTCAATTCATTTAAACAAATTGTCAACAGGTTAGTGACAACCAGTTATTGGTTATAAAATATATTATAAAACACTGTATGTAATCACTGTGTAATGCTAGGTATCATAGAGGAAAGTATTTGAAGAATCAGGATTGACTCAGAAAGAGATACCAAATACTATGATGAATATGGACTTTTTGGATCTGGGACATTTAATGGTTTAAATATGAAAACCATTCTTGCTGGATGTGCGATGAAGACAACAGCAGTTGCAATGACAGTACAAAGGGTTGGAATGGATGGCCATCGGGGTCTTCCAAATCAACAAAAATAATAACATTAATAATAGTTTCTGAACAAGAGACAGTAATGTACGATGCATGAATGCTAACAATGATTTTGTTTCTTGACCTACAGTGCTCCATCAGCATTCTCAAACAGAACTAAAATGCTAGAACATAGCAATAAATATGCTATTACTGCTTTTCATCTCATCTCACATGAAAAGGTCACTGCATTTGAGGTAGAGAAATTATTTCTCTGTATTTATATGTAAACTCACTTCTTTGCAGGGCTCTTGCAAGTGAAGCTCAATTTTGAGGGATATTATATTAAATGTCAGAGCCAGTAGAACAGTGAAATGTGAAAAAATGATCTGAGGATACAGAACAGAATACAAAACTCAAACTCCAGAAAATGAACCTTTATTTGCCCTCAGCTGTTCAATCTATTTTTGTGACAGTGAAGCAGCAATGCCTATTTAGATGCTTTTATAAATTTGCCTTGTTTAAAATTACCTGTCATAACTAAATGAAGGTAAGCTATCAATAATAGAGGAAGTAAGTTGGGCCATGGTGACTCAGGATGTCCCAAAGGTGCTTTTTCAAGAAGCAACTGGACTTTCTAGTTTTTCTTTGAAGACATTTCGCTTCTCATCCAAGAAACTTCTTTAGCTCTTACTGGATGGTGGGGAGCTTCTTCGGTCAGAGTTGAAGAAGCTTCTTGGATGAGAAGTGAAACTTCTTCAAAGAAAAACCAGAAAGCCCACTTGCCTTTTGAAAAAAGCATCTTTGGGACAACCTTGACCTGGATGACTGAGAATCTCCATGGATGGTGACTTAGGGATACATTACATTTAACATTTACTCCTTTGGTATAGTTAAATTGTTTCATGGAAATGCAATTTCTTTTCTAAACTTTTCTGGATCTTAGGTGAAAACTATGGGCTGCTTTTAGTTATTTTGAACTTGTATTTCATTTGAATTTTGTTTTTTTAATTTGTATTTTATTTTATTTGTTAAATTTGTTAAATTGTCCAGATAATTTTTGTTTACAAGATGGCATGTTACTACAAAAATGAGGCACTGGGAAAGTTCTCCATCCATACAATACAGTAAAAAAAAAAAAAAAAACACTATATTTTTCAATAAACATTACCTGCTACCCCACTCTAAAACTGGTACCACCACAACCCCTTATTGCTAGGAATAGTAAAGAGGTGCCATTTTGAAAGTTCCAATGTGCATCTCAGAAGGATTTCTGGGAACAAAAATATTTCTGGATGTCTTTGTCATAAATTGATTTCCTCAAAAAATTGACCATGCAAAATAGGTCATTAGAAATGGAAGCTTTTGATGGAATGCCATAATTTCACTTGAATCTGGAGGGGTTTTCCCATCTGCTTTAGTTGTATCCATAAATGTTCTTTCCCCCAAAAAAACTTTATTAAATTTCAAAAAAGTATAAAATACAAAAAGAAAAAAAAAGAAAAGTGTCAAAAAGAATGGAAAGGGGTAATGGAAAAAACAAACAAAAGCTATAGAAGAATGATAACTTCTGACTCTCTTTGTTACAGATAAAACCCTCAAAGTCAATTATCCTTTGAACTAGAGTAAACCATAAATTATCACAGACAATTCTTCTATTATCATAAACATTATCATCAAAATCCAAGGACCTATCGGAAGGAAAAGAAATATCTAATCACACACATTATCACAGCTACTAGAATAATGTATGCAAAGTATTGGAAAGAGAAAGGACAGCCACCAAAGGAGCATATAATTGGAAAAATATTAGAGCGTGCAGAGATGTGTAAATTAACTCACAAAATAAATGAAAAAGAGAATTCAGAATTTTATACGGTGTGGGAAATGTGATATAAGTGGTTGGAAGGTAAACATAAAAAGTAAAAGGAGAGAGAGTGTGAATATAAATTCAATTAAGTAACTTAAGAGACACCATGTATATAAACTTGTGTAAATGTAAAAACCGCAGCCCGAACGAAAACTGTTGAATTGTATAACCATGTAACTTAATAAAAATTTAAAAAAACACAAACAAAAAACCTCCCAATTATCCTTTGAACTAGAATAAACCATAAACTATTACAGACAGTTCTTCTATTATCATAAAGAATCTAATCATCAAAATCCAAGGTTAAAATTTCATTTCTTTCAGCTTCAGACAAAAAATAAAAAATAAAAAATCCAAAGGTGTTCCAAGTAGAAAAGAAGCTAGATAAAGATTGCTTTAATCAAAACAAACTATTTCACCATCTCCATCAACTCCATTAATTTCACCATCTACTATTCCATTTTTTAAAAATATGTGAATCCTTCCATCACCATGCATATAGAAGCCTTGTTGCTGTTATCATATATAAAAACAAAATTCCATGCTTTTTTTCAATCTGTCCATCAAACCTACAAGAAAAATCTCTGGCTTTAGTTGTACTTTCAGTCTAGCAGTGGTGATAAAAAGTGCCTTCAAATTGTTTACATTTCCAACATGCTTTTGACACACCTTATACTGCACATATTCAACAATGTATTATTTATTTATTTATTTATTTTATTAGATTTCTATATCGCCCTACTCCTGAAGGACTCAGGGTGGTGCACAGCCAAACAATAAAAACACATACAATACAAAATTTAAAAATAGAATAAAATCAAATTAAATAATTTTGGCCCCGACAAATTTAAAACCCCAAACTTTTAAAACCAATTTAAAATTGAATATATAAAATACTAAAAGATATTTAAAATTTTAACAATCTTTTATTAAAGAGGGGGAAAATTAGGCCAGGCCGGTCTGGTAAAATAGTAAGGTCTTTAAGGCGCGGCGGAAGGTGCGCAGATCCAGGATCCTCCGTATCTCTGGGGGGAGCTCGTTCCAGATAGTAGGTGCCCCCACAGAGAAGGCTCTCCCCCTGGGGGCCGCCAGTCATCATTGTTTGGCTGACGGCACCCGGAGGAGCCCCTCTCTATGGGAGTGTACCGACCGGTGGGAGGCTATTGGTGGTAGTAGGCGGTCCCGCAAGTACCCGGGTCCTAAGCCATGGAGCGCTTTAAAGGTGGTAACCAGAACCTTGAAGCGCACCCGGAAGACCACTGGGAGCCAGTGCAGCTCACGCAGGAGGGGTGTTACATGGGAACGCCATGTCGCTCCTATTACCACCCGCGCGGCCGCACTCTGCGCCAGTTGGAGCCTCCAGGTGCTCCTCAAGGGGAGCCCCATGTAGAGAGCGTTGCAATAGTCCAGGCGGGAGGTGACAAGGGCATGAGTGACCATGTGTAACGAGTCCCGATCCAGAAAGGGACGCAACTGGTGAATCAGGCGAAAAATCCTCCCGGTCACGGCCGTCAAGTGCTCTTCTAAAGACAGCTGTGAATCCAGGAGGACGCCCAAGTTGCGAGCCCTCTCCGTGGGGGCCAATGATTCACCCCCAATAGTCAGTGATGGCGTCAACTGACTATATCGGGACGTCGGAAACCACAGCCACTCAGTCTTGGATGGGTTGAGCCTGAGCTTGTTCCTCCCCATTCAGATCCGTACGGCCTCCAGGCACCGGGACATCACTTCAAGGGCATCGTTGGGGTATCAGGTATTAAAGGCCAGTGGTACATCATTTTGTAAGAATTCCCTTCAGAGTTATAATTCAATGTAAATTTCAATTATTTATATATTCGCACATTGATCAAGTGTTATAACCAATTTCTTGACTATATGATAAAAAAACCTTTTCACACATTTGTTTTCCATATTCATTTTCAACAGTAATTTATACATCTTAGCAACTGCATGTTTGTCATTAATGTCATTAGTCATAAATCCAACTCAAAATCAGTTTTCTCAATGGTAAGAACAAAATTCTTCTTATCCAGTTTAAATCTTTCTGTTAACTGAGTATAGGCAAATCATTGACAAATGTGGTCTTCCCTTTCCAGTATCCACAAATGTTCTAACTTCTTTGATAATTTCAGCACTGAATTGCATTTGGTGTTGCACTTAAAAATGTCCTTCAAGCTCTGGGACTTTCCATTAATGCAAAATCCCATGTTAATCGCTTGCTGAAGTGCCTTAGATGAAACATAATGCAATGTGATATCACCTATAAAAGCTGGCAGCTAAGGGACACACTGTTATATAGGAGCTCTATTATTTGAATCAGTTGCTCAATTTACAGATTTGAAAGACAAGTCAGTCCCAATTTTTCTCATCACAAACTTTCCTTTTTATAAGGTCATTTTAGAAAGGCTGCTCTGAAAAGTACTCATCAACTGAGAACACCCATTAGAAGTTAAAGGATCATGTTCTTGAAATTACTTTTTTTCTGGAAAAGCAACAATCATGTTTCTGAATCTCAACACCAGAAAATTAAGCATCCTATCTAATCCACTATTCATAGTTTATCATTAATTTTTATTTTCTCTTACATATTACACTGTTTAGTATTCAACTGCTCATGTCTTTCCAATGTAAAGATCTTCTACAGTTATGTCATTGTTAGACCTGCAGGACAGAACCAACCATGACAGGAGTGAAAATAATTGGAATACGTGGGGGATGGAAACAGTGATTATGGATTCTCACAATCATACAAAACCTGAATTTTTAAAATCGTTTTCACCAGTTGAAATGGACTAGCTGTCTGAGAATTACAAGAACTGAAATCTAACACACAGGACAGAAACCAAATTAGGGAAGAAAAAGCTGTGTAACTACTTCCTAGTCATATTTATTACTGAAACTTTCAATCAATTCAGTACACTAGACAGTGTCATGCACTTCATATTACAAAGTTCTGTTTGTAGAAAAGGATATTTGTAAGCTACACTAAATGTTATTTTGACAATGGAAGACTTGGCTATAAATACACATAACAACACATTTACAAATAAACAAGGACAAGGACACTGTCAAATCATATCTCCCAGTACCAAAATTTGATATTTAATATGAAGTGCATGACAAAATCAATTGTTTTACAAATATTGGCTTTTATAACCTTTTATAGTAAATTCTTTACTAATCAGTATTGCAATGTTTGATGTACTACAGTTATTCTTTGAGCTAACAGAATAAAACAACATATCAATACAGGAGAATATTTGTAACTCAGGGTTGACATGAGGGATCCTTGGTGCTCTCGGAGCTTGGTTGTTTTCTTGTCGATATTTCATTATCCAAATAAATTAACGTCATCAGCGCTAGATGACGGACTAGCACTGATGATGTTACCTACTTCGGGAAACAAAACATCAGCACAAAAACAACCAAGCTCAGAGAGCACCAAGGACCTCTCAGAAAAACAATGTAGTTGTCAGATATTTCACTGGGATTTTAGGACAGAATAACAGAATAACAGTTGGGAGGAACCTTGGAGGTCTTCTAATCCAACACCAGGCTCAAGCAGGAAACCCTATATTATACCATTTCAGACAAATCGTTGTCCAATCTCTTCTTAAAAATTTCCTGTGTTGGAGGATCTACAACGCCTGGAGGCAAGCACTGATTAATTGTTCTAACTGTATTGTTGGACTTTTGGTTCTGTGAATGACCCATTCCTGAGTATTATGATGTTGGTGATTTATTCATCAATAGAAGAAAACTGAATGAATGGTATCAGTATGTGTGGGATAAATAATTATGAAAAATTAAGATTAAAAGAACAGATTAATCTGAAATAGAAATTCCTTCAGGGAATAATAAGATAGTTGCTATTTATTTTCCCCCCAAACTTAATACACACACACATACATATACACACACTGTAACCTTGTGGATTTGCATTCTGGCTCAACTCTGGGGATTCATTGTGAATCATGCAGTGAAAATGCTGTGTCTTCCTTCACAAATGGCTTAGCAGACTGGGTGGAGTTAGCTCAATTTTGTAGATTTGAATGAAGCAAGTTTTTTTTCCTTTTTGTAGTTTGCTAGGAAGCTAAGTCCTAATACAGACATTCAGTAATCAATCATTTATCTGTGATTGATAATGTGTCTTATAATTATATAATTATACATGGCTATACAATCTGAGGTTACCATAATCTGACTGACTATATTGTAAATAAAATTGCTCATATCTGCTCTGAATAGGAAGCTGGTTGGACAGGATATGATAAAATAATGGAGGTAGCTTTTCTCATGGTTACTGGGATGTTTCTGAGCAAATGGGCAAAAGGGTTCTTTGTAGCATTATCTCCAGAACTTGTGGACTTAACCCTTTCTTGGCTAGTTAAATGTCTGGAGACAAATGTGTATTTAGTTAATCTCTTTCTCTCTCCCTCTCTCTTTCTCTCTCTCTCTCCCTCCCTTCCTCCCTCCCTCCCCCCCCAGTATGTTGATGCTGGTAATTTTGAGAGAAGCAATTATCTGCCCTTATTCAATAAACTGCCTTAGATTAATTTATTTTGGGAAACCATCATCCTATATTCAATTTCTACTATGTGGGGACAGTGGTGGGATAAGAGTTGCAGAACTCTTGGACAAAACAAATTGTCCAGATCCATTGAAACCGGGATTCAGACCTGAGCATAGGACTAAACCTAATTGGTGACTCTCATCTGTGACTTGTGGCTGAACTTGGAGGAAGAAAGCATGGCCATCCATCCTTGTTTTATTAGAACTTTTGCCATTTGTATAGTCCTGCTTGATTGTTTATGTGGTTGGGATTTGGAGGCCTGATATTATAATGATTCCATTCCTTCTTGAGTGCTGGAGTTCAGCTGGCTGTCAAAAGGTACAGTGAGAATGATCAGGTTGTTGGTCTTCCCTCAAGGGATGGCAGTCCTTGATCTTCTCCCCTCTCTGATTTAACATCAATTTGAAGCTTCTGAGAGAGGCACTTTCATTAGTTTAAGGTGAGATATTATCAATATACTGATTATATCCAGTTGTACTGAGAATCACTAATCCTATCCCAAGGAGAGCAGTTCCACAATTTGGAGGTACTCCTCAACGTATAGGTCCTGAGAGTGGAAGTCAAGGCAGGAGTAGTCTTACCTAGGACAGGAAGCAATAAATATCAACCCTTTGTCATCTCCAGTATTGATTACTTTACATGGGGCTGTCTTACTTGGGACTAAGGAAATGAGGCTTCTCTGTCAGAGCCTCTCTCCACCAAAAACCTTAGTTGCAGCAAAGCATAGCAGTCAATAGGCTAAGTAGACAGTCTTGATACTGCCGTACAACACTATTGCAATGGGACTGGCACTGGATATGTTTCCAAGGACAATTCAAAGGGCTAGTTATCACCTATAAAAATTTAGTAGTTCATGGCATGGATATTTTTGAGTTTGCCTCTCCCATGGGGTCAGAGAATGCCTACTGAAGATCTCCAACTATAAAGGCATGAGAAGAGATATTCTCTGTGGGCACTGCCTAATTTTGGAGCAGCTTGTTTCTGACCCAAGGGCAGCATTTGCTCCCATGGTCTTATGGAAGTTTGCAAAATTATGGTTGTTCTGCAAGCCTTTGGGATTTGAGTAACTGTTGTAACTATTTTTAAGACTAATTGTGATGTTTAACTGTATTTATTTATTTATTTATTTATTTATTTATTTATTTATTTATTTGTTTGTTTGTTTGTTTTTTTCAATTTCTATACCGCCCTTCTCCAAATAGGACTCAGGGCAGTGAACAGCCAAAGTAAAAAACAGGACATACAAAATTTAAAAACCGTTTAAAATAATTAAATATTGTGGCTGTAAATTAAAACAACTCAATTTAAAATCAATTTAAAATTTAACTCAAGCCAGCCGAGCTAGTTGAAATAAATAGGTTTTCAGGGCCCGACGAAAAATCCGGAGGTCTGTTATTGTATGTATCTCTGGGGGGAGGTTGTTCCAGAGGATGGGCACTGCCACAGAGAAGGCTCTCCTCCTGGGGGTCGCCAGCCGACATTGTCTGGCGGACGGCACCCTGAGGAGGCCCTCTCTGTGCGAGCGTACTGGCCGGTGGGAGGCTATTGGTGGCAGAAAGCGGTCTCGTAGGTACCCCGGCCCTAAGCCATGGAGCGCTTTAAAGGTGGTCACCAACATCTTGAAGCGCACCCGGAAGACCACCGGGAGCCAGTGCAGCTCGCGCAGGAGAGGTGTCACATGGGAGCGCCTCGTCACCCCCATAATCCCCCGCGCGGTCGCGTTCTGGACCAGCTGGAGCCTCCAGGTGCACCCCAGGGGGAGCCCCATGTAGAGAGCATTGCAGTAGTCCAGGCGGGAAGTGACGAGTGCCTGAGTGACTGTGTGTAGGGAGTCCCGATCTAGATAGGGGCGCAACTGGCGTATCAGGCGAACCTAATAAAAAGCCCCCCTGGCCACAGCCGTCAAATGATCTTCTAAAGACAGCCGTGCATCCAGGAGGACGCCCAAGTTACGAGCCCTCTCCGTGGGAGTGAGTGATTTGCCCCCAATAGCCAGCGATGGCGTCAGCTGGCTATATCGGGACGCCGGAAGCCACAGCCACTCAGTCTTGGAGGGGTTGAGTCGGAGCCTGTTTCTCCCCATCCAGGCCCGCACGGCCTCCAGGCACTGGGACATCACTTCAAGGGCATCGTTGGGGTGGCCTGGGGTGGAGATGTACAGCTGGGTGTCATCAGCGTACTGATGGAACTCCACCCCGAAGCCACGGATGATCTCACCCAGCGGCTTTACATAAATGTTGAACAGAAGGGGCGAGAGGACCGACCCTTGTGGCACCCCACAAGCAAGGTGCCTCGGGGTCGACCGCTGCCCCCCTGTCAACACAGATTGCAACCGGTCAGAGAGGTAGGAGAACCATCACAGAACGGTGCCCCCCACCCCCACCCCCACTAACCGATGCAACATGATACCATGGTCGATGGTATCAAAAGCTGCTGAGAGGTCTAACAGGACCAGGATAGAGGAGTAACCCCTATCCCGAGCCTCCAGAGGTCATCCACCAATGCGACCAATGCCGTTTCCGTGCTGTGCCCAGGCTGGAAGCTGGACTGGAGCGGGTCTAGATAGACAGCTTCATCCAGGTACCGGGGAAGCTGTTGCGCTACCACACTCTCAACAACCTTTGCAACGAAGCGAAGGTTGGAGACTGGACGATAGTTAGCCAAAACAGCCAGATCCAGAGAGGGCTTCTTGAGGAGGGGCCTCACAACCGCTTCTTTCAAAGCGGCCGGCAGGACCCCCTCACTCAAAGAAGTGTTAACAATCTTCTGGAGCCAGCCTTGTGTCACCTCCCGGGAAGCCAGTACCAACCAGGAGGGACACGGGTCCAATAAACATGTGGTCGTGTTCAGCCGTCCCAGGACCTTGTCCAGGTCCTCGGGAGCCACAGGATCGAACTCCCCCCAGATAACACTCTCAAGACCTGCCTCAGTCATCTTGTCCGGACATATCCAGTCAGAGGCCAGCCCTTCCCGAATCAGAGCGATTTTGTCATACAGATATTGCACAAAATCCTCAGCTCGGCCCTGCAAGGGGTCATCCCGCGCTTCCAGGTGGAGGAGGGAGTGGGTCACCCTGAACAGGGCAGCCGGGCGATTATCTGATGACATGATAAGAGCGGCAAAATAGCTAGATTTCGCCGCTTTTATCGCCACTAGGTAGGTCTTAATATAAGACCTCACCAGTGTTCGGTTGGATTCGGAGTGGCTTGTCCTCCAACTACTCTCTACTGTAGTTATTATGTTTGTTTCCATTATATAGTATTGTATATATGCAAGCGGATTTGGATGTTCTTGCACAGTATTTAGAGTCAATTGACTGAACAGACTATAGATTAATTAAAACATTTCCCTATGGATCCTATTATGCTCACTCGTCCTCCAGGAGTGAGAAGAAACTGAATAATGGAATAACGGAATATTTTAACATGAAACCTGTCACATCTAAGTTGTGCGTGAGCCAAGCAAGTTTTCCATAGAACATTAAAAAAAAAAAAAAACTGCTACCATTTTGGTCCCATTAACCTTCTTCTATGTAAACCTCCCACCCAAGTGTAAAACATTTATCACTTCAGTGCATCTGCTTAGAAAGAACGCATTTTATAACTCACTCAGTGCTTATTAAGCATACAGTAATTGTTATTCCCTCACTGGAAATTTAGGACTTGGCAATGAAATATGTCTCCTAACTACAACCTGGCTCCACAAACACTTAAAGCATCAAATCCATTAGGATCCAAACAAGCTCCAGAAACAATATTATGTGATGGAGTTTGGCCAGTCTAACTGAGCCAGCTGCTTAATTTAATTATTTGACAAATTACTTGGAAACATGATGTACTTGTTTGTTCTGTCATCTCATTGCTCTCTCAGAGTAGCAGGGCAGGCAGAATTAATGGCAGAGATATCATCTCAAAAGGCGGGCTTTGTGGTGACGAAATGTATAAAGCAAACCGGGCAATGGTGACATCAGAGGTTCCCAAAAGAAAAAAAAAATATTGGAAGAGACATGAAAAACATTTTCTAAAGAATAAGAGTCTTAATTTAATTCTAGTCATGTTGTGCTTTTATTAAAGAAACGTCAACCATTTGTTCCCACCTTTAACCTCTCCTAAATGTTATGCACAACCTATTTTGAAATAATACTGTGTTTTCCCGAAAATAAGACCCTGTTTTATATTTTTTTGAACCCTGAAATAAGCTTTTGGCCTTATTGCCATGCGCCCAAAAGCCCGATTGGGCTTATTATCAGGGGATGTCTTATTTTGGGGGAAACAGGATATTTTAATATTTTTAGGCTAAGGATTATAAAAATTTTCCAAATAGTGGCTGAATCTCTCCCTGGAATGTGTAGAGCTGTTCTCTCCAGTTGCACCAAACTCTAATTCTATGCTCCATGTATTGTGGCTGTTAGAGCAGGGATTGCCAAACTTGGCAACTTTAATACTTGTGGATTTCAACTCTCAGAATTCCTCAGCCAGCCATGCTTGTTTTTAAGCATAGGAAAACTGGCTTATCCCAATGTAGGGAAAATATTAGTTATAGTAGAATGGGGCCACCATTCTTCCAAAGTAAGATTATGATGGGATGGGTGATAGTGAAAAGGGAAGAAGAACTATAAAATTACAAGAAACTGTAAAAAAATGTTTTTATTTATTTATTTATTGGGTTTACATCAGTGGTGGGTTTCAAATTTTTTTACTACCGGTTCTGGGGGTGTTTCTTGGTGGGCGTGGCATGGATTGATGGGCATGGCTTAGTGGGCATGGCAGGGAAAGGATACTGTAAAATCTCCATTCTCTCTCCACTCCAGGGGAAGGTTAATACAAAATCCCCATTTCCTCCCGATCAGCTGGGACTCGGGAGGCAGAGAATAGATGGGGTCAGGGCCAGTCAGAGGTGGTATTTACCACTTGTCCAAACTACTCAAAATTTCCGCTACCGGTTCTCCAGAACTGGTCAGAACCTGCTGAAACCCACCTCTGGTTTACATGCAGCCCATCCCCTTCTAGATGCAACATAAAGATTCATCCTTCATATTATAGAGACTTACAGGATGTATCTTGCTTGTCTCTTCTGCCAAACCTTCTCGGCAGCTGTATATGAAATTTCAACCTAATACTGAATCCTCCAATTTGTCCAAATGGGAAATTCATTAAATTTATGCATTCATTACTTGGCTTCAAATAGAGCCAAAGTGTTTGTCTAATATTGTCAAGCTTTCCTACATGCCTCCGTCTTCTATTTTTAAACTTTATCTTTGTGAGAGGCACTCTCAATAGATGATTCATCTCTATAAAGCATGGATATTCCATTATTCTTACAAGCATTAAAAATGCTTCCTGAATTTTCTAAAACCAGTGCCGATATTAAGAAACCCTGTGAAGTATATTTCTAATGCTTCTTATTTTAATGAAAGTTGTTGTGGACAAACCTCTGTAAGATCATTAATGGAAAAGAGGAGAAATGGGCCTGGAAGATGTAATCCCTCTTGGAGAACCACGTTTCCAAAGCACCTTGATGCCATTCCCCTTTCCTACTTCCTTCCCTCTCTACAGGTTGCACCTGCATCCACATAACAAATAATACTGACTATATGGGTTGATTCTGAATCAGTTCTGAACTAAAATAAGATTATTTGAACTGCCCAGATCAAGCCCAGGTAAGCTATATGTCTTTGTTCATTAGTCAGGATCATTCAATGAGTAGATCAAATCATGGAGTTATGATAACAGTAAGTTAAAAGGAATTAAATATCTGGCTTCCACTTTCAATTACACATTTATTTTATCATGCAGTTGAGTCTAAGAGGAAAAAAATTAGAACATAAAGTTCCATGTAAACACGAGATATCTGGTTTTGAGAAGAATGAGAAATAATGTTTCCACATGAAGGCATTAGAATTCAAGTGGCATATGAGATATGATAAAAATAAGAGGGGCATTAGGAAAAATGAAAGTGTTGAAACATAAATTATTATAAAAAACAAATTCTCCTCCTACTGTGGATTAAGGAACTTTTATGGAAGGTTCCTTCTGGACAACTATTCAGATAGTTCATTTTTCTGATTATGTATTATTTCAATAATAATCAAGTTTTGCATTTTCAAGAGAATTTGGAAAATGGTAACTTATGCTTATTATTTTCATTTTTCCCCTCAGTCTCTAAAGGGCTTGATTTTTTTACTATACTGGATTTTTGTCAACTTTACTATTCTTTAAAAGAATCCATTAAATTACATGATTTATAATAATAG
The DNA here is from genome assembly GCA_022577455.1 of Arizona elegans. Classification (NCBI taxonomy): domain Eukaryota; kingdom Metazoa; phylum Chordata; class Lepidosauria; order Squamata; family Colubridae; genus Arizona; species Arizona elegans. Next base: position 76,238,559 of record JAKOOJ010000003.1, read on the forward strand.
TTGCAAACTTGAAACATAGCTTTAAAATTGGAGGCTTTGATGACCACAATCTGTTTTTCATAATGAGAAATTTCAAGCTAGTTCAAATGTTAATTGCAGGTAACTGGGTATAGACATGAATAAGTATTTATTTTGCTGGCTTTGAATTTTGTATTGGCTGAGAGAGTCAAAGAGATTGCAACCTGGTGATGGAAGACCAAAGCAAAGTGAACTGAAAAACAGCTGGAAGTTAATGCATAGTACATCAGGGGAAGGAAGAGCTTGAATCGAGAATGCCACTAAATACATACGTTCTTAGGATAGTTTTAACTTCTGTACTGCTGGTTCTTCTTTTCATCTGATTGATTTATTGTTTATATTTTATAGAATATTTTAGTACATGCTTTAGCTTACCATTATGGTTGCTTGAATTGTACTGTCAACCACTTTGGATTTTTTTTAAACAAGAAGAGGCATCTAAATGTTTATACAAGACAAATGGAAGTGGTTTCAATTTTGTAGGTTGTGGTGGAAATATCTAAAAGGAGATAGCAGTAGGGTTGGGTGATAGAATGATTAGTATGACAAACCTCCTGATACAGAACCAATCTAGCTACTAATGATCTGAAAGGATACTTTGCTTCTATAGAATTTGCATGAGATACCCCTTTGAAGCCCTGATAAAAACAAAGCAATGGTCCCCTATATGTTTTTTTTCCATTGTGTGACACAGCAGCATTGCTTAACAACTTTTACAGATGAGAAGCATCTGATTGAGGCAGATCAGCACTGTTTCAGCACTTTGTTAGGACAGAACTGTTTGTCAAGGCATAAATATCTTTTTCAACTCAAAGGTGCTTTTTCAAACTGTCCGAAGAGCTCTTGGATGAGAAGCGAAATGTCTTCAAAGAAAAACCAGAAAGTCTAGTTGCCTTTTGAAAAAGCACCTTTGAGATGACGATGACCTGGATGATTGAGAATTTCCATAGATATCTTTTTTAGCTCTCTTGATGATTTTTCTATCATTGAGACAGGGGAGTTCAACCCTGGGATTACTTGAGGGAGATTGCAGTCAGTCTGCCTTAGTTTACAAAGCAAAAATATTGGAGGCTCTTTAAAAAAGAACAGTGATGCTTTGGCCTTAAGATAGATTGGCTGCCCTTGGCAGAGGTGTATCTAGGCAGCTTTCCAGTTTTTTAAAGATTTTATAGAAGAAGAAGGACATAATATCATATCTTCAGCTGTGAAACTCAAGTAATGTTCTGTTTCCAGTCATACTGTCTTTCTAGAATAGAATAACAGAAGGGACCTTGGAGATCTTCTAGTCCAACCTCCTGCTTAGATAGGAAACTCCATACCATTTCAGACAAATGGATATCCAGGCAAGTTGTTCCACTGATTAATTCTTCTAACTGTCAGGAAATTTCTCCTTAGTTCTAGGTTGCTTCTCTCCTTGATTAGTTTCCATCCATTGCTTCTTATCCTATCTTCAGGTACTTTGGAGAATAGGTTGACCCCCTCTTCTTTGTGGCAGCCCCTCAGATATTGGAACACATGTTTTACTGAGGTTTTACTGAGTACTTGATATATTATAGCAAACAAACTTTTTGTTGTTCCTAATAAAAATGGTTATCGGTTTTGTCTCAACAGATATTTGCAAATTGGCTTTTTGTTGTGCCCAAAACCTGGCTCATTTAAAGCAATCAAATCACTTTGAAGATATGACATAATTTTATTTCCATGCAAATCAATAAATAGTATATTGTGGACTCCCAGCAAAGCATTGACACTTTTCTGAAGATCCATGAGCCAAGGCAAAATAAGAGTTTAGCTACCTTTGGTCCACTACATTACAAGAGCAAGAAAAAGGCAAACACAGTGGCAACTACAGCATGATGTTGGAATATTTTAGATAAACAAATCTTTGTGACCTTATTATTTATCCCTTCCTACCTCAGCATGCTGGCCCTACTATCTTAGAAATATAGTCAGTGAATAGAAACAATTTTATTATTACTACAAGAATTAAATAACTGTAACACCACATAATTAATTAATTTGAGGATGGATATAAAAATAGATGATAATGGGAAGGGGTTTAATATAGAATAGAAGGGAAAATGGAATTTGGTTAAAATTAGAGGTGAAAATGAAGGGTAATATTGGTAAAAAATAGATGAAAATAAATATTATGGCAAAAAGAAGGTATAGAAATTGTAATTTTAGTTGAAAGGACTAAAAATTGTTTAAATTTGTTAACTGGCCAAATACTCTGTTCAGCAAAAATACATTGTATGTTTATGTGTGTGTTTGTGTAAAAAATAAAAAAAACTTTACAAAAAAAAAGAAGAAACAATTTGGTTTACTGGACCACAGGTTCCTGACTGATTTACCTTGACAAGGACACTATAAGGAGTTGGTATGTATTGGGGAGGGGTATTTCATAAGTTTAGTAATGAATTCAGCATACTTGTATATTGGAGTGCATACCATTATATTTACATTTATCTTTTGCTGCTACATTTTCTTGAAGATAAACAATACATTTTAGAAGTGAAAATAATAGCACACTCTGCGTTGAAGATATGCATGCCCCACCAGTTGCCCCAATTATAATGCATTTTTAAAAATGAAAAAAAGAGGGAGCAGGATGCAATGAGCATCACTGTTTATGGCTTCTTCAAATCAGGTACTGAGGCTGGATCTATTTTCTGCTTCCTCCCTCCTGCCTTCGTCTCCTATTCTCTGGGTGTTAATTGAACAAGCGGGCTAAGGCAGCATCAATATACTCAAAATCAGCCAGCATTTATACTTAGAGTGCATCGCAGCCAATAACATCTTTGTTATTTTCATCCAGAAAGTCATGTTTTCACCTTGAGCTGTTCCCAGATCAATCTCAGTGGGAAACTATGTTATTTTGACCCTTGGCTTCATAGGTGTTATTGTGTTCTTATTGCCAGATGGAAACACACTTGGTGATATTTAGCATTGCATATTTTATGTTTTTCTGCCTAGAGATATTAGATTCCAGTCCAAATTAGCTTGTTTACGTTGTATAGGCTAGAAATTCATAGTTTCAGATGTTAATATTTATTCTTGTTATTGTGGTTGGTCACATAGTCAGCCAGATGTTCAGACTGAATCTTTGTTTTCTTTTGCCACAGTCATTCAATTTTTATTTGCAGATCTTTGTATTTTGTGATTTTCTCCAGTTCTTTCTTTTCTATTCTGCTGACTTCAAGTACTGCACTACCCAGACATGTTTTTCTTTCTTATCAACAATTGTTAAGTCTGGGGTGTTGTGGTAGGTGCTTGTCTGTTTGAATTCTAAAGTCCCAGAATGCTTTAGCTTCTTCATTTTCTATTACTTTGTCTATTTTGTGGTTCTACCAGTTCTTGCTTGCAGGCAAGTGATGTTTCTTGCAGATATTCCAATACACTATTGTTGCTACTTTGCTATGCAGTTGTTTTTGATGAGCCTGTGTCATTTTTTGCAGTAGCTAATTAGGTGATCCACTGCAGTGGTGAAATCCAATTTTTTTTACTACCTGTTCTGTGGGCGTGGCTTGGTGGGCATGGTGTGACTTGGTAGGTGTGGCTTGGTGGGTGTGGCAGGGGAAGGATACTGCAAAATCTCCATTCCCACCCCACTCCAAGGGAAGGATACTGCAAAATCCACATTCCCTCCCCACTCCTGGGGGAAGGATATTGCAAAATCTCCATTCCCACCCTACTCTGGGGCCAGCCAGAGGTTGTATTTGCCAGGTCTCCAAACTACTCAAAATTTCCGCTACTGGTTCTCCAAACTACTCAAAATTTCCGCTACTGGTTCTCCAAACTACTCAAACTTTCTGCTACCGGTTCTCCAGAACCTGTCAGAACCTGCTGGATTTCACCCCTGGTCCATTGTTTCTTCAGCTTCTTTTGTTGTCTGTGCTGTCTTCTCAATTTTGGCTTATATGCATTTCTTCAAGAATTGATTTTGTTGAAAATTAGCCCCTCTATCTCTTTTTTCAACTTTCCATGGCCAGGTTTTCTTGTTTTTTTGCCTTACCTGCTAGTTTTGTATGATGTGCTGTCCATGTAATACTTGGTTTTACCATATCTCTTTTCTGTTTTCTATTTGATCTTTCTTGTAGGCTACTTTTTTTTTTTTGCTATTCAATTATTATCTCTTCACAACAATGTGAATTCACAGCTGCAAGTTCTTTAGCTGGTGTCGGTCTTCATATTCATTCTTCTAGGGGTGCTATTCAACAGGTTCTGACAGGTTCTGGAGAACCGGTAGTAGAAATTTTGAGTAGTTTGGAGAACCGGCAAATACCACCTCTGGCTGGCCCCAAAGTGGGGTGGGAATGGAGATTTTGCAATATTCTTCCCCTGGGGTGGGGTGAGAATGGAGATTTTGCAATATCCTTCCCCTGCCACACCCATCAAGCCACACCATGTCCATCAAGCCACACTCACAGAACTGGTAGTAAAAAAATTTGAATTCCACCACTGTTCTTCTTCCCCAAGAACTCAGAATGCTGTAATGTATCAGTATAGTATATATGCACTCCAAGTTGTTTGATTTTTTCCAGCTGACAGATGGAAATGTCAATACACAGATTTTCTAAGTGCTGTACAATATTTTTTGGTCTGGCACCCAGTGTGCTGATAATCCCTGGGACTGCCATAGCTGGTTTGTGCCATAATCTTTTAATTTCAGTTTTTTGAATCTTGATACTTTGTATCAATTCTTTGTCTTCTATTCTATTATCTCCAATTCTTTATCTTCTATTCCACTATCTACTCTACTATCTACTATGTATTTATCCACATTTTTTTCCTTTCAACCACAGTTATATCTGGTGTGTTATGAGTCAAGATGTTAATCAGTCTATATTCAGAATTCCACAAAATTTAATCTGCTCATTTTCAACTACTTTTTCAACTACATGTTCCTACTAATTCATTACTGATACATGATAATTTTTACAGATTTTGCAGTGAATCATTTTGGTGACCGTGTTATGTCATTGTTTATAATCAGTTTGCATGACCGTCTCTCAGAAGGTGAATATATGATATTATATTTCATCTGCTTCTTTGCACAAAGTGCACTTCGAATTATTTGATGATTTTTCAATTCTCGTCTTCATTGTATTAGTTCAAATACCTTGCTCTTGTGCAACAAAAATGAGATCTTCACTTTCTTTTTTTAATGTTCCAGTTGTAAACCATTGCCAGGTTTTACCTTTATCCACCTTCCACATGATCATTTGTAAAAATTGACCATGCAATTCTTTTCCTTGCCAACTTTTTGTTCATGTTTTTATTACATTTTTTCAATATTCACTTGTTGCTTTAATATTTCTCATTTTTAACTTGCATCAATGCTTGTTCTTGACTGTCTTTTACATAACAAATCAATGCACACTTTTCTTCTTCAACAATTTGTCTGACTTGAAGGAAACCTCTTCCTCCATTTCTTTGGGGCAGGTATAATCCATTGATATCACTACAGAGATGTAATGCATAGTGAATGGTGGTCAGTTTTCTTGTTTTGGTCTAAACTGTCTAGTTCATCTTGTGTCCAGTTAATAATTCTAACAGTGTATCATATCATAAGTATGACCCAGGTATTGATAGCATTACTAACTTTTGTGCTTGGTAATATTCTCACTCCTTGGATGTCTTGTTTATTAATCATACTTTTAACTTATCTATGCTTGATGTTATTCAACTGTATACTTGTAGGCTTCATCCTAATGGTTCTTGATAGTTTGGCCATTTGGCATTTCAATAACATTACTGTTTGTGATTTTATCCTGATTTATTGCTACAGAGGCAATAAATTTCCCTAGGCCAAATTCCATTTCTATATCTGTGCTAAAAATTGTATAGAGTTTGTCAATGATTGGACTTCAATTTCTGATTTTCTATAAAGCTTTAGACGGTGGGCATCAAACTTGCTGCGTCACATTGCCACCACATGATATTTTGCAATATTTTCCCCTTTGCGGAGCTGGGGTGGGCGTGGCCTGTGTGTGACACACCCGGCCCGTGGGCCACCAGTTGGACACCCCTGCATTAGATGTTGATGTTGATGATTTAGTTTTATCACAATTATCTCTCTGTCTCTGTGATCTCTTATCTCTATTTCATCTATAATCTATCTATTATCTATCTTACATGTACGTAGGTAGGTATGTAACTCAAGGCAGCAGAGACACCTAATATTCTTGCTTTCGATTTTCTTTGCAACAGCATCCCTGTTAGATGGGTTGGGTGAGGTTGAGAGAATTACTGGCTTAAAGTCACCCACTGGCTTTTATGCCCAAGGCAGGCCTAGAAATCAGGCCTCCTGATTTCAAGGCTAGCACCTTAACCACTATATCAAACTAATATCTCTAATATCATTTCATGAACGCTTGCTGCAGTCTGTTCTACTTTAGCTTGCTGTCTTTAATATAGCTCCTCCAAAGTTATTAATTTGCTTTCCTAGTGTTAATATACCCTTTTAGAAAATATACCAGTATTCATTTTAATATCTGTGATGATGGGAGTTAAGTGCTGCATGTTGTGCTAAAAAACAACCGCAGCCACAAATCTGTTAAACTGACTATAAATATACATGATTTCCTAGGGAGCTAACATTCATGACAAGAGATTAATTTAATTGTTAATTGTTTTGCAGGTCACTATTCTCATAAGCCTGGCTCTTGCATTCCTTGCCTGCATAGTCTTTCTTGTGGTATACAAAGCGTTTACCTACGACCACAGTTGCCCAGATGGATTTGTTTATAAGGTAAGAAGCCTGGGATGAATGAACTGTCTCAGCTAGTGATAGAATCTAGTTCGCTTCATGACTACAATTTAATCCTACCTTTCTCTGTCAGGACTGAAGATATAATTTGTCAACAACATACTGAAAAGTGGTTAGTGCTTTAGGAAATAAAGGTCTGCAATACCCTCCAACAGCCTCAATTATTCTAAATTTGACAGGTATAAATCTTCAAGCAGACCTCAGCCAGCCGCCCCCATTTATTTTTGAACAGGCTGACAAAAGCTAGGTTTTTGACTCAGCTTAGTCTCAGCATCAGATCAAAAATGTAAGAGGCATAAAGTTACGCACTATGCATTTTTAAAGTTTTGGGACATCTTTACTGATCCTCAGTTTATTGTCACAGAATAAAGGGAGAAATAGGAGTAGGAGTAATAAAACTGAGGAAAAATTACCTACTGGCAAGCATGATTCACTGTCTTGTTGAATTTCAAGTCTATGTCTTTACATCTAAGGTCAATATTCTTTTCATTAGCTTATACCAGTGACAGCGAACCTATGGCATGCATGCCGGAAGTGGCATGCAGAGCCATCTCTCAGGGCACGCGAGCCATTGCCTGTTGCTCTTCCGGGTTCCAGCGCACTGACCATGCGCGAGAGCACCAGAAACCGGAACAGCAGCTGCCCAATGCGCATGTGAGTGCTGGAAACATGATGTTCCGGTTTCTGGCCCGCGCATGTGCACTGGCCAGCTGGTCTTCACGTGCACATACACACCAGAAAATGGAAGACCAGGTGGCTGGTGCGTGCACTGGAAACCAGAAGAGCAGCCGCCCGGCATGCACATGTGCACCGGGCGGTTGCTCTTCCAGTTTCTGGCACTCCCGCGTGCTTGAAGACCAGCTGGTCAGCCTGCCGGAACCCAGAAGAGCAATGGGCAATGGCTCACATGCAGGGCCGGATTTAGATGAAAAGAGGCCCTAGGCTATTCCACTTATGAGGCCCTTTCACCAGTGGTGGGATTCAATTTTTTTAACAACAGGTTCTGTGGGCGTGGCTTAGTTGGGGGTGTGGCTTGGCAATCATGTGACGGTGGCGTGGCTAGCTGGTCACGTGACTGTGTAGGCGTGGCTAGCTCGTCATGTGACCGGGTGGGTGTGGCTATGTGCATAGACTTTTTTCAGAGGGCTGAAAAAAGTCATTTCTGACTGGGCCTCGCACTTTTGATCAGTCCTCACACTTATGACCATCCTCACATTTTTGCCCGTGCAGCTTTCTTAACAACCATGTCACTCATTTCACAACTGCTTTTCTTCACCATGGTGACAAGATAGGGCAAAAACGTAAAATGTGAGGACAGTCGTAAGTTCAAGGACTGGTCAAAAGTGCGAGGAACAGTCAGAAATAACTTTTTCAGCCCTCTGAGTAGTCCATATGCATAAAAGGATACAGCAATAGAGAGGGATGAAGGAAGGGAAGGGAAATTAGAGTAGGAGGGAGGGTAAGAGAGGGAGAAAGAGAGGAGGAGAAGGAGAAAGGAAGAGGAAGTAGGGAGGAGAAGAAGAGGGGGAGGAAGAGAAAGTAAGAAGGAAAGAAAAGAGAGAGGTGGTAGGTTTGAGGAGAAAAATTGCTGTACAATAAAAAAGATGAAAGGGAAGAAAGCCAACCCCAAACAAATATAAAGATATTAAGATAAAGAATGAATTGTTAAACTTTAAAGAATAAAAGAGAACAAATATGAATAAATAACAATAATTAGAAACACACATACAAACATACAATGTATTTTCTTTGAACAGAGTATTTGGCCGGTTCACAAATTTAAACAGTGTTTAGTCATTTCAATTAAATTTACAATTTCTATATTTCCTTTTTGCCATATTTATTCCTCATCTATTTTTGTAAAAAACCAATATTACCCTTCATCCTCATCTCTAATCTTAATCAAATTCAATTTTTCCCTTCTATTCTATATTATACCCCTTCCCATTGTCATCTATTTTTATATCCATCCTCACATTGGTTAATTATGTAATATTAGTTGTTTAATATAAATTCAACATTTTAATATAAATCAATTAGTTATATAACTACCTTTTTGTATATTAATCAATATGAACATGAATATTCCAATTATTTCCATACAATCCAATTCCTTACAAATCCATTAATTATATTTACCAATAATAATAAACCAAATAATTTCCCCCATATATTCCTCCAAACCACAACTAAACCATTTCTGCTTTCAGAAATATACAATTAATAGTCTCTCAATTATTACAATTCCCTAGTTAAATAGAGCTTTTTTTCTTTTGTGTTTTAAAATCTCTTTTTCCCTAAATTTCCCGTTGTTTGCACCTACCTTTTTTGGTGAGGAAAAAGAAAAGAAATCTGCCTGCCTAATTTTCCAACGTGCAAAGCCAACAGCCTGCTTTACTTTCTCTTTCGTTTTTCAGTATAGCTAGGGGGAAAAAAATCTGCACTCTTTCCAAGCAAGCAAAAGAGCCCTGAGCAAAACAGCTGAGAGCAAATCAGCTGGGGGTCGGGAGCCGATCTAAGCAAGGGCTAATTAGCCTCTGCTGAAGCTCCCGGGGCCAATAAAATTACAAAAAAACACCGAACCCTTTGTTAAATTGCTGGCTTCCCCGCCCCTCACCCACCACTATTTATTGGCAATAAATAGTGGTGCGGAGGGGCGGGGCAAGCCAGCAATTTAACAAACGGTTCGGCTGCACCACTGGCTTTAGGGCGGCCCTTTGAAGCCCCATGGCAAGAATTTGCAGTTTTTTTTTCCTCTAGCCATCGGAGGCAGCAATAGATGGGGAGTGGGCGGGGTAAGCGAACGGCCGGCGATCCAACAGATCAGAGAGTGAGGGTGAGTGAAGGCTGGAAGCTGCTTTCTCCATCCGGAGCCGGTGGGGAACCACGTGGCAGCCCACATGGATCCCAGGCAGTGGAACTCAGGCTAGGGAAGGGGTGGGCAATTGTGGCTCTTTTACAACCTGTGGCCTTCAACTCCCAGAATTCCTGAGACAGCCAAGCTGTCTCAGGAATTCTGGAAGTTGAAGTCCACAGGTTGTAAAAGAGCCACAATTGCCCACCCCTGGCTACGGTAGGCTGGCGCCGCGCGGGTGGGAGGCGAGGGGCAGGCGAGCCAGCAATTTAACAAAGGGCTCAGCCAAACCCCCTAGAACCCCCAGAATCCAACCACTGTGTAGGCCCCTCTTGATCTTGAGGCCCTAGGCTGAAGCCTAGTTAGCCTATAGGAAAATCCGGCCCTGCTCACATGCCCAGAGAGATGGCTCTGTGTGCCACTTCTGGCTTGCATGCCAAAAAGGTTCGCCAACACTGGCCTATACCCTACAAAGAGAACATATGTACTTGTAGTTCTTCTGAGATTTGCAGGACTATTCTAAGAACAAATTGCATCCAGTAAATAAATGTTTCTTTTGAGTCAAAGTCAACTGCTGGTGATTTTTGCTCCATGGACAGATCCATGCAGTTATTTTGGCAAGAATGCAGAATGGTATCCCATTGCTCTTTTTTTCTTTTTTTCTTTTTCTATTTCTTATTTCCTATAGTCTGAACTACAGTCCTGTGATTTTACCCATTCAATAATAGCCAGACCCAATTCTATGTTTAGCTTTTTGAGATCAACCAATAGTCAACTGCCATGGAGCTGGGTTTGGTAGCTAGAATTGCACTCAAAATATTTAAACTTTTGCAAGGGGTTCAGGGTGAGTTAAGTTGATGGCAAGTAGATCATTAAATAAAAAGGTGTTTTTGCTTAATTGGTATTCATGGTACCTGTTTTTTTCCCTTAATCTCCAGCATAAGAGGTGCATTCCCGCTTCTCTCGATGCTTACTATTCAGCTCAGGATTCCAACTCCCGGGGCAGATTCTACACCGTCATCAGCCACTACAGCATGGCTAAGCAAACCAGCTCGCGGTCTGTATCTCCCTGGCTTTCGTCAGGATCGGTAAATCATGAAAATAAGGCCGCTAAAACAGAAGGCCATTAAAGCCATGCAATGGCCTGGGGATGGAGGGAGTGGGAAAACCACATCATGTCTCTAAATCATTGCTCTAGTTCACAGAGGGCGCCTTGCTAATCGGTGTGATGAGAATACACTAACTCCAAGTGCAGGTGTCATCTTAATGGATAGTTTTCTCTCTTTCATTCATTCTCACCTTCCCCTTTAGTGCATTGTTCTCGTTAATTTGTAACTAAGTCAGGATCTTGTACAAAGGCATGTTAGGTGTTGACTATATCTCACAATGTACAAATATTTTTAAAACCATTGCTAAGTATTTGTTAAGAAAATAAAAATGAAACAAAAAAAGCAAACCCAGAAAACATTGACAAGAAGGTAAAAGAAACAGTAAACATAATTTATTAGGCCTCTCTTGGCTGAGAAAACAGCCTTGAAACTTGGCAAACAAAGGTGGGGAATTTGTTTATCACAATGTGACATGAAAGGAAAGTTCAGATCGATGGAGGAACTTTATAGTGCACAACCATCATATACAATAAAATACATAATTGTTTGGGCAAAAATCCATCTCAAAGAGTTTTCAAGGGATGGTGATGTTATACGGATGCTTTTAAAGCAATTTAGCACCACTGGTGCTCCAATGTGCATTATTCTGTCCTTAACATTAAAATGAATGGAAAAGCCCTTACATACAAGGAAACTCCTGTCTCTTTACCCAAAGCCCCACATATGCATTAAACTATTGGATTGTGGCTACTAATCTTTGGTTGTTTCTCAAGAGGGAAATATTAGCCATGAGAGTGAATGCAAGCAGGTTCCTATGTGTCTCCTGACTGTCAACCCAATTTTGAATACAACAATTCTGCCCTCCAACAATCCAAAACTGACCGCCAAAGTTCAAAAACAACAAAGCAAAATCCGACTTAGAGAAAGAGGGTGAACTGCTATCTCAGAAGGGCCCAGGGTTGGTTTCTTCTTCTTTTTTTGGGGGGTTAATTTGATAGAAAGACAAAAAATTATAGAAGTGAAACAAATTTTATTTTGATTCCTCAAGGAGTAAGAGAGGCTTATATCCCCTTGGTTCCTGGGAATCTTGCTCAATAGAGCAACAGACAGATGCCACTGCAAATGCCCATCACATGGCCAGCCACTCTTACAATAGAGAGATTCAAAGTAACACAGGAGATAGCCTGTTTACTATATGTTTGCCAAAATACATTAAAAATAAAAAATGGCTAGCCAATCAGGTGAGTTACCACACAAATAAAATGTTGCTAGAGATACAGAATAAGAGGAATAACAATGGTATCTGCTACTAGCCACCATGACCCCAAAATGATGAAATAATGCATTATGACATCACGAGGCATATGACTGCCCTTTCATATCCCAAGATTAGATACAAGTACCGAAGTTATATGTTTTGCCTGGTGATATTATGACAATATGTAAACACTTGCCCTCCTTATGCCAGTGGGTATCAGATAGCTTCAGAAAATTATCATCCTCATTGGCAAGGCTCATTTTCTTTCCTGAGAATCTGAAAGAGTTGGATAATACTGTCCTCTCCTCAAAATGTAAAAGACAGAAAAAACAAAACCCAACCAACCAACCAACCAAAACAAGTGAACAAACAAAAAAACTTGTAAGCAGCAAATAATTTTTTAAAGTGGAAATTATATTAGAAGTAGCACAAGCTGAAACAGTGATATTGGTTATTCAGCTTCACATTTTCTGCAATAGGGATCAAGAAGGAGGTACTGGTTCTCCTGTGTATTGGATAGTATTTGATGAAACGTATCAAATTAAATTAGCACATTGTGTAGATGATGAGTAAGTTACAAAAAGGATTTTAGGAGTATAACCTTGCTGTTTTATGCCACATTTGCATGCTGGCATTTTTAAATTCTTCCCTCTTCAATTGTCCTTCACCCTATACAATGAGTAAACATTTTTTTAAATAAATGCAAAATAATTTTAAAAGTCACCCATGACATAATGTCAGAGCAGCTGTGGAATAAACCACTACCACCGCCAAAAAACCCATGCATATTTCTATACACTCTCATGTAATCATGCTTTGCACCTACTGCAGATCATAGCTTCACTCTTTAAGAAGATTCTCCTAACTGACTTTGGGTTCATTTTTACTAATGAAGCCAACATCTAATATCACTGTCAATATGTAGGTGGTAAAGTGATACGGAGCTAATCATTGGGAAGCCATTTTTTTCTCCCAGGAAAAAAATCCACATATGTTTCAAAAACCAAGCATATACATTACTCTTAATGGAATATAATGCCTGTGTTCATTTGCATCTAAGAAACTGTGTTATACAAATTGTGTTATATACAGGCTACTAGTGCAGCAGGATTAGTACTAGTGACCTTGACAGGCAATGGCACTTCATAGTCTCCTAAAATAGTACTGATTAAGGCCACATGATTCAACCACTTAAAGGTCTGATCTGTGCTTAGATGGAAGACTCAAGTCACATGAGTCCAATCATAGACATAAATGTGCTACATATATTTATATTACAGCTACATTGAGTTCATCTTCAGTAAATGAAACATGCTGAATTTGTAACAGAAGTTCTCAGAACCCCACAAATTGGCTTCCACGAAATCAGTAGAGCCATTTAGAATGATAAGAATTACTGAATAAATGCACAGGAGGAAGTAGTTCAAGAGTGTGTTTGATCTAAGACATCATATTAGGAAACTCTGTAATCTCATATAAATTTATGCTTTATAATATATATATATATATATATATATATATATATATATATATATATATATATATATATATATATATATATATATATATATATATAAAACAAAGGATTGAATGAATTGTGTATTTAAATATTCTTGGTTTTGCAAAGCTGGTTTGTGTCAAATTAACCTTCAGTTTCATGAAGAAAAAAGAAATCAAGGGTGTGATCCACCAAAATCTTAATTTGTATTAATAAGAGTTGCTTGGGACTGGTCAGTGGGGGAATTGCCCAAATTATGCAAATTAAACCAACCTGAATGTAGGGGGGAAAAAAAAGCTAAGCAAACAACAGCCGTTTTAAAATTAATCAAATTGTCACTAAGAGTCCTAAAGATGGGCCCCCAAATCAGATTCCTGATTTATATTTTACCTGCAAGAAAAAAAGAAAGCCTACTCTACTGGAGATGGAAAACAAAAGAAGTAATGATAAATGGTTGTATAATGTAGCCAAAACTGTAGTGCCAAATCTCATTGTCTTTTTATCCCTGTCTTTATCTCTTTCTTCATACTACATCTGTAAATCCATTTCTCATCTAAAAATGTAAAAAAAAAATCATTGGAAAAAAAGTAAACAATTTCCAGAACAGCTACTGGATAATTTATAATTTTGTGGTTGTTGTATGTCAGTAGATAGAAGAGACTGAAGTATTTTTGGTGTAGTTCTTGACTTTTTCTGACAGGACAAATAAAATTAGATGTGTCTGAGAGTCTCAACTATTGTGGTACCATTGTTTCCTTCCATTTTCTCACTAAGAATTTACATGAATATGATGAACATGTTAGGAATGATAAAACATGGATTGTGTATGTTAATTTCATCCCTCACAAAATATAATAGACTATTCTTACATTTTTAACACCAACTTTACTTCAGATCAACTCAATTCATAGGTTGTTCTGGCTCATAGTGATCCCAACTGTCAGTTTGAGGACTCAACTGGCATCTGCCAGTCAAGTATATTAAATATTGCATAATTGCAATGAGTTACACTTCAAAATGGGTGGGTCCTTCACAGTTCAAACCTGCTGCTTCTGACAACTTTGCTTAGACATCAGTGACCCACGTACGTGCAACCACACAACATTCTTGGTATATACACTTTTCTTTTGTGAACATTTTGCAGCCATCACTTATTTTAAGATCCAAGCTGAAGTTATTCTGCAGAAACTCATACCTTTCTGGGAGGAGGGAAGTGCTGAAAAATTGTTCCTGAAAACTACTCAAACCCTGAGAAAAGTCAACAAAACTATGATTTAATCAACATCGTACTAGAAACAGAGGTTATAATCAAAGTCTTCTCAATATCAGCCAAGGTAAGTGAAATATATAAAGTGAAGCCTTTTCCATGCTACTCAATAACATTTTTGTCTATCTAAAAACACTTACTTTTAATTTAAAAAATGAATCAGATAAAAAGAGACTTGTGTATAAGAATGCATCACATGGCTTCAGAAATTAGGGAGGACAAAGATAATGATTAAATGAGAAAATATATGTGCCAATACATTTTACTGCCAATTAGGGGTGAATGAGTATGCATATGTAGCATTAATTATGCATAAGAACACATATACATCTACACATTATCTTTATTCACTGCCTCTTGTAGGATGAGCTTTACTTATAAGAACTTTGACACTGCATGAATGTACCAAACCATAATAATTACACACTTAAAGATGTGTAATTAAAGTTCTAATTTATATGAAACTTTTTGTATTTCTGCAATCTGTCCGCTACAGAAAATTACATTGTAAATGCAGACATGACAGTGTGACTCGGAGAAGGGAAGATGCTACTCTCCATGTGTGGAATCTACTTCATGCAAGCCATCCTTTGACAGGACAAGGGATGGTTTAAACCAGGGGTAAAATCTATTTACCTTCCCTACCGGTTCAGAAGTGCGTGCTTCCTGCATGCATCACATGCATGCTTGGACCCTCTGCACATGTGTAAAGACTTCTATGCATGAGCAGAAGGTCAAAAACAAAGACGTAATGACGTCTGGGTGGGTGGGTGGAGGCTTGTACTGCCGCTGCTACCGGTTCTCTGAACCACGCACAACCGCTACTACTGGTTCAGCTGAACCGGTCCGAACCAGTAGCATTTCACCCCTGGTTTAAACATGAAATAAAACCAGTTCATGGAAACTAAGGCTATCAGGCAAAGTTAATCACAGTGGCTATTGCATCCTTTCAGTGCTAATTGTTGCAGTAACATGATTGGGAAATATCAATGTTGAGACCAGCTCTTGGGTTTTCCCCAAGTATGTATTTAACCAATTGGAAAAAAATGCAGACAAGATGGAAACAAGGCACAGTCATTTTCTCAGGTCTTCATATAAAGAGGGAAAGCTTTACTAGTGGCAGGATTCATTCTGACTTTACTTAACACTATCTCCTTTTTCCAATGCCCAACATTATGCTTGTTTTAAAAATATTAGTAACGTTTTTAAGTGAGTTAATGGCAGAATTCACTGTTGTACTATAATATAGGTCTATTCTTCATTATGAAATTTCAGCGTGGAAAATAGGGGAAACATTTCAGTCTGATCCCACATTAGTTTCTTTTTATAAATTTTCCCAATGAAGAATCAATTCGGAATGCAGATAAATTGAGGTTATAGATTAAAAATAATTTTGCCCACCAATGAATTCTGTAAACACAACAAAGATACCTTTGAAATTATTCTGTCTCATATTCATGTAACAGAGTTATTGATTAATTAATGTTTGCACAAGCTGCCTAAGCAAATTTTTCTCCCATTGGGCAAAAACTTTGGGGACATCACTAGCAGCAGTCAAAAAATGACCAAGACAAAAATACAAATATTTATGACATTACTGTGTGAATGCCCAAATTAAATGTGTATGTTCAAGAGGAGACTTAACAGTCCAATTTTTTACATGTACCTGACTTGGGTTTACTGTAAAGTAACCATTCACTTCATTAGAAGCTAAATAAGCATGCATTTCAAGGTGTATTCAGTTGTAAGTCTCACTGAGTTTGGTGGAACTATTAAATGTGGTTGAAATTTTCAAATCCCTTATCTTTTTTTGCAAAATATCCAATGAGTTGGACACAAATGTCAAAAGAAAGATACTCAGAATGGCAGCCAATGTACTTAACTTCAGTGAGCTGTTGAGTCTGAATTACAAGGAACCTCCATTCCTCACATCATAGGCACAGAATTATAGATATAAAAGTAAAAGAGAACATAAGTCTTATGCTGAGCCATTTAAATTACCTCTATAGAAAGAAAAAAACCTGTTGTGGGTTGTTTGTCAGTATTTTCTCTTGCATTTTCTTGTGGACTCTATTTCCAATCCCTCATCTCTACCGGCAAATCTCTTTGGCTCAGTTGTGATTCTCTCTGATACTGTTAAGAGGGAACATTTTTCTATTTTCAGCCACCCTTGGGATTTTGTAAGTGTGATGTTAGTAGTGAATATTAATAATATTTTGAAGAAAAAAAGAGCCTGAAATTGGGACAGCAGAGACATTCAGGATCTTGCAATAACTGATGCCACTGTCAGGAGTTTCCCTGATAGGTTTAGTTCAATTAAAATGTAAAATAATTGTCATCCTTGAGTCCAAGCAAAGGTGGGCGAGTTTTTCTGCATCAAAATATCTGGCAGTAGAACATTGCCAGAATTATGAATCAATTGGCCTTGGATAAACATTTGCACCTAAAAGAAATGCATTTTGTGATGGCTTGGTTTAGCCTTTCAAAATGATAGCAGAGGAGAGAGAGAGAGGGAGGGAGGGAGAGAGAGAGGGGGGAGAGAGGGAGTGAAAGAGGGAGAGAGAGGGGGTGAGGGAGGGGGAGAGACGGGGAGTGGGGAGGGAGAGAAATATTACATGTTTTCTTTTTATGGGGCTAAGGAAATGAGTCTTCTCTGTCATAGCCTCTCTCCAGGCATTAGGACAAACACATATGCCCAGGAGTTCCAAAAAGTAGTTTCTTGGTTTTTCTTGGTTTATATTTATATTTGTAAGCTGCCCAGAGTTTTTAGGAATGGGAGGCTATAACAATTTTATAATGAATAATGACAATAATGGTTCATGTGGATAATATTAAGAATTTATTGTTAAACACTCATTGGAAATATTTCACATATCATCAAAGCGATACACATCCAATCATCATACCATATTGACTTTTTATCTTTCAAAGTCCATGATCCAACACAATGGACTCTTTAACCACATGGATGGCAGAAGTGAGCGGAGTTTGCAGTCAGGCATTGTTCTTGGCTCGAAAAGTAAGTTGACAAATATGTAAAATCAATATATGTTTCTGAACAATGCATTCAAAACATGCATTCTTGGACTGAGTTGTATTTAGCAATAGCACTTAGACTTACATACTGCTTCACAGTGCTTTTACAGCCCTCTCTAAGCGGTTTACAGAGTCAGCATATTGCCCCCAACAATCTGAATCCTCATTTTACCAACCTTGCAAGGATGGAAGGCTGAGTCAACCTTGAGCCAGTGAGAATTGAACTTCCGAATTGCTGGCAGCCAGCAGTCAGCAGAAGTAGCCTGCAGTACTGTATTCTAACCACTGCGCTACCACAACTCTTGCCATGGTCCATATGCATAATGACATAATTTATACTGGAAAAATGCACAGATTGGGATAATAAAATATCTGCATGAGAGCAACTCATTGATTTTCCAGATATTTCTTACAAAAATGGATTTTCCAGGAAACAAATGGAACAGAACAATAAGTGCACAGATGTGGCAGTGACACAAATTGAATTTCCACATATCATTATGTTCCCAAGAATTGATGTCTGTGTTTATCACATAAAGAGATTTCATCTAGTTAAAAATACTTGGCTCAGATTTGTTTTTTATTTCCTGGAACATCATTGTTATTTAAAGATTTCACTATATTTTTGTGTTAAATGCATATGCAAATAGCAGCTTGTTTTTTAAAATCTATTCTTCTGAATTAATTTAATTTCTGCTTGTCAGCGTTAACCATTCAGTTATAGAAAAGAAATTCAGAGGAAAGGGAAGTGGCCAAGCAAAGCTTGCTATTATATATATCATAATCCCTGAAATGCACCCTAGCATTAGAACTTGTCATGACTGAGTAAACTACAACCAAGAGGAAGAAACCAAATAATAGTGCTTTATTCTTTTCCTCTCACTTTACATGGCCCAACTCTGTCAGAATATAGGGAAGATAATTAGCTGTAAACACTTGCCTGGATTCATGAAACTAAATCAATAATAGAATAACCACGGAGAACATTAATTAGTTCTCAGTCGTAGGGTATTGGCTTGATATATGTGATCACTTGCCAGTGCAATGGAATTTGTATAGACGGTGCTCTACTTCCAAGAGAAGATTCCTTGGGAACACCCAACTAGCAGCCTCAGATATCAAACTCGGGGGGTCAGTTGGGATGGGGTGGGGAAGATTAAGCCTGAAGGTCCTTAGTTCTGCCTTATGAACAAAATCAGAAGAGAAATGTCAGCTGTTAGAATCTGCTAACCTAAGAAACTGTTGTCAGTTCAGTCATTTGCTGGATCAGCTGGGAAAAATAAGTAAACAGTGTGAGATGAATTCCAATATATTTTTGGGAATTGAATCATGCTGTTTAATTATTCCAGGAACTCCAACAAACAAAAAAGCAACAAAAGTCAAAAGAGAGCCATTACTTCAACTAATCTTTGAATTATGGCCAGGAATTTGTGGTCTATAGTACCACAGTATCCCTCACCTTGTTCCATGTAGGTCTGGACAACTGGGCGTTCTTTCGTAATGGCTATATGAAACAAATAGAAACTGTGAACAACCTTATAAGCATCTGACACAACACAGTCATGATTCTGCACATAAATATCTCTCTCTTCTTCTTTACCCTTTTCATAAGATGTGATCCTTGGGCAATGCAGAGGAAGAATTATGGTTAAGCTGAAAGCTGTGGAGTGAATTTACCAGTAACTGGTCAAACTCCTGTTTCCTAGTGGAAGTTAAGCTTTCACCCTGCAAGTGCAAGGGCAGGAATGACATTTCCTGATGCTTCACAGTGATGTCATTAAGTTATCTCATGTTGGAGACCTGTGATGGAAATTGTCATTCATCATTTAGGACATGATTGATTACTACTGTCCAATAGTTTCACCTGGGGGCAACAGGCTATTTCAGGGAATGCAACACAAACATTTAGCTTCTTGTTTGCCATCTCCTGGCATCTCCACTTAAGTCAGTTGCTTCATTCTCCATAGTAGTAAAGCAGAATCTGCAGCCTAGATGGCACAGCAGAAACAAATCCCCCAAACCAAGAATGGTGGATAGGTACACTAGTTGTGAACTAGTAACCAGGTTTCTTTTTTGAAATGGCAACCAAGCTGAGGAGAATCTTTTGTAGTCATTCAAATTGTTCAATTTTTGATATTTGTATTTCTTCTATGTACTGTAACCCGAAAACAAGTCTCCCTAAAATGCTGATGCCTAATTTGTATGCACAATTTGTCTCTATCATATCAAATAGTCATTTTGCTCACATACACCCACACAGCATTTCCTGGGAATCAGTTTACATTTTCTCATAAAAATATTTAAAGTTAACATGCGGCTAGCCCAGTCAATAGAGTCTGCTGTAAACTTTTTTTTAGCTTGACACCCTCCAGAGCAGATACTGAGGTTTACTACATGAATAGTCTTTGAATTAATGCTCTTTTATTTTTTTTGCAAACATCAATATATTATTCCTGAAAGGAATTAAAATCAAGTTCTCATTCTTATCATTGGGTAGTACTCAGTGGTGGGTTTCTACCGGTTTGCTCCGGTTCGGGCAAGACAGTAATGCTGGCGGCAGGAGACTCTGCCCACCCGCCCAGATGTCATCACAGACGCTCTGTGCATGCCCAGAAGTGCTGCACGTGAGTGAAGCGAGTGCACGCATGTGCACGCTCCCAGTTCTGAACTGGTAGCAAAGGTAAGTGAAAACCACTACTGGTAATACTGCAATGTGAACATTTACAATGATTCCTGTGGTGATCCTAGTTTCTCAATGTTGCTTTAATGAAATCAAATTACGTGCTCACATTCAAATGCTAGATACTTAAAAATCCTACTGAAATATTTTTTATTGGTATTGGACTGACAGAATTTCTTTATATTTGATTTTGCTTTCTTCACCTCATTAAGTTTAAATCTTTAAATTAAAGCACTTAAATAATGATGTAGAGTATTTCTACAGATTTAAGTCTGCTAGTGAGGCAACTATGCTACTGTTCTCCCATAAAAACATTTCTCCTTTGCACTGCTCTATGTCCTCCTGAGCTCTGTTATTTCTGGCTTGATCTACTTCTTGAAATATCACTGGTTAGTCTGCTATGATCAGTGATGGGATTCAAGTAATTTAACAACTGGTTCTCTGCCCTAATGATTTCTTTCAACAACCAGTTTGCCAAACTGCTCAGAAGTTAACAACCAGTCCTCCCGAAGTGGTGTGAACTGGCTGAATCCCACCACTGGCTATAATGTCACAGAAGTATTTGGAGCAATCACAATTCATCTGCTGGCTGTCAGTGTCTCAAGAATGCTGATTTCATTATAATTTTGAAGTCAAATCGATAATGTAGTTTATAGTGTACTGTATAGGACTTTAGCTTTCTGTGAGCATCATTAAACAAAAACTAACATTGATCACATGGTGGGATTCTTCAGCTGATATCATAATTTGAACTGAAATGTTCCAAATCCTTTAAAGAAAAATAGGCAGGCCAAACTTTTGTAAAATGTGGCATATGACACTGGCCAGAGATTGCTTCATTTATTAGATTGCACTGAGTTTCAGATACATATGGAGTAGAACTATTGAAATCCATGAATGTAGATCATTAATGTCTAAGATATTTTATAGATTTCAGTTGCCCTACTTCAAAAAGGACTAAAACTGGTATCAATCCATTATCGTGCACATATATCTATCATGTCAATCCTTTTTAGGACCTGCAACTTTATGTAAGATGTAGAAAATGATTACAAAGTAGGAAGCCAATTGAAAATAAAGATATGAGACAAGAAAATATATACTTACATTCTCATTACCAATAGTTAGTTAGTTAGTTAGTTAGTTAGTTAGTTAGTTTGTTTATTTATTTATTTATTTATCTATCTATCTATCTATCTATCTATCTATCTATTTATTTATTTATTTATTTATTTATTTATTTATTTATTTATTTATTTATTTATTTATTTATTTATTTATTTTTTAAATTTGTATACCGCCCTTCTCCCTGAGGACTCAGGGCGGTGAACAGCCAAGTAAAAGCATAAACTACAAACATTAAAATACAATTAAAAAGATATATATAAATTTGGCCCCATAATTAAAAACAATAACAAACAATTAAAAACATTTTAAAAAGTGTTAGGCCAGCCCGGCTTGCTGAAAAAAGAAGGTTTTAAGGGCACGGCGGAAGGCACCGAGGTCTTGGATTCTCCTTATCTCTGGGGGCAACTGATTCCAGAGGGTAGGTGCCCCCACAGAGAAGGCCCTTCCCCTGAGGGTCACCAGCCTACATTGTTTGGCTGATGGCACCCCGAGGAGGCCCTCTCTGTGGGAGTGCACAGGTCGATGGGAGGCCGTCGGTAGCAGCAGGTGGTCTCGAAGATAACTAGGTCCTATGCCATAGAGATAACCAATACCTTGAAGCACACTCGGAAGACCACTGGGAGCCAGTATAGCTCACGCAGGAGAGGTGTTGTATGGTAGTGCCATGCGGCTCCCGTGATACCCGCGCGGCCGCATTCTGGACCAGTTGGAGCCTCTGGGTGCTCTTCAAGGGGAGCCCCATGTAGAGAGTATTGCAGTAGTCCAGGCGAGAGGTGACAAGGGCATGAGTGACTGTGCACAGGGAATCCCGATCAAGAAAGGGCCGCAACTGGCATATCAGGTGAACCTGACCAAAAGTCCCCCTGGCAACAGCCGTCAGATGTTCCTCCAAGGACAGCTGCGTATCGAGGAGGACTCCCAGATTGCGAGCCCTCTCCGAGGGGGCCAAAGACTAGCCCCCAATAGTCAGTGATGGAGTCAACTGACTATATCGGGATGCCGGGTACCACAGCCACTCAGTCTTGGAAGGGTTGAGCTTGAGCCTATGTCTCCCCATCCAGATCCGCACAGCCTCCAGGCACCGGGACATCACTTCAAGGGCATCGTTGGGGTGGCCTGAATATTCTGTTAATGAGCCCATTCTCCCAATGTGGTATACTGATGTTTGAAATAACAGCACTTTAGGGGACAGGAAAATGAAACTCTGTTAGTATCCTTTAGGCCTGAAGAGGCTGTCATTAGTCATGTTCGGTCCCCTGTTATCTAACAGCGTTTGATGAGTTTGACTTAGATTTTTAGCTTGCAGAAAAACATTTTTCAAAGCCGGCTTGGGGAATTGGTTTGCAGTGCCATATTTTGAATTAAAGCCCCTTCTTGCAAGTGGAAGAAACTTCTTAAAATATATACTGTAGCTTGATTCAGGGATTGAAGAACAGCAAAATGACTTAATATTCAGTCAGCCAGCACAAGGAGAGAACTCTATAATATTACCATCACATATCTTCTATATTGAAAAAAATAATCAGATCGCTTGATCTGAGACAGCTTGGTTGAGGTATGTGAGTGTGTACTTGTATTTTTAATAGCAATGGATAAGCAATAACTCTTCAGCAGTGGTGAAATCCATTTTTTTTTACTACTGGTTCTGTGGGCGTGGCTTGGTGGGCGTGGCAGGGGAAGGATACTGCAAAATCCCCATTCCCTCCCCACTCCTGGGGCCAGCCAGAAGTGGTATTTGCCAGTTCTCCAAACTACTCAAAATTTCCACTACTGTTTCTCCATAACCTGTCAGAACCTGCTGGATTTCACCCCTGCTCTTCAGGATTCATCTTTTGGAAGATACTACCCAATAGGCTATAGGTTATCATTCAACTGAAATTGTTGGTGATCAGTCCTTGGGTGAAGCTGGCTTTCCTGTGTGTGTGTGTGTGTGTGTGTGTGTGTGTGTGTGTGTGTGTGTAAGGCAGGATAAGACCTCTTGCAGAAATAAAACTGGAATTATCCCAAAGTCTATCATATAATATGGGTCAAACTTATTCTTGAATGCAGGAAGCTTCCAAATATATCCTGCTGTCCTTAATGCTGAAAATACAATAGAACTGAGTTTAAACATGAAGACAAGTCTATGCCGTGATATTGGAGGAGCCACAAAATGATTTCCTAGTTGTACCCAGAGTGGTTTGTGGGGGTTTTTGTTTGTTTGTTTGATAACTTACATTCCACAAAGAAATGGAAGAACAGGCTACTAATGATTACAATCTGGCTGGTTGATGGCTACCTTCAGAATCACAAACAGCATAAATATCAGGGTTTTAGAACAACAATAAAAAAAGGACTTCTTGTCTCAGCTTTTGCACTTCTGGGATACATTTGGTTGGCCTCAGAATGGCATGGAAGGATAGAATGGATGGTCCTTGATTGGATCCAGCAGAGCTCCTTATATCTCCAACCAATTCCAGATGAACATTGAGATGACATAATTCTTCTTGTAAATCTATCAATTCCACTTCAGGATTTTCCAGATTCACCTATATTTGACCCATCAGGATATTTCTAATTCAGATGGGCTGCAAGAATTTATTTATTAATAGACAGAGCCCTGAAAGTGATATTAAAATACCTGTTTCAAGACTTACTGTCAGCATATATACAACTAGTGTATACAGCTATAATGTCCTTAAAGAGAAAAATACCTTACACCTGAACGTTACCTCAAATGGTTACTCTACTCTACTCTACTCTACTCTACTCTACTCTACTCTACTCTACACTACACTACACTACACTACACTACACTACACTACACTACACTACACTATACTGGTAGTCCTTGACTTACAACCACAATTGAACCCAAAATTTCTGTTGCTAAGTGAAACATTTATTGAGTTTTGCCCCATTTTTGAGCATTGTTGCAACAGTTGTTAAGTGAATCATTGTTGTTGTTAAATTAGTCACACAGTTGTTAAGTGAATCAGGCTTCCCCATTGACTTTGCTTGTCAGAAGTTTAGAAAGAGGATCACATGACACCGTGATACTGCAACCATCACAAATATGAGTCAGTTGCCAAGCATCTCAGTTTTGATCATGTGACCCTGGGGATGCTGCAATATGTGAAAAATGGTCACAACTTTTTTCAGTGCTGTTGTAACTTCAAACAGTCACTAAATGAACTGTTGTAAGTTGAGGACTACCTGTACTATACTAAACAAATAAATAATATAAGTAACACACCAAAATTAAGAAATAGTGGCTTGGATCTTATCATCCATCATCCTTAATGCCATGAATAAAACAAAGTTTGTTTAGTTATTTAAAAGATTTGTCTGATTGCCTATCTTAGAACATAACTCTAAGTAGGTCATAACAAACATATGACCAAGAAACAACAAAAACCATAACATAAAAACATGGTGCCTCAACTGTCCTCCTTTGATGTATCTAACAAAACTGTGTACAGGATCCCTGTGGGAAAAGGGAGCTCTTTACTGCCTTCCAAAAGCTTAAAAGGCCTAGACCTGGAACTCACCACTACCACCACCACAAATCAACACTGACTACAACTGGCCCCAGAGAAAGAAGTACGACTTTGTAAAACTTTGGTCCATCCTCCCAATCCCTAATGCTAGTCCAAAAAAATTCTGTAGACAATTATACTGTGTTTCCCCAAAACTAGGACATGTCCAGATAATAAGCCCAATTGGACTTTCAAGCGCATGAGTTAAAATAAGCTCCCCCTGAAAATAAGCCCCACCCAAAATACTTAGACGCATGCACAGCTGCTGCACAAACAATAGGATCAGAGCCGCTGCCACTGCCGCCCAAAATCAGCAGGCCGGATTCGGTGAGCCCGATCCACCACTGCCACTCGGAAGAAGAAGAGAGAGAGAGGAGGCACTGCGAGAGATCCCATTTCTGATGTTCTTCTTCTCCTGGGAGGCAGCAGCTTGTTCAGTTCCTCAGATCTGGCTTGCCGATCTTGGCCGATCTTCTTCTCCTCCCCTCGCTTGGCATGGTAGGAGCTGGAAGTCTGGTAAGACACCCATCTCGCTTCTCTGCCATGTCTTACCTGACTTCCAGCTCCTGCCATGCCCAGTGAGGGGGTGGGGAAGAGATGGCAAGGGGAGCCCCATCTTGCTCCATGCTTCTTGCTTCTCCACCGCCCCACCCCTCTGCACCTGCCATCCCCCTTGCCGGCCAAGATCAAGATCGGCAAGCCAGATTCAAGGAGCTGAACGCGCTGCTGCCACCCAGGAGGACAAGAACATCAGAAATGGACTCTCTCACAGCACCTCCTCTCTCTCTCTCTTCTTCTCCCGAGTAGCAGTGGTGCATCCGGCTCACCAAATCTGGCCTGCTCATCTCGGGCAGAAGCGGCAATGGCTCTGACGTGATCCTCAGCAGCAATGCTGTGGGCAAGAACCAGCCATGTCTATCCTGCTTCATGGCTGTGCAGACAGCCCTCACCGGCCACTTCTTGGAGCTCCAGTCCCCCTCCCTCCAGTCCCAGATTGAGAGGGCTAGGACTGGGAAGAGTTTTTTTGCAGCTGCTCTTTTTGCAGCTGCCACTAAGAGAAGGGGTGCGCGAGCTAGGGTTTGTGGGAGTGGCCTCTGTGAGGCCATTCTGCGTGGATGGCAAGGCATGTGGGGCATGTCCCCCCCCCTTTGCTCCCCCGCCTTGCCGCATCATCTTGTGCTATTTGCATGGGAAATAACAAAAAAGCTGCCACAATTGCTGGAGGCAGCGGCCTGAGTGGCACTGGCGAAGCAGCTGGTCAGCGCTTCAGGGCCGAGGTTTAGGGATAAGACCCCTGATAATAAGGCCAAGGCCATATTTCAGGGGTCAAAAGAAAATAAGACCCTGTCTTATTTTCAGGGAAACACAGTATTGAAAGCTACTAAATGATTCCAGAGGATCAGGACAATTGCATCAATTCACCAAGCTGATATTTAAATAAGTTATCCAATGTGGCCTTCTCTTCTGCAGTATCTTCTTCCTCTAATAAATTGTGAGTTGATGGATCTTTGGGCATGATACAAGATAGGATATGGAGGAATGCAGATGGAATAATAAAGAACAATCATCTCCTTATAACTTCCTTACTTGAATAGAAGCATTGTTTGGAATCCAAACCATTATATTTAAGCCAGCTGATTTGTTGCTGAATTACTTTGCAAATGCCATCGGTTGTGTTAGAAAAGAGTTGATAATTTGTCTCCAGCATTAATTCGCTAGACTCTGTTCAGTCTCCTAATGGGATTACATTATGCATATTATTTCAAACAGATTATTAACATTCTATTCATATTCCGGATTCAAGTGGGCTCATTCTTCTACCCTTCCATTTTTTGGGTGTGTGTGTGTGTCATTTTTAAAATTGCATTCTGTGTAAAATTTCCATATTGTGCTTATTTGCGCAAGTATTTTCTCTTGCAGGACTTGATCTTCCTCTATTAGGTTTGTCATTATCAGTTTCTTCCCTGTTAGTGTAAATTTTCAATATTCTTGACTGCAATCAATGTTTACCCTGCTTAGAGAAGTGAGGGGTGGATGGACTACTTAGCAGACGTAGAATAAAAAATACTGTACTTTACTTCCATGTCCAATATTTTCAGCTGACTGAAAATCCAATACAGATGTACAGGAATTACATTTTGTAAAACTCCCATGTCACTTATTTTGGTCTTTCATATGAACGGCCTCACGTTGGATGAATAGATCTTGTTCACTTGAGAGGTTCCTACTGGTGATGTTTGACCTGGTTTTCCTTTTTGTTGCAGACATCTGTTAGTTAAAGCCTATAATATTATTTGATGTCTTAATATTGTGCTTTTTGCTCCATCCCCTGTCACTTCTCAGTCAGCTAAATGCTGACGCTCTTCTATCAAGAAAGCAGATATTTATCACCATTAGCCATATGACAAGAAGATAAAGGAAGTCAGTAAGCAAAGACTGTAGCCAACCTTCCTTGCACTTCCGTGGCACTTTTCAAATCCTTGGGCCTTGTTGCCAAGGAAAGCTCCTGAAATCCCCGTGTTACTAATTCTCTTCTAGACGAAAAGACTTTCTCCTACACAGGTACCTCATCCACTGGTTGTTCTTAGTTCTCATGTTCTTGGTTAAAGTGTGATTATTGCACTACGGCTAGTCCTCACTTACGGCCACAATTGAGCCCAACATTTTTGTTGCTAAGTGAAATATTTGTTAAGTGAGTTTTGCCCCATTTTACAACCTTTCTTGCCACAATTGTTAAGTGACTCACTGCAGTTGTTAAGTTAGTCATACGCTTGTTAACTGAATCTGGCTTCCCCGTTTTTTGTAAAAAGGTTGCAAGAGGTGATCACTTGATCCCGGGACAGGGAAAGCCTCTTAAATATGAAGCTGTTGCCTGACCATGGGGAAGCTGCGAAGGCTGTAAATGTGAAAAACAGTCATAAGTTACTTTTTTCACTGCCGTTGTAACTTTGAATGGTCATTAAATGAACTGTTGTAAGTCGAGGATTACCTGTAGAGTCCTTTTGGAAATTCGCACACTTTTTTGTATATTTCTTGTTACAAATGGCAGAGGTGTTCTATAGCTGTACTGAATGATTTCTGATTATGAGGAAAAAAGGGGTGGCACTTTGAATTGGTCATTGCTGATAAAAGAAAAATAGCAATAGCAATAGCACTTAGACTTGTATACTGCTTTACAGTGCTTTACAGCCCTCTCTAAGCGATTTACAGAGTCAGCCTATTGCCCCCAACAATCTGGGTCCTCATTTTCCCCACCTCGGAAGGATGGAAGGCCGAGTCAACCTTGAGCCTGGTGAGATTTAAATTGCCAAATTGCAGGCAGACTGAAATGCTTTCTACATCCCACTAACAATCCATAGGCTTAGGGTACATAATCCACATAAGAGAGATTTTAAGAACACAACCCCTTTTACATGACATTTGACTTTCAAGGTAGTAGCTTTGAAATATGTTTTTGATTAATGTATTCATTATGGATTGCATGTTTTAGCTTTTTCCTCTAAATTCTTTTGGACAGGGCAATGAGCCCTGAAAAGTGGTTTAGATATATATTCAATACATTAATAACCAGGTTTTCAGCATGCTAGCCCTCTTTGGGTTAATGTGTTTCCTAGTTTATCCACTTCAATGCATTTTGGATGAAGAGGGAGTTAAATTATAATCTATATTGTTACAGGGTACTTTGGGTTGGGTTGGAAACTTGGTGGTATAGTTATGATTTTCTTGGCAATATGGGAGTGACTTACTATTGACCTCTGGAATTATTTTACCCTCTAGTCTAGCCTAGAGAAAGTTCCCACCTGTGTATTAATCAGAATTGGTCCTGCCTAGCTATTGGGCAGCAACCAAATTGGCTGGCTGCTGCCATGAAATCACCAAGAGTTTAGTATGATTGGAAAAAAAGAAATTATAGAAAATATTTAAATGAATATATAAATTAATAGACAACAATTAAGAATCATTGATTGCTTCCTAACTATCAAAAGCCTCAAAATTTATCAAGTCCACAGTGACTCTGTTAGCATCAGAAAATTTAATTGCTAGAATCAGACATTTGTTAAGCTTAGTAACTCTTGTTTCTTTCAAATGCTTAAATAAACTCGATGAACAAATCAAACAAATATTTTTTTTTACAAGAAATTGTTTTCTTTAATAAAATTTAGAAAACTGTATAATATGGGTGAATGGGCTTATGCAAGTTGTCTAAAACCGAATTATGCAATCATTGTTTTCTTTTATAAATTAAGAACATAAGCACTACATAACAAACTGGAGTACTAAAGTATGTGCAGTTAAAGAGTTAAGAAGTGGAAGGAAATCCACTTTGTCATTTTGCAAACATTTGGAGTTAAATGTAGGTTCCACTCTAATATAAAAACAGGCAGAACAACCAATGCAGGCAATAGACCAAAATTCAAATGTTTGTTTCAGGGGAAAACTGTACTGAACACACATGTTGGACTTTCCTATTGAAATTAATGAGCCATTTTCTTATTGATTGCTGAGCAATCTTTCAGCTCAACAACTTTGAAAAGGTCTCTTGATGTTGCACAAACATTTCAAAGGTTAATAAGACATAATGGGACAAGAAACATCATGGAAATGGAAAGACATGGGGTGGGAGGGAAAAACATAAATCAACAGAAGAGCTACTGTACTTCTAATGAGGTGGTGGCAGAAACTTAAGTTATTTCCAAGAGCATCATAGGCGAATTAATTGATCCTGGAAGGAAAAAAAAACCTGACTGCTCCCTTGAAGCAAAGATTGCCAAGCAGAACTATAAATTTTTGGTGTGAGCAGATGATGGATTAAAAACTATAGTGGCCAAAGTTTAAGGAAGTAGTAGGAATGAGAAGACAATAGATAGGATGGTTGGATGGATGGATGGATGGATGGATGGATGGATGGATGGATGGATTAGTGGTGGATTGCTACCGGTTCGCCCCAGATTGGGTGAACCGGTAGTGACGGCTGCGGGAGGCTCTGCCCACCTGCCCAGACGTCTCTGTACATGTGCAGCAGCTTCTGCACATGCACAGAAGCGTCGCATGTGTGCACAACTGTGCACGCACCCACACGCCCACAAGTGAAATGGTAGCGGCCGAAATTGAAACCCACTACTGGGATAGAGGGGTGGATAAATGGATGGAGATCATCACAATAGGCCTGGAAGAGCTCCTGATTGTCACTTGGCTGAGATTAAGAAAATTTGTCCATTTGTCTATGTCTGCCTCAGTGGTACGTAAGTGTTACATGGAACCATGTTGTCTGTTATTAAAGTTCTTGCAACCAGCATAATTTGCAAGTTACAGACTATTAGGGTTATTTGAGGGATTTCCTCTTCCCAATTTCAACTGCCCATATCACATCCAGCAGAGGGGGCATGTTATGGGTTCCACTGCCTTGGGAGTTACATTTAGTGGGCCATAGGTGGTGGGTCTTTCCTACTGTGGTGCTTGCACTATGGAATCTTCTCCCACCTGAGGCAAGGTTAGATTCGACATTGTTGAGTTTCCATTATAGCTACCTGGCTATATCAACAGGCCTGGGGACTCCAGGGGACTCCAGGGGACAGGTGAATTATTGAAGTGGCTCTGCTATTTTAACATCACTTTGTCTATTATTCTTTGGTTTATCTTGGTTTTCACACCTTTTAATGTATTTATTAACTGCTTTCAGCTGTGTTGTATGCCACCTAGATTGCTTATTTGTGAGATGGACAGCTACATAAATTGGTTTAATAAATAAATTAAATAGTCCAAAGTACGGTTGGAGTTGCACATAGAAACGATTAAAAATTATTTAAACGTATTTAAATGGAGGCAGAACAATTCTGCCACCCAAATAGAGATGAAGCTACCGGTAGAGTAGACTAGTGGAAAACATTCTAAAGTGGGTGAGATTTTTGTTGGATTTTTTCCTTCCTTCTTTTTCAATCAGTGAGATGAATTAAAATTATCTTAATTATCTTATGTCCTCATCTTTTACAGCAATGTAACAAGCAGCTATGTCATATCCTCCTCACTGTGAGACTAGATATAATTATTAAATCTACCAATGCATCCTAGTTTATTTTTTTAAAAAGAACTTTGTAAAATATTTCTTCATAAACCTTACCACCATAATTTCAGATGCAATACATCTGAATATGGAAGAAATTTGAATTCATCCATCCTTACAGCCAAGAACCCAAGAGAACCTGGCAGAGGAAAGTTAGAGAGAGCTAGAGGTCTCCGTTGCCATTTGAAATGAAGAGGAGAGCAATAGCCAAATTCTCAGAACGAGAGAAGATTGATTGTGTTTTCCAATCGAATGACATTTACCATCTTCAGTTGGAGGTTCTGAGGACAAAGGGATAAATGAGCAAAAGGCAAAGCTAAAAAAAAAAAAGTTCTAATGAATATCCCATATGATGTGTCATACAAATCTTATTTTCTTCCCTTTGTTAATCAAAAAAGGATGCATAGGATATTAGTTATTATTAATGCATTTGGTTCATTATAAGCTCTCCAAGTGTTCTTTCCTGGGCTGTCTTCAGTAAATGGGAACTAGGTACCTGTTTCATGCCTAGCATGTCTGGCTGATTTGGTAGAAACCAAATGTTTTAGCAAGAAGGGACACGTGATATTCTAGACTGGGTTCCTTCTTTAGATCAAGGAAAGAACAAAAGAGGTAGTAAGGTACATTATTGCCTCAGTCAGAAGTCAAAGCAAGCCTTTCCCAGCACTGCTTTTGTGTATGAGTCATGCAAAATTCCTTCTGAAATGTATCTCAGTGTGACAATGTGATTGGAAGTCAAGAGTAGAAAGGATCCTTGTATGGAAGTCCTGGATACAGTCTGCATAAGCGGCAAGATAAAAGGATAGAATGCTTGCTGTATTAACAATAGCAGTAGCACTTAGACTTATATACTGCTCCATAGTGCTTTACCGCACTCTCTGAGCAGTTTACAATCTCAATAAATTGAGATTGTATTGCCCCCAATAATCTGGTTCCACATTTTACCAACCTCAGAAGGATAGAAGTAGAGGTAGGTTTCAGCAGGTTCTGATCAGTTCTGGAGAACCATTAGCAGAAATTTTGAATAGCTTGGAGAACCGGTAGTAAAACTTCTGACTGGCCCCATCCTCATCTAATTCTCTCCTCCTAAGTCCCAGCTGATCAGGAGGGAATGGAGATTTTACAGTATCCTTCCCCTGCCACGCCCACCAAGCCATGCCACACCCACCAAGCCACACCCACAGAACCGGTAGTAAACTTTTTTGAAACCCACCATTGGATAGAAGGCTGAGCCAACCTTGAACCCATCAGAATTAAACTCCAGGCTGTGGGCAGAGTCACCCTGTAATACTGCTGCATTCTAACCACTTTTATTGCTACAATCTCTGTACTCATTTGTGTCTGAAGATTTAGATATTTAATCAATAGTAATTTTTTGGTCACTTTAGATCTTGGCTTTAATTCTCTTTAACGGAATAGAGGAATTGAAAGATCCATGTGTTTTTCTTCGGTTGGGAAACATGCAATCTCTCTCTCTCCCCGCTTACTTGAATAGTTAATTAAGTGTGGCTTATTTTTTCTAGCTGTCTTCTTGGAAATTGATATAGCCAAACAATCATGAACTGTAATAATTGCTGCTCCTTTAGGGCAAACAACACATGCCACTTTACAGAGGAATCATTGAGGCAGCAACATGTTAAGCAATGCTTAACCAAGTGTTCAATGAGGCTTTGGATCTAAATCCTTTTAATATTTAATTGGTGAATGTTTAAACATCTTCATATTGCTTTAACCAGGAGATTCTGAGAGCTATTATTTGTCCTAGAATTCAGTGGTAATCTGTTTCTACCTCCTGTGAATAAGGCGGCAGAAACAGATTATTCTTGAATTAGATGACTATAGAAGCATGGAATCCTTGGTTATTTTAATCATGCCAATGGTACATAGAGTGTTTTCATAGAGGAGAGGAGCATTTCAAAGATGTAAGATTCATGGTAGAGCACATGGTTTCATAGAAGACCTTCTAGGAGGTTGAGATGGCTTCGATATTTTGGAGAGCAGCTCATTGCCCACGGTCATATTTATTATTACAGTTATTCTTAGATTTTTAGATTCCATAATCTAACAGAATTTCAGTGGTTTACAAATATGTGAAAATAGAACATAGAAACATTCAGAAAAGGACTAAAATCTATGAAGCATACAATGCCAAAGAAAAAGGCCTCGCAATGCAAATAATTTCTAGAAGAGCTTGGTCTTCAGTATCTTCCAAAGATGTTCAAGATAAGAGATGGTCTGACCTCAAACAGAAGGCCATTTCAAATGCCAAAGAACCAAAGAAACAATGCTTCAAACATTGGCTCCCCTGACCTCTTGAAAGTGGGGAACAATCAGATGCATCTCCCAACATCATTTTCAGGTTGATTTTAGGAGATAATACAGTGTAGACTATGGGGAGTGAGTTTAAGAGCTGAGGTGGCATACTGGTTAGAGCAGGGGTGAAATGTTACTGGTTCGCACCGGTTCAGGTGAACCGGTAGTGGCAGTGGCAGGTGGTTCGGAGAAATGGTAGCGGCAGCAGCACGAGGCTCCGCCCACTGCACAGACGTTGTTACTTCCTGGTTTTAACCAGGAAGTAACCTGTTTTTTACCCTCTGCACATGCACAGAATGATTTGCACATGCACAGAAGGTCCAAGCGTGCATGTGACACGCGCGCACACACTTCTGAATTGGTAGGGAAGGTAAGTAGCTTTCACCCTGGGTTAGAGTACAGCACTGCAGGCTACTTTAGCTGACTGCTAGCTGCAGTTTGGCAGTTCAAATCTCACCTGCTCAAGGTTGACTCAACCTTCCATCCTTCTGAGGTCGGTAAAATGAGGACCCAGAGTATTGGGGGCAATATTCTGACTCTGTAAACTGCTTAGAGAGGGCTGTAAAAGCACTATGAAGCGGTATATAAGTGCTATTGCTACTGCTATATTGCTTAGTAAAAGCAGCTTTGTATATTCTCATTTCCAGAATGTTCAAGTCAGTGAAAAATGATTACAAATCAGTTCTTAACTTGCCACCCCCCTTTACAGGTATAACCACAATAACAATGGAGATACAGTATCTTTGAGAAAAAAAAAAACTTTGTGATATTCACAGGATAAATATCTGGGGCCAACAGATAGCAAATTTAGGATGGAACTTTCAAGCCACTTAATTTAGGAAGGATTTTCTCACCAGATTAAATGTATGTAAGCAACAGGAGCTAAAAAAGCATCCTTCTCAAGATGCCCATAACTAAACACTCTTGCTCTCTGGTAGGGATGGGGTCATGGGGAAAGATAATTTAGCACAGATACAGTACCTTTGAAATCTAAATTCTCTAAAATGGAATATCTACACATGCACTTATATCTGTTATTGATTAATAGCATGGACATTTTAAATGGGTGACAATGATATGTGTTTAGCCAAGTACAGTACAATGATATATGTTTAGCCAATTACAATAGGTACATGTGAATATTTGACATGTTGTTGTTGTACTTTATATCCTGAGTGTTATATCCTGTACTTTATATCCTATTTGTTGTTGTACTTTATATCCTGAGTGTCCTCATTTATTTCCCTATGAAAATGCTCCTGTAAAGAAATCTGCTAATATCTCCATAAATTCTTTTCCTTATTGGTTTCCTCGCACAAGCATGAAGCCGAAGACACCAGCCTGAAGATGACGAGTGGGACCTCGTCGAAACGTCGCCAAGATACTCTCAATCTTACACGGGAAAAGACCCGAATATGCCAAGACTTGCATACCTGTACCCATGAAAATTTACAAACACACACACACACACACACACACACACATGGGGCTACCCTTGAAAACCACTCGGAGGCTTCAGTTGGTGCAGAATGCAGTGGCGCGGGTATTAATGGGAGTGTCCCGACGCTACCATGTCACACCCCTCCTGCGTGACCTGCATTGGCTACCGGTTGCCCTCCGGGTGAGGTTCAAGGTGTTGGTGATTACCTATAAAGCCCTACATGGCTTAGGCCCAGGGTATCTGGTGGATCACCTGCAGCCAGCAACAGCTCCCCATCACCCGGTGCGCTCACACAGAGTGGGCCTACTTGGGGTTCCGTCGGCCAAGCAATGTCAGCCAACGGCCCCTAGAGAGTGAGCCTTCTCTGTAAGCACACCTACCCTCTGGAGTCAGCTCTCCTTGGAGCTCCGGGTGGTCCCCGACCTTCGCTCTTTCCACCGTGACCTTAAAACATGGTTGTTTCGCCAGGCTGGCCTGGACTGAAGGGCCAGGTTTTAATGGGAATTTTAGATTCTTTTATTGTTTGAATTTTAATTTGGACTTGTTGCTTATTGCTGTGAGCCTCCCTGAGTCCTTGTGGAGAAAGGGCGGCATATAAGTCCGATAAATAAATAAATAAATAAATAAATAAATAAATAAATAAATAAATAAATAAATAAATGTCAACATTTTAAGATGAATTCTGGTTCTGTCAAGCTTTGGCTTAGCAAAGGCAATTATCTTGTATAGCTTGAAACAAAACAGTGTTTCAGATGTTAAAGAGTGGCTTGAAAGGATAAGTTGTCTATTGATTTTTGAAATATCTTATATTGCAAAAACATAGGCTTATATATAGATCTTTTAACTTAATAATATGTCAAATGACTGGACTAATTCTATAGTAATAACAGGGATGTTTTCCTCTTTTTTTCAGCTTTAGATAACTTTAATCACCGCTATGTAAATTTTTGTTCTGCGACTGCATTACCACTGTTACCTTGTTTTCATCTTTGTTATATTTCACTATAGTAAAGAAAGCTTGCCAGCAGCTATGTATATAGTGGTTCAACTATATTTGGGGAATTTTAGAGGTAGAAATGGTGAATATTCCCACAGGCTTCCTGTTCTCATTTCTCCAGAAGAAAATAAATAATTACCAGCCTCCTTCCAGCAATGGCACCAGAAGCTCAAGTGGCTGAGCTGTGCCCCCCCCTCCTTTTGCGAAGATTTCAACCCCTCACAGCAGGATAAAACTACAGAGGATATATTCCTGAGCATTATCTCTGCCTTGTTTGTATTCTTATCCCTCATCCAGTCTGCACACTATTTTTATCACCTGTCTTTGATAAAGATAATTGGGGAACCTAAGCGTAGTGATGACACTGCAGTCCATATCCTTTGATGATATCTCCTGAGAGTTTATATAGATATTTAAAGGTGCATCTGGAAAAAGAGAGCCCATTTGGTATAATAGTTGAGGCACCAGAGTAGAACTGGGGAGACATGAATTCTTGTGCTGTTTTAGGTATGAAGCCAGTTGGAGGATGTGGGGCTGTCATTCTCTCTTAGAGAAAAGGCAAGGGAGAACCTCTTCCAAAAACATTGCCAAGGAATATAGAATAGAATAGAATAGAATAGAATAGAATAGAATAGAATAGAATAGAATAGAATAGAATAGAATAGAATTCTTTATTGGCCAAGTGTGATTGGACACACAAGGAATTTGTCTTCGGTGCATACCAAGAGCCTGATTGGCGTAGGAGCTAATGCCACCTACTAAGGCAGCATTTAACATCCAGCTGCCTGCAATTACTGCGAGTTCAATTCTCACCAGGCTCAAGGTCGACTCAGCCTTCCATCCTTTCTAAGGTGGGTAAAATAAGGACCCAGTTTGTGGGGGCAATAAGCTGACTTTGTATAAAATATACAAAAGTATGAAGGCTATTGCTTAACACATTTTAAGCTGCCCTGAGTCTCTGGAGAAGGGCTGCATATAAAAATAAATAAAAATTAAAAAAAATATGCTAACAGTGTACATAAAAGAAAAGATACATTCGCCAAGTATCATAAGGTACAACACTTAATGTTAGTCATAGGGAACAAATAAGCAATCAAATCATATTAGGAAAGAGTCAATATAAATCGTAAGGATACCAGCAACAAGGCTATAGTCATACAGTCATAAGTGGGAGGAGATGGGTGATGGGAACGATGAGAAGATGAGAAGATTAATAGTAATGCAGACTTAGTAAATAGTTTGACAGTGTTGAGGGAATTATTTGTTTAGCAGAGTGATGGTATTTGGGAAAAAACTGTTCTTGTGTCTAGTTTTTCTGATGTGCAGTGCTCTGTAGTGTCATTTTGAGGGTAGGAGTTGAAACAGTTTATGTCCAAGATGCGAGGGGTCTGTAAATATTTTCACAGCCCTCTTTTTGACTTGTGCAGTCAGAAGATTCCTCTTAAATCAACCAGGAGTCAAAAATGACCTGAAAGCAAACACAGAATCTTGAACCCCATCCCATATATATATATATATATATATATATATATATATATATATATATATATATATATATATATATATATATATATATATATATATATATATATATATATATATATATATATGGATGTAGGTATGCATACATGCACATTATCAGTAGTAATAATAACATTACATAAATATTACAAAAACATGGTTCAAAATCTTTCAGAACCAGTATAATAATTTGAGACATAGGAAAAAACAGCCATGAGCCTGCTCTGAGCTCAGTTAAGTATCTTATTGTCTGCCACTTGTTAGAGTTGTATAACATTGGCACTTCAGTGATGCAATACAGACAGAGCAGTGTATTTGTCATGTAACAAGTAGTCCAGCTGCATAGTTTCCTTGAGCAAATGCTGCTTATGGATTTGTTTGTTTTTTCCACATTCAGATTATTTCTCTCTGATTCTCTTCTGCTGAGCTTCTCCTACTTCTGCATATAGAATTCCTCTTGTGGGGAATTCTGATCATGCATCAGAAGAACCAAAGAGAGGCTAACTTTCACATTGGCTGAATAATAGTTAATTTATTGAGGGAGACAGCTATATTCTTCAGTGATCAACTCTTTCCTTGCTGTTGATTAGATGGTGATCAACTGTGATGTTTGGTGATGAACTCAAGATGGTTGCTTATGTACGATGTCTTTTTTTTTTTTTTTGAAGTCCAACATTCCAATTTTTTTTCATATGCTGATAAAATTTAAAAGATATTTTACTGATTAGGCAACAAATTGAACACAGATACACTGAAGCTGCTGTGGCTGATAAAGGCATCATATGCCTGCTCTCAAACCATTTGCACATTATTTGTCATCTTATTTCTTGTGCAGCAAGCATTTATTAGAACAAGTAAAACTCAATGAAGAATGAGACTGGGTCGGTCTACTTATTCCAAAGTAATCTTACCAATTTCAATGAAGCTACGTTGCAGCAACGATTTCAAACCACTGGTGGACAGTAATTGATGCTTTCTCAGATATCTCTAATGACTTGTTCTGAGAGTTTTCCAGGTTCTCTTCTTAGTTCTTCTTGTTGGAAATGCAGACCCAACTCTTCTGGACCTCATGACCTACTGACCATAAGGTGGCAGGAGGGCATCGTTTAGAGTGAAGGATTAACTGAGGTCCCCGATTAATGTCTATGACTTGACTTGTTTTTGTCTAAGTCTAGAGATTGCTGATCTGATGTCATTTCCTTCTGCTTTTATTTCCTGCTGAGATCCCTTTAAAATGGGCCAATAATGCTTGACAGAATCAGAAATGATGAGCTGCTGTTACAGATGCTTCAAGCCAGATGGTTCTATTTTTAAAGAATTTGTCAATCTCTAATACTCAATAGATGGCAAAGTCCTCTATTGTTATCCCTAACCTTTGTCTGTGAGATGACTTTGGGCTGAAAAATCAGGAAGTTTCAGTAAGTAGCATAGATTACAAGAAATCAGGAAGTTAAGAAAGAAAAATCTCATGCAAGTGGTGCTTGCTAAATGACCAATCACTTAGATCTTTTGAAGTTATTCCAGACCCTCCAAAAGGTACTTACAATGCAGTTCTGGAGTTCTGATGGCTGCACCCCTCTTCCACAGCCACATTATCACATTTTGGGTGCTTGGGAACTAGCTTTACTGCCATTTGCAACATCCTGCAATCATCGGACAATAATTTTCAGTGGGTTTTGCCATTATTTGCAATTTATGCCCAGTTGCTTCCAGCAAAAATGAGTCCTATTGGATATAATGGAATTGCTTAACAAGCATAACAAAAAAGCTCATAAAATTGGGTGTGGTCACATGGTGACCTGTTTAATGACGGTCATGACTAATTAATTAAGTAATTCTGAGCTCAATCACAGTCAAAAGTACAAGACTACCTGTATAACCTAAGAAAAGCATTGTAACTTCCACTCTACTTTTGTTACAATCTTTGCGTTATTAAAGAACTAAGATCAAAAAGCACTTTGTTTATAAAATCTGGCTTGACTACAGCATGTTTCCATCCCTAATCATTAGTACAATTTTTACAGTTACCATCCCCACTGCAAACTATCAAATAAATAACATCCTTTCTTGTAATTCTTGGTTTTCAAAATCGGTAGATGACAAGGGTGTCATTGGATAAATGAATACAAAATGCAGAAGGTGTGGTGAAAAGAAACATCTCAAATAAGGTGTCATATCTGGAGAGTTTCCAAAGGAGTAGCCAAATTAGTTTTTCCAAAAGAACACATGAATTATCTTTAATGTATTATAATATTTTAATAATAAAAAGGAAGTGTCCTGTTTGATGTATTATTTAATAATAATATATGAATCTTATGATGCCACATATTTCTTTGTTGTTTGTATAGTGTCCAATCACACTTGGCCAACAAAGAAGATATTCTATTCTTGCATAGGAAACTAAGTTTTCAACTCACTTCTTACACATTTGTGTAAGTGAGTTCCAGTGTATGTCAGATGTACTAACTTCATGGGCTGTTGGTTGGGTCTAGCAGAACACAGCTAAATCCTATATTCTTTTGGATTTTTGCCAGGATTCATTTACCTTCACAGAAGGTGACTCAGAGCAGCATAAATGAATATATAAATTAATATTTGTTTCAGTACCTAAACAAACTGTATATGATCAGAACACACAACACTTTTTCAAAAATATATAGGCAGAGTATACCATTAGTTATATTTGAACTTCCCAAAGGAATTAGAAAATGTGTCCAGTTATTGTTCAAACTCCTAAATCAAAAGTGTAAATGTAAATGTGCTTTCCCATTTAATTTTCCTTCTATACAGGGATGGTATAGACCCGTGATGGCGAACCTATGGCACGTGTGCCATAATTGGCATGCAGAGCCCTCTCTGCAGGCACACAAGCCGTTGGCCAGTTTAGCACCACCGCTCATGCGCATGCACCTCCCACTGGCCAGCTGATTTTCTGGATGTGCAGGGGCGCATGTGGGAAATGTGCATGCATGCACAGGGGGGTCATGCATGGAGTGTGGGGAGTGTGATACGCACCTCCATGGCCTGTTTTTGGGCCCAGGAGACTACACAGAGGCCTGCTAGGCCCAAAACAGGCAGGGGTTGCGATGCCCCCCCATGACCCATTTTTGGCCCCAGGAGGCTGCAGGGAGGCCTGCTAGGTCCAAAAGGGGTGTGTGTATAATGTGCGTATGCCCAGGGGAGGCCGGTGTGAGCAGCGGGGGGTTTGCATGCGCATGCGTGGGGGTGGGTGGAGTGGGGGGTTTATGTGCACATGCACAGAGGGGCGCATTGCATTATGGGTGCTGGCACATGCACGCGCTTTCAGCACACGACAAGGAAAAGGTTAGCCATCACTGGTATAGACAAAGTTCTCTGCTTTCTCTTTTGATTTTCTTTCTTTTTGATGTACTGTATGTTTAGAGCCACTAACCGGTGATGTTAGACAATATTTGTGTCTTTTCTAATAATTCATTAGAAAATTAATTAATTATTATTAATTCATTAATTCATTCATAAATATATTAAACAAATTTATATGGGCACCCAACTCACACACAGGTGATTCCAGGTAGTTTACAACATATTGTAATGTTAATGATGTTTTATTGTTTATTTCTGAATCTCTTATTTTGATTCTGACTTTTAGGTGTTTGGTTATTAATAAGCTTTAAGCAAGCTGTCTACTGTATTCCTGTATTCCACTACAGGAATAGTGTATCTGCAGCACCTTGAGTTAATTTGAGTAGCGGGGTGAAAATGTAATAGTGTAGGCAAAATTGTCACTTTTACATTGATTGATGGTTGTCATATTCTATTTCTGGAACATTTCATTTTGAATAACCCAGGGCTTAGCACTGATAAAAAGCCTAGTATTGTGATGGCTAACCTTTTCCAGACCGAGTGCCCAAATGTGTGTGCCCAAACCTCCAAAATGCAATGCGTGTGCGCCCCCACTAAAACGCACGTGCCCCCCACCCGCACATGCCCTGCCCCCCCTGCGTATGCGCAGCAGAGACGTGAACACCAGCTGGCCGGCGGGAGGCATATGTGCATGCACAGCAGAGCAGAACTGGGGCGACAGCTCACATGCTATCAGAGAGGGCTCTGCGAGCTACCTCTGGTACGCATGCCATAGGTTCGCCATTACGGGAACGTCCAAATAAAATTAAGAATTGGAGATCTCTATTTTATTAATGTCTTCATGTCTGCATCAAAAAATTTCAATGGATTTTAAAGTACAACATATTCAGCTTAAGTGCTACCTA
This sequence comes from Arizona elegans, assembly GCA_022577455.1. Taxonomy (NCBI): domain Eukaryota; kingdom Metazoa; phylum Chordata; class Lepidosauria; order Squamata; family Colubridae; genus Arizona; species Arizona elegans. The sequence goes on from JAKOOJ010000003.1 coordinate 76,280,277, forward strand.
TGTGCTTGTATAACAAGAAAAAAGTAAATCATCCTGTTTGATATGCAACTATAATTGTTGCACTCAAATATATGCTTTAGGTGTTATATTCTGGAAAGAAGTCCTTTCACAATCTGACTTTGTGGCAGATTTTGATATTTGCGATATCCACTTCTACTACATTGAAATTGTTGGATGGACAATGGAAATAGATTTTCCATGCTATTCTTATTGCTAAAAACCTGTTCTTCAAGATTGAGAAGATAAATTTATGTTCCCAATTACTGAATGGACTGAAGATTTGACTTATGAATGAAATATGTTGTGTATGGGTGATTATAATAAAATTTGGCCATTATTATTGAGAATGCTACATTAAAATAATATAGCAGGAAAAGTCCTCAGGACTTGTTTGCCCATATTCAAGAGCTGATGGCCCCCATATCCATTCCTATCTGATTTCAGACACACAATATATCAGGGTTGTAATTTTTCATTTTTCAAAGTGTGTTGATGTTTCCTTAACCATTTAATATGGTTGCAAATCACCAACACTTGCTAATGAGATAGGTTTTTACAATTGATTTATAGCATGTAACTCTGAAGTACCAAGACTCCTCAGAAATAATGCCTCTTAGCACCTGTGAAAAGGGCAGACTGTGCTTTTCAGCAACAGCTAGGGTGACCCAACATCCGTGATGGACAATGATGATTCATCTGTTTTGATCAAGAACTCAAGCTGTGCTAAAACTGGCACTGAAGAGACAATAGAGGACTGTCTTTTCTCTCTGCAGAAACCATAGTAGTGCTATGGACCGGCTTCAGAGTCTAACAGAAAAAAGGACAATGTTGGACTGCCAGAGCTGTGATTTTCTTACTTTATTCACCTCTTTCTTATTGCAGCTGCTAATAAAACATTTTCCAATGATTCTGCTCCCATGGATTATACCTCTGGTTAAGCGCTGGCATCTTTAAAAATAATCTCACCATTCAGAAATGGAATGCACCAGAGGTAGGTTTCATCAAGTTCTGACCAGTTCGGGAGAACTGGTAGCAGAAATTTTGAGTAGTTTGGAGAACCGGTAGTAAAAATTCTGACTGGCCCCACCCCCATCTATTCTCTGCCTCCCAAGTCTCAGCTGATCGGGAAGAAATGGGGATTTTGCAGTAACCTTCCCTGGAGTGAGGTGGGAATAGTGATTTTAAAGTATCCTTCCCTTGCCATGCCCACCAAGCCATGCTCACCAAGCAATGCCCACCCACCAAGCCACACCCACAGAACCGGTAGTAAAAAATTTTGAAACCCACCACTGGAATGCACATATATAATCTTATTCTTGTATTGAAATTATTCCCTTCTCCTCCAATGTTTTCATCTTCTTCCGAGGGTTTCAGAACTGCAGTTTAGGCTTAGAGAATTGTTAATTTATTAGCATGTTGTTTTGCTCTTACATAATCAGTATATACTTCACCTTTATCCTAGTCTTGGAAATATGTCACCCTCCTTTTTGAGGGGAGCACCTGCCCCATGTTTCTTAGTGATGCATCCATTTCAAATCACTTTTTCATCTTCCTGAAATCCATTCCCCTATTATCTGGTTACAAGTCCCCCTTTCAACCAATAGGCAATTTTTTTTTTCCTAAGCAAAGTTCTTCCTCTTGCTTTTGTTCCTTGATTGTACAGAAATATTTCTCTTCTTCTTGTTTTTAAATGCTTGCCATCTCAGAGAAGAGTCTAATCTCCAAGGCTGTTGGGTGAAAATATAGCAAAAACACTAATCGTTTGCTGCCGAGCAAACATATTATTGCCCCTTTTGAACACCAAGAGAAAGTAAATCCTTCCAAGGGTTCAATCTTGCCAAAAGAAAAGAAACAAAAGAGAACTCCAAAAGAGACAGTTCTATGGGTTGTGAATGTAATTCTTCAAATCCTAGTTAATCCTAGCACAAAGGAAAAGTCACAGACTTGGACTTTTACATTTTAAACCACTGTCATGGTTCAGTCCTTTTGCATAGGTCATAAAAGTCATGTTGTAAGGAATCTGCAAAGCAATTTTATACTAGATTGATCAAGGCTAGGGTTAATCTTTGGGCTACAGGGCGGTTTTCAGGGAGCAGAATTTGTTTTCTTTAGCAATTCCAAAAGACAAAGGATTCTTAACCATTTTTAGAGTATATAGCCTTATGACTTTCAATTCATTTCTAACCTACTATGGATCATAGTGACAATGTGGTTGGAGTTGGCATCTGGCAAATTGTCTTGGCTCCATCTCTCCTTCCATTTATATCAAAGAATACCCAGACCTGATATATACATCTTGTAGACATTCATGGAGAAAAGTATGCAAGAGAGAACAGATGCTAACAGTTTCACAAAAGTATGACTTTTCTTATCTCTGCATGATGTCGCAGCCAAAACCTGACTCACGTAAAGCAACCAAATCCCTTTGAAGATACAATATTAATTTATTAACATGCATACAGATACAGAATATGCTGAGTTCCCAGCAAAGTATTGGCAGCTTGCTGAGCGGCCCTGAGCAAAAGCAGAACCACAGTTTATATACTTTTAATCTGCTGCATTTCAAAGACAAGACAAAAGGAAAAGATGGACCCAGAGGAAATTACAGCATGACATTGGAATGTGGCTGATAAACCCATGTGGTCTATTGCTTCCTTCTAGGTTGGCAGGCTAGCCATACTATCTTTTAGATAGAATCAGTGAATAGAATTAATCTGGTTTACTGGGCCACTAGTCCCTGTCTGATTCCTCCTCCTGTTGCCACTCAGGGTGAATTCAGCTTGCTGTGAATCTTCTAGTATACTTTAAGCAGTTCATCTTTATTGGTGGGGTACCACATCTGTATCTACCAAAATTCTTTCTTTTCTCTCCTTAAAATAGTTGTATCCTTTCCTTTTTGGCATCTGGCTCAAGACTGGAGCTTTATATGAATTCTCAGGATTTTAAAGAAGCTCCGTGCAAATATTTCAGGCCTCTTCCTCTTTTATTTTAAAGAATCAGACATAGAAGCCTGCAAGCAGTTATTTTTATTCATTGCCTTACTTTTAATTTCCCAGCCAAATTTGGTAGCTGGGAAACTGGTTACAGATGCCAACTTCTCCCACCTTGTTCTCCTCCTTTGCGAGAAAACCATAGCAGCTTGTGATTCCAAACTCTGGAAATCTGTGGAGATTCTCAGTCATGCAGGTCATGGTTGTCCCAAAGATGCTTTTTCAAAAGGCAGCTGGACCTTGTATTTCCTTGAAGACATTTTTCACCCAAGAAGCTTCTTCACTGGAATGACTAAATACTTTTTTTCTCCTGTAGTCCTTAATCTTATGTAGCATAAATGCTTTCAATCTGGACATGTGTGAACTTTGCAATGTTGACATAAATACTGTGATATATGTGCATTGCTCATTTCTATACTCAATTTACATTTCTAATCTAGAGTTAAGGAAGGTTTACAGATATCAATGGTATTTTTTTCTGGTTAGCCTCTGGCTTTTCTCTGACTCAACATTTTTAATCTTTCATCATCTTTCATTCCTACTAGCAGTGGTGGGTTTCAAAATTTTTTACTACCGTTTCTGTGGGTGTGGCTTGGTGGGTGTGGCATGGCTTGGTGGGCGTGGCAGGGGAGGGATACTGTAAAATCTCCATTCCCACCCCACTCCGGGAGAAGGGCACTGCAAAATCTCCATTTCCGATTAGCTGGGACTTGGGAGGCAGAGAATAGATGGGGGCGGGGCCAGTCAGAATTTTTACTACCAGTTCTCCAAACTACTCAAAATTTCCGCTACCAGTTCTTCAGAACTGGTCAGAACCTGCTGAAACCCCCCTCTGCTTACTAGGGCAATCTGTATTTGGGAAATAGGTCCCATGGTGTATCTTCCTTTTCTTCTGTTGCATACTTTTCTAGGTTACCAACAAGTCTCTTCAGAAATCTTTTCTTGTTTTTTTTTTTTGAATTAGCCAGCAATTAGCAGTGTAAATGCTGCCTAGTTCAAGCCAAGTTTACCAGCTTATAAATTCTTTTCAACAGCTAGATCTTCATAGGTCTATCATAGGTGCTAAACATTACCTCCCATTCTTTTTCCTAGAGTTGGTTTAGCTAATTTGAGACTCTAATATCTGCATGATAGTACTTCCTCCTCTTATGGGAACTTTTTCTTTGAAAAACTAAACTGTATTTTACTTCTATATTCTCCTTATCAGTGAATTATATGTTTGAAGTTTGTTCATCTAGTTAAATTGTCAACTGTCTGACTAGTGAACCCAAAATAAGAAACACTCTCGGGAGCTTTAAATTCACAAAAATAAAACCTTCTTGGATATACCATTTTGGTACTGAAAAATCAAAACCAGCTCTGGTTTTCCCAACCTTCCCTCCCCCCCAGTTCATTGGCAAGTTGAATAGTGTTAAGGTTTAAAAGAAGCAAAGTGGTTCAACCTTGACATTAATAATGACTATCCATTTTGCAACAGTGACTTTGGAGATGTACAAAGATTAAAATAGCAAGTTGCTGTTCTGGGCAGTGGTTTTCTGGGCAGATATGTGAACAGTCAGCAGGAAGATATGACTAAAGGCAGGATGTCACATGATTATTTTTCTGCTGTTCAACAAGATGCTTAAGTAATTCAACTGAATGATACAGAGATTTCTAAAGATGCTTTACTCTGATATTCAAGCATAGCATCCCTTGCTACATGGCCTTCTGCAGAATAAGAAATAAAGGGAAATTATGCAAAGGACTTAAAAATAAAAAAAAAGTGAAGTGGAAGGAGAGGGATCTGGATGATGAGAAATACAATAAAAAGGCTGAGGAAACCAAAGAACTTTTAAAAGATAAACATATGTAGCTAGTTAAAATTATTTCAAAAGTTTGATGCAATTTAACAAATCATAACAAAACAAAATATAGACATTTATATTATTATATTATAGAAATAGAATCAATAGAATTTCGCCCTTCCCAGATGCATAGAGAGGATCTGGAGCCAGGTAAAGAAAAACGGGCCTTCCCCACCCCCCCCCCACCCCCAGGCCCTCCAGAGGCAGGAAACAGCCTGTTTCCCTACTTCTGGTGGGCCCAGAAGGCCCAAAAATCAGCTGGCCGGCATGCGCATGAGCCCCAGAGCTGAGCTGGCATGCCCACTATTATGGCTCCACGTGCCACCTGTGGCACGCATGCCATAGGTTCGCCATCACGGATGTATGGTTTTCTTCTTTATTATTAAAAGCATCTGGATTCAAGGTGACCTTGCACAGATGATTCTGCAGGAGCTCTTTCTCCTGCCCATAATTTGTTGCTATGGACAAATCCGTAATGTGGAGAATATTTCTTCCTTAATGGTTAGCATGTGCTGGCATTCTCCAACAGGTTCCTAATTTGTTCCATTATGGTTGGAACAAATATTATTTGGAGGGCAATATCCAGCCATTCCATAGTCCACCAAGGGAGCGCAATTAGTGTCAATGTTTGGAGATATACGGTCAATAAGTGGCTCCACTTAAGCCATTGTAATCAACAAGGCTTTCTTAAGGTTTTGCAGTATATTATAGTATTTTCTTCATTCCTAGACAGAAAACCAAAAGGGTCAATAAGGCCAACTTCAGCTGGAACTGACACAACATTTAGTGAGACTGGCTGGATCCCACAGTGTAGGAGAAGGAATGGCGGAATGTGGGGGCAGAATGAAAATATATATCAGCCTAGAATCCTTATGTAGCCACAAACAAGCTAAGCCCAACACTTTTGAATGCCATTGACCATGGGTCCTCAAACTATGGCCTGTGGTTCGCATGCAGCCCGCTGAAGCAATTAATCCGGCCCGCGGAGAACCACAAGGTTGCCCAGCCCACATTGCCCCGCCCCCTTCAGCAGAGTGCAGGACTTGCTTCGGGAGCCCTGCAGCCTGGAACCGAAAGGTAAACTCAACAATTTTGGCTTGCAGAATGCTTGTGGGGGAGGGGGGGTGAAAGGAGGCAAAAAACCCAGGCAAAAATGGCCTGTTTTTGGTAAAAATATGAGCTGTTTTTGCCTGGTTTTAGCCTGCAGAATTCTTGTGGAGGTGGTGGAGGGGTGAAAGAAGGCCAAAAAACAGGCAAAAATGGCCCGTTTTTCACCTTCCCCGCCTCCAGAAGATAGAGTGGGATAGACAGAAAGAGAGAGAGAGAGAGAGAGAAACAGAGAGGGAGAGAGAGACAGAAAGAGGGAGGGAGGGAGAGAGAGAGAGAAGGAAAGAGAGAGAGGGAAAGAGAAAGAAAGAGAGGGAGAGAGAGAAGGAAAGAGAGAGAAAGAAAGAAAGAAAGAAAGAAAGAAAGAAAGAAAGAAAAAAAGAAAGAGAGGAGAGAGAAAGAGAGAAAGAGAGAAAAAGAGAGGAGGAGAGAGAGAGGGGGAGAGGGAGAGAGAAGGAGAGAGAGAGAAATTGAGAGAGAAAGAAAGAGGGAGAGAGAGACAAAGAAAGAGAGACAGAAAGAGAGAGAGAAAGAGAGGGAGAGACACAAAGAAAGAGAGACAGACAGACAGAGAGAAAGAGAGAGAGAAAAAAAGAAAGAGAGGGAGAGAGAGAAGGAAAGAGAGAGAGAGAAAGAGAGACAAAGAGATAGAGAGAGAAAGAGAGAGATTTCTCAAGCTTCTTGTGGCTGAGAAGAATTGCTGCAAAACTGAGTTTCCTGAAGTGGACCACTAGACTCCTAAACCACTGAAAAAATGATCTAGTAAAAAGAAAATGCAACCAAAAGGGCAACATGCAAACAAAAGCAAATAAAACAGCCCCAGGAGCAAAACAAATTAAAGTTTAATTTGTGTGCATTGTTTAATGGACTGTTAAATTGGCCATGCCCACCTAGTCACATGCCCACCTAGTCACATGACCACTTAGCCACACCCACCCAGCCGATCCGGTCCCCCAAGGACAGTCTGAGGGACTGTGAATTGGCCCCCTGTTTAAAAAGTTTGAGGACCCCTGCCATTGACTCTTATCCAACACTAACCAGATGCTGACCACTAGTTGAGTAGGTTCCTGTGCATAGGCTTTTAGTAATAAACTAACTTATTTGAATCTTCATGTGTGGACTTGGCCTTTTGTGTTGGACATGCAGCCTTGCTTTTTCAAGACGGTGTGTGAAAGAAGCAAGCTTTCCTAGTGTCCAATGTATACTATTACTGCTTTAACTCTTTTTCATGAACTTGTCTCTGATTGCCTTAGAATTAATTTCATTTTCACTTCTATTGCACACTGTTAATCTATCTGTACTTGTATCCTGCAAAACAAGGCAGCTGCCACCTTCACCTTTCTTTGCCATCATTCCCCCCCCCCCAATTTTCCTTTGTCTGCTTATTATTGTAATATTAACCTGGATATTTCACTTTCCATTTTAAATTCCATAACAGCAGCTACATCTTTTTAAATTGTCTAATCTTGTGTCCTTCTGTCTTTTATTAATCCTGCCAACTAATTTGGCCTTTTCTGATATCTGTTTGTTCATTTTCTCTCCATGTATAATTCAATTCTTCTTTGTAAATTCATAAATAAAAATTTGCATTTATGAAAATTGAGTGCAATGGTTCAGGAATGTTTGCATTCTTTTATATTTTTATTTTTCAGAATAGCTCCATACACTGATCTTTTCCAAAATAGGCCACTTAAACTTGTTTTATATTTACTGACATAATATTGTTAGCATTTTAACTGTCTGTTCTCCTGCAGTCTTAAACAGTTGGATATAAATATTCCATCTGCATCAATTTGACAGATGATTTACTTCACTGTCATATCTCACTTTCAAATGGGCTTTGTTCCTGAAGACATTCCCTTTCTGCCTATGTTTATATTATTGCATAATGTTATTATTAAAGAATTTCCATCTTCCTTTAAATTTATTTGCCTGCTTCAGATCTATTTTGAAGTTGCTTTTGCATATTCTTACTTCAGGTGTTAAAATTCAAATATTTTTTGTGATCTTCTTTAAAAGCTTTTTAATTTTTCCTTTTTTTGTTATATACCTCCATATATTGATACTTTTGGCTGACATATTTTCTTTGTCCTTTTTTACTTGATATTGAAAAGCAATTCTATGTTAACAGTCATTAGACCTTTTCATGCCCTGTCTTTTTTTGGCTATCATGACAGCTCGTTCAGAGAACCATTTAAATCTTTTCCTCTTTGAAAGGTTGGAAATTTTCTCCCACTTTGATTTTCATGACACCTCCTATTTTCTTCCCCAATATCTTCTCATGTTCTCTTTCATATAAGTAAAGAATATGTTCATTGATCTTATATTCTGATTGTATGTTTTCAAGGCGATATCTTCCAGGCATCTCTTTAATTTTCTAAATTTTGCCATAATTTATGGTCTGTTGTACTGTCTGCATCTAAAAGTGTTGCACAAATGAGTTGCACATTTACATATTCTATTTCCTAGAATATGTATAGGCTATTAGTTTCCAATGTTGCCCATTGGTGATATCTAGGTCTGCTCACATTACATGAAGGAAGAGTAATAACAACAAATAACAACAATAAAAACTCTTTTAGAATAGTTCTTATAGAATAGAATAGAATAGAATAGAATAGAATAGAATAGAATAGAATAGAATAGAATAATAGAATAGATTTTTTATTGGCCAAGTGTATTGGACATACAAGGAATTTGCCTCCGGTACATAAACTCTCAGTGTACATACAAACAACAAAGTGAGAAATCATAAGATACCAATAGGAGAAGGTAATAGAAAAGATGAGAAGGATAATACCTATACTTGTTTTCTTGTACATGTTTTACAAACTAACAAATAAATAAAAATAAACAAACAAATAAATAATAGTAATACAGCCCTACTACATGGGTAAATGTCCTTAGGCATAAGACAGTGCTGTAGGAATTAGGTGATTATCAGATTGATGGCATGAGGGAAAAACTCTTTTTTATGTCTAGTTTACTGCATTATTGTATTCCAATTCACATTTTCCTGTGAATCTAGGTTCCTCCATTTTGCCAGCGTCTATATTCCATTGCTTGTTCCACCTTTTCTTGATGTTGCATTTCAAACCTGTTGCTTAATATATTCTTTTATTGATAGAAGTGTTAGAAATTCTATATACAACCCTACAGAAGAAAAGTGCACAGTCCACATGGGCTTTACTGCTTAACTGCCACAGGAAGCAAGAAATTGTTATATTCATAAAAAAAAAGCCATAGAGTATACAAGAAATGCAACTACAAACTTATAAACACTAACCATGTAACCATCAGTTATGCAATTGAAATACCATTCAGTGTAGTGTCATTTTTATTTTTATTTTTAACACCCTTTTCTTGGCTGACCTCTGTGGAGGCAATTGTATAATATTGATGTTTATTAGATATCCATGAATTCTAACTGATTTGATGTTGTTTCTTCAGTTACAGACAAGAATATACCTAGCAATATCCTTACTGAGTCTCAGTGGCATTCTGTTCCTTTATATGGACTTACTTCATTTCCACTTTGATAAGTGCACAATCTCCTTAGTGTGTGCTTCTCACTTTCCATGAGCCAATTGTCCTTTCCTATGTAAAGTGAAGAATTTAACTTTCAAAATTGGAATTACCAGTGACAAAACATCTCCACAGCTTTGGTCAGCTACATCATTTCCTCCAAACTTCTCACAGAAGTTCCAATCTTTTTCTCAATAACCAAACTAGTGCCTTTTGACATGCAGAGCACCCTGAGTGATTATTTGGCACCGTGGCGTGACTATTTTGAAATATGCTTCTTTGCTAAATATCTATGGAGATTCTCAGTCATCTAAGTCATGGTTGTCCCAAAGGTGCTTTTTTCAAGAGGCAACTGGACTTTCTTGTTTTTTCTTTGAAGTCGTTTCACTTCTCATCCAAGAAGCTTCTTCAGTTCTGACTGGATGATGGGAAATGGTGTTCTGCCCCAGCTACGGACCCCAAAGAACGCAGCACACACGTCTGTACAAACCTTAGTTTATTAAATTAAATCAGTCTTTTTCAAACAAAGGCTGTTAATTAACTTTATTAACAGCCAACAAGAATCCAAAGAATAAATAATCGTAATCTTACTGTGGTTGGCAGGAATCCCAGAAGCAATTTGCAGAGAACTAAGATCAAGACGCGAAGGAGAGTGAACTAAGTTATTCCCTCTAAATTGCCTCAGTTGTCGCCCTTCCTTAAATAGGCTAAGGGAGTGGCCAATTAGCCCAAGTTTTACTCTCAAGGAGACCTCCTCCTGAGGAGCCACTCCTGCCTTTTGGCAGCTCTGCGCGCCCGTGCATCGAGAAAAGGCTCCTCCTCTTCTTCCTCTTCACTTATGGGAACTTCTGGAGGTTCTAAAGGCCCTGACTGAATCCCCGCCTCTGGCACCACATCTTCTCCAATCTCCTCATTGTCTGACTCGAGTGCCAGCTGCACAGGCTGCTGGTGCAGCACCACATCAGCTTCCTCGCTGTCAGAATCAGCTACTAGCTTCACAGGCCACTGACATTGGGAAGTTGCAGCTGTGCTTTCTTCAGGATGTTTTCTGCTCTGTGTCCCTTCACTGTTGAACACAGATACAGGCTGTTGTGGATGAGTCTGTGTTGTCCGCATCTCAAACTGGATGAGAAATGAAATATCTTCAAAGAAAAAAACAAGAAAGTCCAAGAAAGTTACCTCTTGGAAAAAAAGCATCTTTGGGACATGCTTGTTTGCTCTAATATTCACCAAAGCACCTCTTTTGAATCATTTTTTGCAAAGCATGCAAAGCCCTCATAACTGCATCTGAGTGTGCCATGTGGTGCAGCAATTAATGCTTTGAAGAGGTTCAATAGGATCTTGAGCCACAGATGTTCATTAGGTAGCTTGGGATAAGCCACTATTTTCTATTCCAATCAACATTATGGAGTTACTTCTTCTTAGGCTAAAAGAAGGGGAGGCTCCCCTTGTATAAATAGAATAGAAATGCAATAAGAAAGGAAGAAATAGGTAAATCAATCAAATGGGGCAGTTACAGTGGGGCAAAGGGCATCTTGTCTAGGTACTACTAAACAATGTAATCCTTTGTTACATACATTTTCAGTCTTTAAAATGTATTTCCTGAACGCAATCATCCTCTTTAGCACGTATTCTTAATGAATTGTGGAAAATTGACAAAGGAAAGCAGTTGATGCTTGCAGACTCTGCTCAGTGAAACTGACATGCTGTCTTTGGAGACTATTTTATTTGCAAATCTGCTTCCACAGAAATCCATAACAGACTTCTTCTTCATTTTGAGCATGAACTGAAAAATATTGTATTTGAGATGATGGCTGGTGCTGTGAAAATTCTATCTGCTATGATTGTTCTCTGATAGCTCACTCAGATATTCGCTTTTGAGTGAACCAGTCTCCTAAATACTTTGTCGACTCAATCCCATTGAGAACCTCTTAAATGTGATTCAAAAGAATAAATGTCTAGGTGATGCTGTAGACTCCGTAAAAGAATTCTGAATCTTGCTATGGAGTCGAACCAAATGTACATGTTTTGTATCCATTTCTTTCCTGTTTCTCTCGCAGAACATGGGCTATAAAGTAGGAGGTAACTGATTTATTTTTAAGACACATTTGTTGGTTATAAATAATCAATGTCTTATTATATGGAACTGAGGGACAGAATGAAAATGCTGTTATCAATTTTGTACTAGGATCAATGGCATAGCAGTGGCATAGCATAGCTAATTCAGAGTTTTATGGCAGGTAGAAAAACAGTGACAGTTTGGTTGGGCACTGCTAAGTTTTTTTTCAATAAAAGCAATCGATAGTGAATAGGCAACCTGTTCAGAAACCTTTTGTGAAGCACACTGTTTGCTGGGTACGTTTGGGGTCATAGTTGTGTGCACATGACTCTTTTTTTACACATACACAACCACACGCAGACAGAGAGAGAGAGACAGAGAGATTTGCATCTCACTTTTCTTTCTATTCCTTCAATGACTCACTAATAGCACAGTTTTCAAGTTGATAACAGAAAAAGACATGTCTCTTTATATGGTGTTCATGTGAACAAATAGAAGCATCGAATAACAGAGTTGGAAGGAAACTTGTAGGTCATTTAGCCCAATCCCCTGTTCAAGCAGGAGACCCTATACCCATGATGGCGAACCTATGGCACACGTGCCACAGGTGGCACACAGAGCCCTCTCTGCGGGCACACCAGCTGTCACTTCAGCCCACTGCACACGCGTGCATGCTTCACGCTGGCCAGCTGGTTATCAGGTCTCTGCCATGCATGTGCAGGGGCTCATGTGGGGACCTGCACACACAGGTGTGGGGTGGTGGGTTGCATGTGCTGGGGGCGGTTGCATTGCATTTTGGGGCGTTGCACATGCACATGCCCCCCCATGCCATGTTTTGGGCCTGCACCAACCTGGAAGCCAAAACAGGGTGCTGGCGTGGGGGGGCGGGTGAGGCACATGCGCCAGGGATCACGTGCATGCAGGGGGACAAGGTACATGTGCAGGGAGGGGTGCTCACATTGCATTTTAGGGGGTTCGGGCACGTGCACGTGCATTCGGATGCACATGTGCATTCGTGCACGCACACACTTTGGGCACTCGGCATCAAAAAGGTTAACCATCACTGCCCTATACCATTTCTGACAGATAGCTGTCCATTTTCTTATTGAAAGCTTCCAGTGATGAAGCTTCAACAACTTCCGAAGGCAAGGTGTTCCATTTGTTGATTGTTCTCACTATCAGAAAATTTCTCCTTATTTCTAGGTTGAATCTCTCCTTGATCAGTTTCCATCCATTATTCCTTGTCTGGCCTTCAGGTGCTTTGGAAAAGAGGTCGACTCCCCTCCTCTCTGTGGCAGCCCCTCAAATATTGGAACACTGCTATTATGTCACCCCTGGACCTTCTCTTCAATAGACTATCCATGCCCAACTGCTGCAACTATTCTTCATATATTTTATCATCCAGTCTCTGAATCATCGTGACATGATACTTTATTTCTTGCCATTGAACATGGAGAAATAAATCATTTTTTAACAATTATGCTATTCTGTTGGCCTATTGGAAAAATTAGACCTGCAGTTCTGCAGATTTTTTTTTTTTTTTTTTTTGGTAACCAAAATCCCTATGCCATGTTGCCCACTGAAAATGATGGTCATACGAACATATCCGTATGTTAACTCGCTGCTCACTTACTTTGGGTCAGCTGGGCACATTTTGAGAAAATGTTGTGAGTGCTTTCAGAAAATGTCTGTTTGGGGACCTTTTCCAGTTGCAAAATGAGAGAACGGTTGTGAAGAACTGATTTACCAAAATGCTCCGAGCCTTTCCTTCTCTAACACATCTGTTGTGTGCATTGCAAAGTGTTGGCTTTATGCTTTTGGGGTTTTTTTCTTTTTTTAAAAAAAAAGTTTCTGAGGACCATTAGGGCTTAGAAACACTTTTGGAATTAATATGATGGGAGAAAGCATGCATAGCTTAAAAATAGCTCCATTTTAGGCCCTATGAACAGAAGGGAAGAGAAACAGGGTTTAAGGCTAGAGCAGTCAGCAGGATTCCAAGCCAGTGCCCATCTGCTTCTACCATAAGGATTCAGGGATGATGTTTTCCTTCTCTGAGGCTCTTGGTCAAATCCAGCTTATTTTTGAACTTAAGCTGTCTTTTGCTGAATTCTTTTCTATGACAGCCTGCATTCAGCTATGGCTCCCTGCTGACTTTTTTCAGAAACCCAAACAAATGCTTTGCACTATTTTCGCTGAGAAGGAGAAACTGGGAGTAAAGCCTAGTATAGTTTTTCATAACAAGCATTCCCCTAAGTCACGCAGGTAAGACTAATGCCTGTGAAGTCTGCATTAAAGGAAGTCTTTAAAACTTGGAAAGAACTGGAGGAGAAAGGGACATAATATCCGTCAATAAAGGTAAACTTACACAACTCCAGCTAGGGTACACAGTGGCTCATGTAGTTAGGACACTGGGTTGACAACCAGCAAGTCTGTGTTCGAGACCCTGATAACGCTGCATAATGGGGTGAGCTCCCATCATTTGCTCCAGTTCCTGCTGACCTAGCAGTTCGAAAGTGTGTCATCGTAAGTTAGATAGATAGGTGTCTATTTGTCTACTTGCAATGACAAATAGGATACATTAACAGGGAATGAGCCCCCAACCGGGCATCCCCTGGGCAATGATGATGTCACTGGCTAATCTTTTCAATCCAGAAACACCTTGCTTCTGACATGAATGTGAGCAAATCTGGCTTCCCCCATTGACTTTGCTTGTGGGAAGCTAGGTAGGAAAGTGACAACGGCAATTGTGCAATCCCGGAACACTTCAAACCATGATAAATACATGCCACTTGCCAAGCACCTGAATTTTGATCATGTGACTGTGGGCTTGCAGCGATGGGCATAAATGTGACAACCAATTGTTGGTCATTTATTTCAATGTTGTTGTAACTTTGAAAGTTCACTAAATGAATGATTGCAAGACAAGGACTACCTGTGCATTAGATAGGCATAGGTCTGTTTTGTTGAAAAGCGTGGCCGAAACAGACCTATGCCTATCTAATGTATAGGTAATCCTTGCCTTACAATCATTCATTTAGTGAACTTTTGTTGAAAAGTGTGGCTGCAGACTTTGTGCTTGAGGTGGGGAAAAAAATGAAACTTTGATTTTGGGTTTTACTGATTGGATAGATTTGTAGTTATAGAAATGGCTAGTTTATACTATTATGTAAAAGGAAAAAGTTGTGGTTTGATGTTACTGTTTTATTCTACTTCACCAGAGGGAGTTGGAAATGAATGCTCCCCCCCTTTTTTTCCCCTTCTTTTCTACTTTCTACTTTCTCCTTTCCCCTTTCCCTCCCTTATTTTTCCTACTCTTGGCTTTCCTACTTTTGTATTTTATATTATAAACTAATAAAAACTGTAAAGATGGAAAAGCGTGTCCCTGTTGGAAGCGGTGACGAGGCATCCATGTCCATAAAAGTGCCTGAAAGTGTTCCTTTTCATGTTTGAGGATTTTTATTTTTTTTTTCAACCGAAAAGCATGTTTGAAAGAATTTATTTAGAGAGGATCGGTTGATTCATCAGAATGATAACTCTCCAAAAATAGAACAGTATGGGGTGAATGTGACAAGAGAAGTCTGTGAAAGAAAGACTGACAAGGGTTGGGAGATATAGAGAAAAAAAACAAGAAAGATAATTCGGTGTATCCCTTGGCAGTTGGGCAAATGCTGTTGATTGCTCCTTCTAAGCTGTCACCTATTCTTAACTGGTCACACCATCTAGAGCAGAGTTGCTATTAAGCATTGAAAACGATTTCAGAAGCCTGGAAATTACCTGCAGGCTTTCTCAGCCAAATTAATCAGACATTACAATGGTACATGATTTATTTATAATTGGATGGACTATAGAAATGGGTTGATAGAAATGGGGATGTCTTTTTTTCCCTTCTTTTTAGCAGTTCAAAGACTATTTGTGTATAGACCTGACATGTGAGATGAAAATGTTAGAGGGAGTTTATAACTGACATTCATCCAAATATGGAATTAAATTGCCTCATATAGAACAAAGCTGTAGCAACTCTGGAATAGGTCAATTTCTGTGTGCTAAAAACATGTTACTATGTGTAAGTAGAAATAGAGGAAAGCTTAATTCAATGTCAATTTTAATAACAGTTTACATAATCTTACATTTGCAAATTGTCAAGGGAAACTAGGCTGCATTTCAGAATGTGTACTTTTCTGAATTAATTAATAGCAAAAATAGTTTAAAATACATTCAGTAAAGAATTAAGATAAAAATACTATAGAAATATGTATAAATTCAGAGATGAGAATGCAATTTTAATGGTTTTTTTCAGGTGATTAAAGAATAAATACATCTCAAATTGATGTGGAAGTTAGAAACACAGTCAAACAATGAAACTCAGTGAAATCAAAACTGACTGATTCACCTTTACAGTATGTAAGTATGGCATATCAATTAGATGGTTTCAAAAAATTAATCCTAATTCCTTCTATCATTTAATTCAAGACTTTTTATAATTTTCATCTCTTCACCTGTGCTTTTTGCCAAAGAAAGGGTCACATTTCTGTTACTATTATACATACATACATACATACATACATACATACATACATACATACATATTTCTCTTTAGCCAGGTTCTTCCTACGTAAACCAAGATTTTTATGCAGCCCTAGTTTAGTGAAATCACAATCCACTAGTTTCTAGGGTTTTTTTATATGTTCACTGCTCAAAAAAAGTGTTCCCTTTATTTTTTTGAGCAGTATATATATCAACATAGCTTCTAATTGTATCTGATAACAAAACTGAATGCATTTATGATCCGTATTTGCTTATATTTGCTCTTCTTGTCAGCTGCATCTGACACTTTTGCAATCTGTGTACATGATTATAATCATAAAGATCAAGTAAGCATTTTCCACCTCCCTCTGCAGTCAGATTCCCCAGTCCAGAAAGGAAATTGTGTTGGTCTGGGACTAACACACTCCAAGGCTTCTCTGATGGTTAACTATTCTGTGGGAACACCAGAGTTCTGCCTTCGTATTATTTAGCAGCAGAGTCAGATGAACACAGAAAAACATTGTTTGGAATGTGATGAGTTTTGAAAGAATGTTAGACTACTACAATGGAATGAACATGTCACATGTTATAAAAATCTTACATAGGCTTTCTAGATTCTGTATATATATATATATACATATATATATATATATATATATATATATATATATATATATATATACATATATATATATATATATATATATATATATATATATATATATATATATATATATATGCAAGCTTAGATTATTAAAATGTCCATCATATTTTACTTTGCTCCAGGATGGATTGGGGCTTAACTGAAAGCTAGGGCATTGTGAAGCATGCCAAGCTGCATAAAATCAACAGACAGGATTTTAGGTTACTATGACTAAAAGCAGGAACATTCCTGGAGTGCTCCTAGTAATTCTTTGCCAGGATTCATTGATTGAAGCTCCTGGTCTCAATCTCTCTGATAATACTGCCTCTATAGTACAAAATGAGATGGCTAGAAAATAAGAACACACACACACACACACACACACACACACACACACACACAGAGAGAGAGAGAGAGAGAGAGAGAGAGAGAGAGAGAGATCCCATGTGGCAAAGAAATTTGATTGTTGTCTACACTCTCCACCCTCAGTCTTGCCTCCCACTCCTAAGACTCAATTGCAAATTTAGTTTGAGAATGACTTGTCAGTCCCTGAATTATTGTAGTAAATAGTAAAACAACATTCTCCCCAACATGACTTTATGTGAACAAGCATGAAAGGTAAGATAAAGCCCTCTAAATCACAAGCTTGACTTCTACTGACTTCGTGGACAGATCCATATAGCTTCCATAGCAATAATTTGGAGTGGATAGGTTACTGACGTTTCCCAGGAGATTTTGGTTTAATTTTTCTGCCTGGTCTGCATCCCAGGGATTTTCAAACTCCACTGCTTCAGGATTCACATTAACTTACATGAGTGGATTCCTCAAGTAAAGCCTGAAAAATGTTGAGCTACTTATTCACTAGCAGAGCACTTCTGGATAATTTTTGACATGCCCTATTGTTTAATGTTTCTTGATGTGAGATTGCCAGAAGACTTCAGAGATTTCCTCAGCTTTTTCACATATCTCTTGTTGATAGCTCCTTTGAAAATTCAAAGGTTTTCCCATTAGCATAAACACCAGATATTTTGAAAAAGTAAGATATGAATTCTGCAGTCCTACATTTTGCAGCTAGCTTTGTATCTGAACACGATAATGAAAATGGAGGATTAACAGGGATTTGTTCAGGTTCTTTGGGTATAGTCACATTAGAGATTTGGAAATAGAATTTACAAGCGTGCCTTCACTAAAATAGCAGCAGCAAACTAAACCACCGCATCAGTGGTTTAAAGCAAAACATTCTAAAACAATAATCACGCTGGAGAATCCATTCAAGTTGGATTCCTCACAAAAGGATGTTTTTGAACAAACAGGTGAAACATTATACCTCATGATCAAGACAAATGAGGAATATGATTAAAACTCAGTGCATGTTTGATTATACTGTTATGAAGGGCCAGATTGGGGACAGATTATTCTGGAGAAATTTTATCTATGTGCTTGTTAAAATTCAGCAGCAACTTGATAGCACACAGCACATAGCACTAGCACTTAGACTTATATGTTGCTTCATAGTGCTTCATAGCTCTCTCTAAGCAGTTTTCAGAGTCAGCATATTGCCCCCAACAATCTGGGTCCTCATTTTACTGACCTTGAAGGGATGGAAGTGTGAGTCAACCTTGAGCCAGTCAGGATCGAATTGCTGGCAGTTGGCAGAATTAACCTGCAATACTTCATTTTAACCACTGAGTCATCATGGTTCATAATTACATCTCATGTACTAAGTTAGCTAATTTTTAATGGATTCTAAACCATGCCTAAGCAATGGGAGTGAAGTGATTATGTATTATGTATTTTTATTTATCCATGCAACCTCTATTTTGTCTCCTTCCCTGTGGCAAAGAATAGGGGACTCATGCAAGAATCCAAGTTTCTTTTTAAAAAATGCTTATGAATATGAGTCCGACTCAAAGGTTCTTCTAAATTCTTAAGAACCAAGTCAGAAATGGGCCATGATAATACTACTGTCCCTAAGAGGCTCCCCAGAATCCATGCTGCAATCCCCAGTACTCCAAGATCGCAAAGCCAGAATATGATAGCAAGAGAGCTGGTATTCAGCAACATGCGTTTTTGATTCCTTTTCATTTATTTTTCAAAAATTAAACTTCAAATGGAAATGGGAATCAAACTGCTTCCATTTCCTCTCTTACCCTCCTCTCCAAGCAATTACTTTCCCCCAAGATTGTCATTTAACACTGAAAATAAATGTCAACATTTTGGCTGTTTTTCACATTCTGGAAAGGATAAGAGTGGAAATGGAAGTGGCCTTATGCACCCACTCTTGCTCTTTAAATTCTCCCAGATACAATCCTCTTTCCCACCTCAAATTCACTTCACTCCTTTATATGACATTGTCATGGTCTCTTGTGATCCCCAAGGAAGTGAATTGCTCTTCTTGCACTGAGATCTGCCCAAGGCAGATGTGTATGTGTTGATACATTCAATCCTGTCAAATCTCATATAGCCATCTTTTACAGGTAGGAGAGTTTTTATTGATATACTTGTATAACAACGAAGAATTCCTGTTAGTTCCTTAGGAAATGAAAGAAAATAAAAACAAAGCAACATATTCTAGTCATTGTTCCTCCACTACAAATGCAAAGGAAAACATAAAAAGGAAGAGACACAAAGCAACAAACCAAAACAATGCTGGCAATGGAAGTGCAGCAAGCGAACACCAAAAAAGAATTTATAATTGAGGCTTGGATAGAGCAAAGAATGGTGGATGATTTTGAATGATTTTTGGAAAGGCTGTGTAGCTGTTCAGATAAGTTTAATAGATTAGCAGAGTTGGAAGGGAGCTTGTAGGTCATCTAATTGCAAGTTGCAGTGGGCTCATCTTATCAGATTCAATTACGGGATATCCAAAGAAATAGTAGAACAGGTGAATATATTATATTGGCTTTGGCCTTACCAAATAAGGAGATAATCTAGAAAGCTAATAAAGTGATGGAAGAAATATAAAGAAAAAAAGTATTACAGTATTCAAAAGTCTACCCATTAGCTGGGAAAATTCTCACTTGACTGGATTAGTTCATGACCAGAGGTACTAATGAAGCCAGTAAGTCTTGTTTTGTTGGCAAACACCTAGGAATTCAGCAAAGCACCCAGACTAAATGGAGATTAGTGCTATCCTTTTTCGGAAAAACAAAATATTTTCTTGGAAATTAGATTAGCAATGGGAGACTATGTGAATAATGCATACAGATTATCCTCTGAATCCCAGATTTTTCTTTTTAAAGACTGCCTAATTTCACAAACAAGGAGGAGATTGATATTTTTAAAATCCAAGTTTCATACTTTGGATAAGTCCAACATTCTTATACACATGCAAACTATAATATAAAAATAGGATGACTTTAACATTTCCCCCTCTGGCTGAAAATAAATAAAGTGTACTGCACAACATCTTCAACTCTAAATTTTTCATTTTTAAATTGCGGATAAATATTAGCTAGTGAAAAGTTTTGAGTTGCTCATTATAGTTTCTTTATTGCATATTAGAAGAACTAGTCTCAGTGTTATGTATTGATACTTTTAAGCGGGAGTTTCAAACCTGCCTACGTTTCTGATTGGCTGACAGTCTCTCCAGGATTGTATATAAGGAGGACTGCAGCCTCTGAGTTTTTGCTGAAGTCTCACTGTATATTAAAGAGCTGTTGTCACTTGCTTGCTTGTGCCTCTCATCATTCCCGAACCACTTCATTGGCGACGAAGGTGGGATTGAGGCTACAAGAAGCCAACCAGTGAGACCACGAGCTTCAGCTAGGCGACGAGGCGAACCACAGGAGACATACCGGACATGTCTGCCTACGTTCCGCCCAAGCCTTTTGATCCGACCCGCGAAAAATGGGTCTCGTACCTAACAAGGTTTGAATGCTCGCTAGAAGCCAGCGACATGCAGGGCCTCTCGGCTAATCGAAAGAGAGCCCTATTCCTAAGCCACTGCGGACCGGACGTGTTCGAGATGGCCGAGTCACTGTGTGAGCCAACGCCGGTTCAAACAGTCTCATGGGACACCTTGATGGCAACTCTCCGGGCTCACTACGCTCCCGTCCCCTCCAAGTTCGTGCAGCGATACCAACTGAGGCAGCGCGTCCAACGAGAGGGAGAGCCGGTCAGCGCATACATGGCCAGCCTGAGAAAAGCCGCAACTCATTGCGACTACAGAGACTTGGACGATGCGTTGCTTGAGCAACTGATCTGTGGTGTTCGGGACATTAGGCTGCAACGGCGTCTGCTCGCCAAGCCTGATCTGACGCTTGCCGGAGCCCTTGACGAGGCCAGGGCTCACGAAGCCTCCACAAAGGCCGCTGAAACGCTACAGCGCCCGCCGACCAGCAAAGACAGCCCCAAGTCTGCCCCGGTGCACAGAGAAGACGCCGGATCCAGCTCGGAGTCCGAGTCGGATGAGGACGTCTTCCGAACAGAGCACCGGAGAAAAGACACTGGCAGCCCCCGGCGAAGCTGTTCCAGCTGTGGCGGGCACCATGATAGACTGTCCTGCAAATACAGAGAGGCTATTTGCAGGCGTTGCGAGAAAAAGGGCCCTTGGCGCGAGTCTGCAGAGCCATTCTGCCCAGAAGACTCAAACCACGTGAGCGCCGCAGCCAACCGGAATCAGCGCGCCAGAAGCAGCCAACGAGAGAGGGCGGCGCGAAAAAACGGCGCGAATTTGAACCGCGAGATGGCCGCAGCATACACATCGACCAGGCCAGCACAACGGTCGAGGACAAAGTCAGCACGGTGGTCGAGATCAACGGAAGACCGTGCTCAATGGAGATCGACACCGGATCAGCTCTCTCCATCATGTCGTGGACAACCCTAAAGACCCTCCTGCCGTCGTTCCGGAAGGATCAACTCTCCAGACAGAGACTGCGCATCCTAGACTACCAGGGGAACCGAGTCCCCCTCGAAGGCGTGGGCACGTTCCGGGTCACCTACGGAGACTACGAAAGAGACCTGCCGCTGACCATCGTCACGAAGCAGCTGCCGAGCCTCCTGGGCATGGGGTGGTTCCGAGCCCTTGGCATGGGCTTCACCGGCGTCCACCTGATGTCCAAGTCAACCCTGAAAGACAGCCTCCTGTCCGAGTTCCAGGACGTTTTCGGGGACACGTTGGGCAAGTATGTGGGGACCCCTATTTCACTAAACTTAGACCCCAACGTAGCCCAAGTAAGACTAAAGGCCAGACGAGTGCCGTTCGCATTAAAACCAAAGATCGATGCAGAACTGGACAAACTGATTAAGCAAGGGGTGTTGGTTCCCGTTGACCATGCCAAGTGGGAGACCCCCATAGTCACCCCAGTTAAGTCCGACGGCTCAATCAGAATTTGCGCCGACTACAAGTGCACGATCAACAAGGCTTTGCAGCCGAGCGCCTATCCGGTGCCGATCGTGCACCATCTACTACACTCCCTGGGCCCCGGAAAAATTTTTGCCAAATTAGACCTGGCCCAAGCCTATCAACAGTTACCAGTCGACGACGCCACGGCAGAGGCGCAAACGATCGTGACTCATAGGGGTGCATTTAAATGCACCAGGCTCCAATTTGGGGTGAGCGTCACACCCGGCTTATTTCAAAGCACCATGGAGCGCCTGTTGCAAGGACTTCCGGGAGTAGTCCCCTATTTCGATGACGTCTTAGTCAGCGCCCAAGACGAACACCAGCTAGGGGACAGGGTACGGAACGTCCTGTCCAGATTCAGAGAAGCGGGACTAAGACTTAAAAAGAACAAGTGCAGGATAGCGGTCCCCTCGGTAGAATTTCTGGGGTACAGGGTGGACGGCACAGGCATCCACCCTACCGAAAGCAAGGTGAGGGCCATCAAAAGCGCACCAGCCCCCAAATCCAAAGCTGAGCTCCAAGCCTTCCTTGGACTGCTCAATTTCTACTCAATGTTCCTAAGAGATAAGGCCACGGTCGCTGATCCCCTTCACAAACTCTTAGGGAAGAATGTACCATGGGTCTGGGGGAAACCGCAAGCGGCCGCTTTCGAGGCAGTAAAAAAACTCCTATCTGAGGACAGTTTCCTGATCCAATACAATGCAGAGCTGCCGCTCGTCTTAGTTTGCGACGCCTCCCCCGTAGGAGTTGGTGCCGTCCTAGGCCATAGACTGCCGAACGGCCTAGAGGCACCCATTGCCTTCTACTCCCGAACTCTGTCCAGCACAGAACGAAACTATAGCCAATTGGACAGAGAGGCTCTGGCTGCGATTGCGGGGGTTAAGAAGTTCCACGAATACCTCTATGGCCGAAAATTCGAACTTGTGACTGACCATAGACCGTTGCTAGGACTGCTAGCAGGCGACAGGCCAACCCCCGCTGCCCTCTCCCCCCGTTTAACAAGATGGGCGATTTTCTTATCGGCCTACTCATACCAGCTCGTCCATCGGCCTGGGCGGACCCTGGGTCATGCGGATGCCCTTAGCCGTTGCCCCCTTCCCGACCTGCTGGACAACCCAACACCGGAAACCTCCGTCCTGTTGTTGGACACGTTAACCTTGGGGCCCATCTCCTCCGGCGAGGTGGCGAAGGCATCAAATAGAGACCCTGTTATCCGGACTGTTATGGGTTGGGTTTTGAAAGGGTGGCCGGACAAGGTGGTCGGGGAGGAGTACCAAGGTTTTGCCAACAAACGAAATGAACTGTTTACGCAAGGGGGGTGCTTACTGTGGGGTGACAGAGTGGTAATTCCAGCAAAACTACGAGATAGAGTTTTAGAGTTATTGCACGAAGGGCATCCCGGCATCGTTAGGATGAAGTGCTTAGCCCGCAGCTATGTCTGGTGGCCCAACATGGACCAGGTCATTTCCGAGTGGGTGGGGAAGTGCAGACCCTGCCAGGAGTCTCGCCCCGATCCCCCAGTAGCGCCCGTCCGAGAGTGGGAAAAACCAAAAGGCCCATGGGGGAGGATCCACATTGATTTTGCCGGCCCGTTCCATGGCCAAACGTTTTTAATAGTAGTGGATGCCTTTTCAAAATGGCTCGAAATTGTATTAATGCCATCCACAACGGCCGAAGCGGTTATCAAGGCCCTAAGAAAGTTGTTTGCCACCCACGGCCTGCCGGATACCTTGGTGTCGGACAATGGGCCCCAATTTACAGCAACCCTTTTCGAAGGCTACTTGGCCGGCCTGGGAATCCGCCATGCCCTATCAGCCCCATTTCACCCGGCTTCCAACGGATTGGCTGAACGATTTGTCAGGACGGCCAAGGAAGCACTGTCCAGATTAGACAATGGGGACTGGCAGGCCAGGATAGATCAATTCCTTGCGGTTCAGCATGCATCACCATGCACGGCAACCGGGAGAAGCCCAGCAGAGCTCCTCATGGGGAGAAAGCTCCGGTGCGTGTTGGACAGGCTTCACCCTAACTATTCGCACGAAAACTTTAAGGGAGAGACCTGTGGCTTAAGGCAGTTTCAGGTTGGGTCCCCGGTGTTCGCTCGCAATTATGCCAGCGGTCCTCTGTGGGTTGCAGGAACCATAGTGGGGATAACAGGCCCAAAATCATACACGGTGGACGTGGGGGTAGATAGACTCTGGAAGCGCCACATAGACCAACTGAGGAAACGGGTGGTTGGCGAGGCAAACATCAACGCAGACATGTCCGAGCCTAACTATGACCACTTCTCCAAAACAGCTAACTCAAGCCCGGGGCCGCGAGAATACTTAGCTGACAAGCCCTGGTTCCAGCGCCGCCCCAGCGAGTCGCCACTCCCAGCCGGGGATAACCACGCCCCAGACAAAATCCAGGAGGTTCCATTGGCGGAGCCGGGAGAGACAAAGAGTCCCTCCGACCAGCTCGACGCCTCACCAAACACTGAACTGCGCAGGTCAACTAGGGCGAGAACTCAGCCTAAGCACCTGCGAGACTTTATTTGTACATATGTTAATTTTTGAGTGTTAGTGCCTTCTGGGAAGGGAGGGGTGTTATGTATTGATACTTTTAAGCGGGAGTTTCAAACCTGCCTACGTTTCTGATTGGCTGACAGTCTCTCCAGGATTGTATATAAGGAGGACTGCAGCCTCTGAGTTTTTGCTGAAGTCTCACTGTATATTAAAGAGCTGTTGTCACTTGCTTGCTTGTGCCTCTCATCATTCCCGAACCACTTCACTCAGTATCTTCCAGAAAGCATACTTTCCAAAAAAGAATTCTCCTTCATGTTCTTATCAACATACTTTTTCCTTATTTCCAGTGGGATTCAAGTAATTTAACAACCGGTTCTCTGCCCTAATGATTTCTTCCAACAACCAGTTTGCCAAACTGCTCAGAAAGTTAACAACTGGTTCTCCCGAAGTGGTGCGAACTGGCTGAATCCCACCACTGCCTATTTCCAAGATAGGACTTGTACAAATCAGGAGTGTCCAATCTGCTTTGGGTCATGAATATCACTTAGCTTGTAGTTGCACTCCAAAAATAGGGGGAGCTGGAGAAAAAAATAAAAAGAGCAAAGGAACTAAGTTGAAGCCTCATGCCCCACTATCTCTATCACTAACTTTTTTATTGGTTATTCTGCAAAGGCAACTAATGGGAAGCATTAAAAAAATCAAGAAGCTGGCTGTTACCCTGCAATAAAAGCTCTGACTCTTCTAAGTGCATTGACTTCATCTGCATTTAGAAAGGTCAGGACTTTGTTATGTGATTGCAGTCACCATTTTAACTTTTCAGACAACTTCTTAATTTCTCCTGCCTTCCCCTTGCCTCTTTGTGTTGCATGTTCCCCACTGATTTGTTTTATACTCTGTATTTTAATTTTAAGAATAGCCAATGAAAGATTTAACAAAATCACGGTCTAAAAAGAGGAGCTGTGTCCTTGTTGGATTTGTGATCCATCCCTTAGCTATATAGGTTGGCATCAAGCTCCTATCTTTAAAGTAACAGAAAAAGGGTTTTCTATAGTGATAAAAAAACACACACCTCACAGAAGCTTACGAATGTGTGCTGCAGAAGCACTGAGAATATGCCTGCCTTTGTAATGTCTTTATGGCTGCAGTTCTAAACAAGTGCTAGACAGTCCATTGAAGCTAACTAGAATGAAAATGAAATAAACATATTTATAAACCCATCCATCCTCATTTGTGATGCACAGTAGTAGGTAACAAATGAAAGAAAGTCTCATCATTTAAAGACCAGTATACATCAATGTATGTTTTTGAAGGCAACTACTTTTGAGTAACTTTATGGCGCAGCTGCCTTCTGGTACTGTTTTTATACTTGAATTTAATAATATGAATTGTAATGTAGGGAACAATTATTAAATCTATGGCAGGAGAAGGAGCAGGTAAACTGAACCTGCTTGACGACCCTGAAGGAGAAAGAGTCAAGTAACAGAAACCGGGTTCTTGTCTTTTCCTTGTAATGTAAAAGGAGTCAATATACGGTCATAATAAGGAACAATGTTTATATTAGTGGATACTAGAATCAGTAGAGAAGGACTGGCTGGAGGCATCCTTAGAAATGAGAAGAGATTCTTAAGAGATTCTCTTAAGAAGAGATTGGACAACCATACAGTTTAATAATAACTTTTATTTGCGGTCACAGACCAAAATACAAATATAATTGCAAAAGAACATGGGGAAAGTAACAATTGGACAACCATTTATCTGAAATAGTATAGAGCCTGAAAAGGGATTGGACTAGAAGAATTCCAAGGTCCCTTTCAACTCTATTATTCTCTTATGTAGAAGTGTTGGATCAGCCCATATAAGGTCTCCCATGTTCTTATCAGATATTATATTCCAACTGTAAAGGCAACGCTATAATTTACATGACCTTGTGATGTGGTATCTTCCTACTTTGAATGATACCTGTCTCTCCTTTCATGTCTTTTTCATCCTTGCCACCCCTTTTTACACAATTTGAGTGTGTTCATCCTCCTTCTTAGGAATGGCATAGGAATACTGTAGACAGTACAGAAAGCCTGAGTCATTCTTGTGGAGGAAAGAGGCAAGTAGTCCATAGCAGTGGTTGGTTGCCCCTGGTTCAGACCGGTTCTATAGAACCGGTAGTAAAACCGGCAGGAGGCTCCACCCACCGACCCCGACGTCATCAGGAAATTTCTGTGCACGTGCAGAAGCACGCATGGCCCCATTGCGAACCAGTAGTAAAGGTAAGTAGAACCCACCCCTGGTCCACAGCTATGCAAAGTGAGTATTACCTTTTGATCATTATGTTTGATCAGTATGTTCTTGATGTCCTGAGCAGTAGCCCAGGAGGACACATTAGGCTGGAAGAAATTGAAAAAGGGGATTCCCTAAAACAGGAAAGGAGGAGCCTTCCAGCATCTCCGGAAGATATGATGCTTCATTGAGTGTCTTACCCATAAAATGAGAAGCATAGATATATATAATTTGTAACCCACCAAGGGGTGAAATGAAATGAATGAATTTCAAAATGGCTTTAGCAGGCTTCTGCTGGCTAGCTGTTTTCTTCTGATTTTCTGTGCACTACTATTTTTATGCTTTATTGATTGGCTTTGGTTGGATTGGTAATTGGTTGGCCTTGACTTGTAAATTTATATAATGGTAATCTCCTCAGGGGCTTCATTGCAAAAAGATAGGAGAGAAGTGTATGTAAAATGAGTAATAAGTGAATATGTGGCATGTGAATTCTATTCTAGAGAGTAAAGATTTTATCTTTTTTTAAAAAAAAGGAAGAAAAAGGTTTGGCATTTTTGTGTGAAAACTTCAGCCTAGAATAATGAATGAATTGTATTTATTACTCAAACTGCAAATAACATAAGGTAAAGGTAAAGGTTCCCCTAGCACATATGTGCTAGTCATTCCTGACTCTAAGGGGCGGTGCTCATCTCCGTTTCAAAGCCAAAGAGCCAGCACTGTCCGAAGATGTCTCTGTGGTTATGTGGCTGGCATGACTAAAAGCCAAAGGCGGATGGAACACTGTTACCTTTCCAGGAAAGGTGGTCCCTATTTTTCTACTTGCATTTTTTACGTGTTTTCGAACTGCTAGGCTGGCAGAAGCTGGGACAAGTAACAGGAGCTCACCCCATTACACAGCACTAGGGATTCGAACCGCTGAGCTGCCAACCTTTCGATCAACAAGTTCAGCATCTTAGCCACTGAGCCACCATGTCCCAGTTAGTCAAAAAATAGTTTTTATTTTCACTGCTTTTCATTATATTAAATCACGTAGAACTTTCAACCATTTTGATAAACAAATTCACTGGAGTTTGTATAGTCCGGGAAACACCTGTTATCTTTTATTTTTATCTTTTATCTTTTATTGCTTTTATTGTAATTTTTTTATTGTTGAGAGTGAACCAGAGTTATTGACAGTTGACTTGTATGCAATTTAGTATATAATAACTATTAATATTATTGTTGTCATTATATATGTATTTGGTGGTGTGTGAAAAGGGAAAACTTTAATATGTTTTATTCCATTTTCTTCATCTAACAGTGCATCACTTGGATTATTTCCTCTTTTTGAGAACATCTCCTCCTATGAGCTATGGAGTGTTGCTGTGACTATGATTTAGATAGGGGAAAGAGCCTGAATCAATAGAAATACATCTTTTAAATTTAACAGGCTTGTTTCCTTGTTTTTAAGAAAGTTAATTTCTGATCATGAGTCTAATTTGGCTCTAAAATAGTATGCCTATAATCAAAGTCTAGGTGATGTGAAATTAAATGAATAGGTTCTCAATATGTAGCTTAGTGTCAATCGAAAGGTTGGCAGCTCAGCATTTCGAATCCCTAGTGCTGGGTAACGGGGTGAGCTCCCGTTACTTGTCCCAGCTTCTGCCAACCTAGCAGTTCAAAAGCACGTAAAAAATGCAAGTAGAAAAATAGGGATCACCTTTGGTGGGAAGGTAACAGCGTTCCATGCACCTTTGGCATTTAGTCATGCTGGCCACATGACCACAGAGACATCTTCGGACAGCGCTGGCTCTTCGGCTTTGAAACGGACATGAGCACCGCCCCCTGGAGTCAGGAACGGCATATGTGCGAGGGGAATCTTTCCCTTTATGCTCTATTTATTAACAGGCTGATTGAATCCAGTACAAAATTATGGCAGATGAAAACAGAATTGTTAACTTTTGATCTAATCCTCGGTTGACCTTTAGAAAACTGAAATACCTTGTGTTTGCCTTTTCTATTTTCATTTTATTGTAATAAAATTAATTTCTTTTTTTCCAGTATACTTGGATGAACATCTTTTGAGAAATGGTTTGTGTAACATATCCCTACATTGGGGGAGGTTGAAGTCTACACATCTTTTGTTGCTGAGTTTGGAAACACTGCTTTAGGAACACAGGATAATATACTTTTGCATTGAAATCACGTTACAGAAATGGTGACAGACATGGTTGGCTTTGTCACCACTTGAGATGTGCATTTATTGATTTATTTATTGGTTTCCCATCTTTATTAATTTTACAAATAACTCATGGTGGCAAACATATTCAACACACCTTCTTCTTCTATTTTCCCCACCACAATAACAACTCTGTGAGATAGATTGGGCTGAAAGAGTGACTGACCAAGGTTTCCCTGCCAGTTTTCATCTGTTGGAAGAAATATCCATCTGGTTTAGTTCCAAGCCAGGAGGAAGACACTGGAAACATGGAGGCTGATTGGAAAGATGGTTGAATGGTGAAGCAGAACCACCAAGCACATGGGTTCTGAGCAGCTGACCACGTGGAGTTGAGAGTGGGGGGGTATTTATACCTTTTCTTGGGATTTGCACTTGAACTTTCTGTTCCTCTGTGAGACCATGTATTTTATTGGCTGTTGTCTGACTCCCATGGGGCCATGTACTAGGAGTTTGTCTGAGCTAAGTTTGGTTGAAGTTTGCTGGTGGGTGGTACAATTGAGATGATGCAATGAAGGGTTTTGTGTTCTGAAAGGATGTTGGGCAATTCCTATTGTGGCTGAGGGCTAATCCTACCTTTGTTAGATCTTGGGTGAGGGTATTTGCTTATGAATAGAGCTAGCTATCTCTTTATCTCTCAAGTGCTGACATCTGCTGTGGGCTATTAAGAAAGGTGGGGGCTGCTTTCCAAGAACATGTTTCTCCATTTCTCATCAGGGAAATAAAATATTCTGCCTTTTTAATATTTCTCAAAATATTTCATTTTTCTAGGACTGGGGTGGGGGTTAACTTGCTACACATCAATAAGGAGAACTAGAACTCATAGACTCCTGCTTTTAGCCTGGTGCCTTAACCATTAGACTGGCAGCATGCATTTCCTTTATACATGATGGGGTGTTGTTATCTATTATAATTTGGTGGCACAAATATGTGGTACATTTTCCCGGCAGTGTAATTCCCGGATTGACTTCATCAGTGCTATGCATTTAAAAAAGTGCTGGTTTTCGACTAGCAAGATCTGGCTTGTAGTTCATCTCAAGGTCATAAATATAATGGATCTCACAGACTGAGTGTTGTCACCAGGGAAGCAAAGCTGCCGTGATGAAGCTATCACACTTCATTATAGGTGGAGAGCTGCTAGGAGACAGCTTGATTTCAGCTTGTGCCAGCAATTGAATTCTCTGTCCTGTAAAAAAGATGTCCCTTAAATTTTAATGGTTGTGTCCCTCCTCAATCATCTTGAAAAGCATATTTCTAATTTACAGATGACATCTTTAAATGGAAAAGGGTTGTGGCGGAGGCAACTTTTCCTATGCACGTAGCCTTGTAGGCGTTTTTTTAAAAAAATAAATAAAATTATGATTATTTTTGTCTATCTCTCAGCCTTTTTAAAATCACATGTTTTCACATGGGGTGGGGTGGGGAGAAAAGAATCACTTCTCTGGTGATACAAATTTGTCTGAGCATTGGAGAATAATTGGGTGCTAGAAATATCTTGCTGAAGGACTTTTGTCTTGCTAATTTTCATGTTAGCAGCATTGCACTGTGCTTCTATTATCAGCTCTTGCATCTTTATGTGATAGTGATGTAAACATCAATACATTAATATCATCGAAGAGGACAAAGTGAAATGGAATTCTAGCGAATAACAGGGCAAAGCATCGGCGGTTCTCTCATTCAGTCCTCGACAGAATAGAAATAATGGATTATTCAGCTCATAACTGTGGCTCCATTTGTGGCTCAAATATTATTCTCTTAACCTATGAGCACGTTGTGATTCTGTTACTATTTCCACTGAGGGGTTTGATATGCACCGTGAAAATGTCAATACCTGGCCTTCATTTTTATTTTATTTTGCTTCATTTTCCTGTTCAGCTGGATATTTACTCAGGAGGCAGGGAAAAAAAATTCTTAACCTGAAGCTAGTCCATAGGGATAGTCCATGATAGCCACTTTCATCTGCTTCATTACATCCTTCTGTTGATGAATAGAATAAAATATGAGCAGGGATTTGGCTAAACTGAGTGTTGCCATCTCCCCAATTAAATTTTAGGATGTTGCTGGTTGGAAACAAAGTGCACAAAAAAATCCACAAACCCCTGTTCAAAACAACTGCAGAAAAAGGGAGTAGCTGCATGTAAAGGAAACATTCTGAAAGTAATAGCTGAACTAATTTTTAGCTGTCATTGTTTGACAGGTACTCCATTTTAGAATTCACTCCACTTAAATGATCCATTTGCAAAGTGTGGTGCTTCTTCATGTTTTAGTGCTGATTAACTTGTGTAATTTTCACAAAATGGGTCCTTAAAGTGGTTACTGATGCACAGTATAATTTACGTAAGCAATATCTCTATATTTGGAGATGGATAAGAACCTCAGAAGGACAGCATTTTCTTTATGGGACAATTTATTTATTTGTGCAATTTATCTACCACCTCAGTCCCCACAGAGGAGTGGATTACAGGGGTAATTTAGGTAATTTATGAAATCTTCACATGAGCGTACCTCTCATTAAAAAAAAAAATCAAGGGACATCCACTGAGTGGGAGGGGTGGGCAAAAAGGGCAGATTGACAAAGCAAAAGGAGAGGAGCATATGGTATGTAATATCACATTCTACTTCTGTCATGTGGATGAAAGCAGCAATATACAATACTATGGATGCCAATGAAACTGGAGTAAGACTACTAACTTGGGTGCCTTGCCTGAGACTGATATGAAGGAGAAAAAACTTTCAGGCGAATTGATTGTGGGAAGAGGTATCCCTATAGTCTTGCCATATCGATTGTTGTGACGACTAAGTCTACCTTTAGACATTTGTAGCTAGTCAGTAGTCATATACCACCTACCTCCATAGCTGCTTTTTATGAACTCCTTCCCTTCTACCTAATAATTCCACTTTTAAAATTTGCTTTAGATTGCAAATCTAGGGTGTGAGGCAGTAGTGAAATCCATTTTTTTTTACTATCGGTTCTGTGGGCGTGGCTTGGTGAGCATGGTGTGGCTTGGTGGCCATGGCAGGGGAAGGATACTGCACAATCTCCATTCCCTCCCCACTCCTGGGGGAAGGATATTGCAAAATATCCATTCCTACCCCACTCCAGGAAAAGGATACTGCAAAATCCCCATTCTCTACCCACTCCTGGGGAAGGATATTGCAAAATCTCCATTCCCACCCCACTCTGCGGCCAGCCAGAGATGGTATTTGCCAGTTCTCCAAACTATTCAAAATTTCCACTACCAGTTCTCCAGAACCTGTCAGAACCTGCTGGATTTCACCCTTGGTCTGAGGGCAACATGAGAAGGGAGACCTGAAGCCCTGCACATATACAGTATGTCCAAAAAACTTACAGAGACTGAAAAGAGGTGGATATGGGAGAAGGAGGCTTATGGAGTCCGTTGGGCTCTTCTAACTTGGAGACAGTTTTTAGAGGGCACCAATAACCCTTTCAAAGTGTGGACAGACCACAAAAATTTCAGCAAATGAGGGGATAAATTGCCATTAAAAGTTTGCAAACCCCAGGAAGCTTTGCAATTGTTTGCGAGTCTGTGGGAGTTGCCAGTCTAATACTGCTTTCACTTTTCCTGGATCCATTTCTATCCCCTGATTTGAAATGCGGTAGCCAAGATAATCTGGTGCACTTTTATGGAATTCGCATTTGGACAATTTTACGTACAGCTTTGCAGCCAGCAGTTTCTTTAATACTCTTCGCATTAATTTTATGTGTTCTTCTAGAGTTTCGTTGTAAATAAGGATGTCATCCAAATACACCAGGACCCCTTTATACAGATGCTCATGCAGGATCTCATTTATCAGCTGCATGAAAACCCCTGGGGCTCCTTGTAGTCCAAACGGCATGACTCTGAATTGAAAGCTGCCTAAGGGACAGTTGAAAGCAGTTTTCCATTCATCTCCCTCTTTGATGCGGACTCAATAGTACACTTCGGGGAGATCTAATTTGGTGAACATTTTTCCTTTTGCTAAGTGCCCCAACATGTCTTTCATCAGCGGTAGGGGGTAGATGAGACTATTGGGCGAATATCTCAGATAGAGTGAGTGGTAAAAAGAAAAAAAATTGATATAGATTCCCCTCCTGGGCTACTCCCAATTTTGAATGGATTCTGTCTTGAATTAGAACTCTAATGCTGGAAAAAATCAAAGGAAGGCATTCTGTGGGTGACCAGGAGTCAGCTTGTCAGTGCACATAATTGAAAGTCTTTCTTTCTTCCCAGTGTACCATCACTCCATCCTGTTATCTCAGAATCCCTGAACCTGGCAGAGAAATAATCCATCCCTTAAAACCTCAAGTAGCCAGCAAAAGGTCAGAGAGGTGAAATCACTAAATCTCCCTCATTTTCTGAGCTGAACTTTTTGAGTATGTTGGAATTAGAATCAATTAGAAATCAACAGCACTTAGTTTAACTTGCCCATTCCAACTAGGCTGAATTAATGGAACATGTTAGAACTATCATTCCAAAATGTGTTCTGGAACTTTAGATGCTGCAATTGCAAAATGCAGAAACAAGGATTTGGAGCAAAAGCAAAAATATGGAGCACATCATTCTTCTGGATTTGCATCAGTTTCTGGGCACAATTTCAATTGCTAGAAAGATTTAAACAGCTGTGACACCTTAATGAACATCTCGTATATCTCTTATTTGTACATTAACTGAGATAAACAGAGTACTCACGCTGTGAAATCCCCTTCCTTTTTTTTTTCTGGAGTGGCATTCCAAATTATTTCTTTGACCTGCTTGCATCCTGAATGTATCTACTTTATTTCTATTTTTACAATTATTTTCCATCATGTAGTTTTAAAATTTCATGTATTTTACAGTTCATACTCATATTAGATATCTTCCAGCCAGAAGAGAAGGTATATATCTTCTTGTTATGGGTCCCTTCACATCATTCTTCACTCTTGGTGACCTACAGAGACATCTTCCATGTAATTTTCTTGGCAGTATTTTTGTTATGATTTGCCAGTGCTTCTCTCCTAGGGCTGAGAGAGGAGAGCCTGTCCCAAAGTCAACCAGACAGTCCCAAAAGACAGAACTGGAACTCCTGCTTTCCTGCTTTCTAACCTGGTGCATTTAACCACAATACCAAATTGGCTCTCATAATGTTATTAAAATTACTTTCCATCTCTTGTGCTTCCCAACAGATGCTTTAGGTAGCTAAAATCTATCTGAATTGTTTTGAAACATCATCTGGGATGGGTCTCTTTTCTGTGTTAGTAACATCACATTTCTTTTTTTTAAAAAAGGAGGAAAACACCTTTGTCCATTTCGCAAGGTTAAAGAAAGCTGAGAAGAAGTATTGCCCAAAGGGGAAAAAAAAAAAGCATTCCGTATACTCTACAAATGAAGGCAGACCCAGCAAACCCAGCACCTAATGGGGGAAGAAAATGCCTGGGAAACTGGAGGACAGATTTTGCTGCTGATAAATTCCTCTTTATTAATAAGACAATAAAAGGGGAGAGGGGAGATGGAAAGAGAGAGGTATGCCTTCATTTTTGCCTTCTTTTATTTTCTATGTTAGTAATTTAATAACTAAGTCTATTTTGGTTTGGATTCAAACAAATTTAATGGACATCTACTCAATCTTCAGTTCAACTCTCTTGGCTTAATATTTCAGAATTTGATTTATCCCTTGGCTAAATAGGCAGTGACATTTCCTAATCATCTGGATATTTTCCGGTAAAGTAAGAAATCCATTCAAATTAGCTTTTTAAAATGTGATGTGCCTACTTTAATACAATGGGAATTATTTCAGATAAAACAAAAGCATGAAGCAAGCCAAACAAACAACACACACGCATACACAAACACTCAAGCAAGTGAAAAAGCAAAACATACAGGCATGCAAACAAACACATAGTATGTAGTCAGTGAATCATCCATATTATTGGTATGGAAAATAAGAGAAGCATTACTTCCAGATGACGAAGCAGACTTGCTGATATAAAATGGAAGACAAAAGTTTGAATATGATTTTGAGAGTCCAGTCTTTCACACATGATCACTGTAATATTTGCACACTTATCTGGGATCAAGTCCCTTCCTGTCAGGTGTGAAAGATCAGAACCACATATGAAGTTTCAATTAAACTGACTTATTACTAATCATGTTTATGGATTACAAGAACTAATGGCTAGCACTATCTTGGAGTTAGATAAGTGCCAATGGAATTCAAGAGGGATTGGACTTAGTCCATTTATGACTATGTAGAGACTCTGAGTCTAAGCTGATTCCTCTTTTAACTCTGCCCCCAGGTTCTGACACTTCTTTTCCTATTCTTCCCCTCCTATTTGTTCACTGATCAGTTAACAAGCTTCCACACTTGCTTTGCAGTTCAGAAGGATAAGAGTGTAAAAAATAGAAACTTATTTGTGAAATTGATGGCAAAGAGCAGAGTGGAGGTGAAATACAGGATGAAACTGATAAAAATTGAGAACTAAAAGCCTACTATC
Organism: Arizona elegans; assembly: GCA_022577455.1. NCBI lineage: Eukaryota > Metazoa > Chordata > Lepidosauria > Squamata > Colubridae > Arizona > Arizona elegans. The sequence continues at coordinate 76,315,781 of JAKOOJ010000003.1, forward strand.
AAGGCAATAGTATATATATGTTACAAGTAAAATACAGAAATTGTGCTATAAATATATGTGCTTAGTAATTTCATGGAACAATTTTATTAATAATAAAGATGTCACTATTTAATAGCAATAACAATAGCCAGGATGTTTCTCCCAGCTGATAGCTATTTCCAAAAAAATTGTATCATTTTAATTCTGTTACTGCTGCCCCTTATCAGCCTAGTAAAACATGGTAGCTTGCTATATATCTTCAAATTCCTGCAATTTTAAATATTGTTTAGAACAGAATGAATGTGTGTCTATATATGCATGACCTCTGTTCACAGAAAAATAATACATATGCACCAACTGGTTCATTTGTTCATTTGATGTATGTGCTATTTATCAGATATCAGGGCTCTAACTGTTTTGAAAATGATTCTGAAGAAATGCTTTGGGACTCATTTAAAGCCAGCATCTCTCTGCCATTTGTTAAAGGAACCTGTCCTATTTCAAGTGCAGAGAAGAGTGACAAAGATTATTAGGGGACTGGAAACTAAAACATGAAGAACGGTTATAGAAACTGGGCGTTGTTAGTCTAGTGAAGAGGAAGACCAGGGGAGACATGATAGCACTGGATAGTGGTCCAGTATTTGAGGGACTGTCACAGAAAGGAAAGTGGTCAACCTGTTTTCCAAAGCACCTGAAGGTCAGACAAGGAAAATGACCAAGGAGAGATTCAACCTAGAAATAAGGAGAAATTTTCTGACAGTGAGAACAATCGACCAATGGAACACAAGTTGCCTTCGGAAGTTGTGGGAGCTTCATCACTGGAGGCTTTCAAGAAGAGACTGGACTGCCATCTGTCAGAAATGGGGTAGGGTCTTCTGCTTGGGTGAGGGGTTGGACTAGATGACCTACAAGGTCCCTTCCAACCTGCTATTCTGTTAAATCTGTTAAATTTCTGCAGCATGAAAAACACTGCAGCTTTTTAAAGAGTCAGCTCCTGCACAATCAAAATTCAATTTTTTTATTAAGTTACCTCCTGAACAATCCTATCAGATATAGAACAATTTCCACGCAGTATATATAAAACATATGAAAGCAACATTAAATCACAACACGCACACACATAACTATATGGATATACATTTTTATGTACCACAGATAGATACTCAGATACTTACATACTTATACTTTTATTAGTTAAAACATTTAAGAGCAAAACGTTACTGCACCAGGCATTTTTGACTCCTAAAGTTGGTACAAGTAGTTCTTTTTTTAGTGACCACAACTGGGACCAAAGAACTTGATTGTTAAGCAAAGTAGTCACTAAGTGAAACGAAGACTCAGTTTATGATCTTTCCTTTGTTTTACAGACCTGTGAAATTACAGTAGCTATGAGGATTGGCTGTAAAGTTATTCTTTCAGCAGAGAACTGGTAGCGGAAATTTTGAGTAGTTCAGAGAACTGGTAAATACTACCTCTGACTGGCACCACCCCCATCTATTCTCTGCCTCCCAAATCCCAGCTGATCGGGAGGAAATGGGGATTTTGCAGTATCCTGCCCCTGCCATGCCCACCAAGCCACGCCCACGAAGCCACGCCCACAGAACCAGTAGTAAAAATGTTTGAATCCCACCACTGCAGGGATGTCAGCATTACATTTTCCTGGTGGATAGGACTGAAGCAACAAGCAGGTGGGACAGAGCCCCAAATGGTGAAGGTTTTCATTCTTTTTCTGACAGTCTTCTTAATTTGTCTCTGGTGTCATTTTTTCCCAGACTCCATTAGTAGGCTAGGGCAAAGCCTGAGAGACCTCTATCCAAACTCTTGAACTCCTATCATGGCAGAGGACTTTTGAAAGTGGGTCAAGGACAGCTACATGGGCATCAATAGCCCATCCTTCCTTCAAGACAAAAGGCAACTCTGAATAACCAACAAATAACAATCCACTGATTGGGATCAATAACATTTCTTTCTTTATTTTTCACTGCAAGCTCACAAAATTCACATTTGAATAGCACAACGTATTGTATTACCTGGTCCTTGAAAAGTTGCTAATAAACAAATAAAACTATTGGTTCAATCTTAATGTAACCTCTATATGTCCGGCTTCCATTTATCATCTGAGCCCCTACATTCCATTCAAGCTGCTGCTGCTTTTTGAAACATACATCAAAATGAACCTTAGCACACTTCACAGCAGTAATCAAAAGATGAGGCCAACCTTGTATGTATTTAGTGCATCAATAAAAGCTGGTATTTGATACATTTTGCCACAGAAATTATTTGAGCTTCCACTAAGGGCAGAACACTACCTAATGTATATAGATTGCCCTTTTAGAGATTGTGCAGTTTATAATGATAAATCAGACCTGTTATGATGGATAAACCTTAGGAATGAAGGTGAATATATGTGTCCCAGGATAATGTTGCAGGATAAAATCTGGCTCCATCACCGGGACTAGCCAAAGTGTTCCCTGAAGATGAGTCCGAAAGCTTGGAAGACAAAACCTCTGGTCCCCATGATCAACCCAGATTGGATCCTATGATAATCTTTATATTTATGATAAGATGTCCCACCAGCAGAAGTCAATATCAAATCAAAGAAGACTTCTTCAGTAGACATATGATACATAGTAGAATGACATCTGTTAGTGAGTAGTTGAACTTAATTTTAAACTTCATTCAGGAACTATCTTTTGTAAATGGTAATGTAATAATTGATTGCTATATTACACTGAAGCACCATTTTTATAAATCTTGATGCAAAATGTAACAAAGAGTAACATGGAATAAGTAAGATTGAGCTGAAAAAGGACATTTACATTTAGTACTAAACAGAATCAAGTTTAATTTTCTTTTCCTAACGGAGGAAAGTTTTAAAAGTTATTTCAAGTATAGAAAACATTGCCCTGGATAAGATGTGTGTGTGTGTGTGTGTGTGTGTGTGTGGTGTCCTTGTCAATTCATTCTCTGGATCTAATTTGATAGGATCATCCATGTGATAGCTACTTATTGCTCAAACTATTTAAGAGCATCATATTTAGACATCACCACATTCACAGAAGCTTTGGGCAGATTTGCCTCTAAAGTGGATATATATATATTGGAGAAAGTGCAAGGACACCTATCAGTATGTTTGAAAGGGTCAACATGCTCACAAATGACAAACAAGTTCCATTAGGAAAACAAGCATCATCAACCTAGCTCATAAACAAAGGGCATTCCTGAATATTGAGGACTTGCAATGAAAATGGACAAACATGAATTTCATAGGTATAACAGAGAGGATGTAACAGCTATCAGTACAATGACATGGAACCTACTAAAAGCAAATTGGAACCTAACTCTGTATCAAGTCTTATATGGACTGATGGCTTAGTTTTAGATGTTGTTCGATAGGATATGTGGCAGTGGTGAAATCCAATTTTTTTAAACTACCAGTTCTGTGGGCATGGCTTTGTGGGTGTGGCAGGGGAAGGATACTGCAAAATCTCCATTCCCACCCACTTCAGGGGAAGGATACTGTAAAATCCCGATTCCCTCCCCACTCTTGGGGGAAGGATATTGCAAAATCTCCATTCTCACCCCACTCTGGGGTCAGCCAGAGGTGGTATTTGCCGGTTATCCGAACTACTCAAAATTTCCACTACCGGTTCTCTGAACTGCTCAAAATTTCCGCTACCAGTTCTCTAGAACCTGTCAGAACCTGCTGGATTTCACCCCGATATGTGGACCAGTGGTGGGTTGCCCCCGGTTCGCACCGGTTCTATAGAACCGGTAGTAAAACCGGCAGGAGGCTCCGCCCACTGACCCTGATGTCATGAAAATGCTTCTGCACATGTGCATGCGCGGCCCCATTGCAAACTGGTAGTAAAGGTAAGTAGAACCCACCTCTGATGTGGACATATGGCTGCAATTGAGATTCTTACTCACACACTTAAGAGTGTTTTAATAGGGCTCTTCTGACAGCAGCATCATGGGTCTTGTGACAGGAGAACACAAACCTAAATGCTGATTACGTACTTGGGACACATGCTCAGGACACATAAGGCCCGGTTTGGCAATCACAGTGTCAGTTTACAATCAGTAATGCTTGAACATGAGGTTACAGCAGTACGGGTGACAAAGTGTGAAATACCAAAACAGCAATGTGTCAGGAAGGGTGTTGAGACTTAACTATTCAGGGTACCTGGCAATGAAATGATGGTGCCAGGGGGCAATTTATATGTAACACCATCAACAGTGCAAATGTAAAAGCAGAATTTGTCTTGATCTGGAGTGGGGAGCAGTATAATGAGAGAACTGGCATTTACAAATACTATTTCTATTAGCTGTTAACTATGGAATAAATAGACAATCTTTAACAGAAAATTAAGCACTATTGGATTTATATTTGAGAGAACAAATATAGAACTGTGCTTCACACAGCTTTCACAGAAGCTGGTAAACCAGTTTTGTTTGTTCATTTGTTTGTTTAATAATATTTATAGCTTGCCCAAATCCAAATGGACTCATTTTCTGGATATGGCAAAGTTAAAAACAACAGCACAACAGCACAACATTAAAAAGCCCTAAACAAGTGAAAAAATATCACTAACAAACTGTCAAAACCAAGGTCAGTAACATTAAATTAAACTAACCTAAAGCAATAGCATACAGTATTTCCGGCTAGTTTTTTTAGATATTAATATAAACCCTACAAAACAAAGCAGATTAAGAAACCAATGCATGTAGTCAGTATTACATTTATTGTAACAACTCTAGCAACAGAATCTTGCAAGTCTGAATATGCTTCCTCCTCCCTCCCTTTCATCTTTGTGTGACCTAAGGAGCATCTTATCTGAAACGTTTCCTCAAATTACTTTCTTGGCCTTGGTTCATGTCTCCTTTATCTGACCATTACTTTGGTAGTAGTTCTTCCCCCGGTCCTTCAAAACTATTTCCTCTGCTCTACAGCTAATAAAAACATTAAGCCAGGTTCCAAAGATTATATGCCTTTCTGTTTGATTTATTTATTAGACTTGTTTGGCGCCCATCTCACCTAGAGGTGACTCTGAGCAGCTTACAAACATTGACTGTTTCTTGCCCCTCTGTTGTTGAAAGGATATTCTATCTTGTGGAGTCTTAGTTAGAGAACTGTCTAGAAAGGTGGATTGCACATATTTAACACTGTGTGTATGTGCGTGTATGTATAGAAATATGTATAGTTAAAGAATGAAGTATGTCTCTCTGTGTGTGCATCCTTTAGACATATAGAGTATAATTTTTAAAAAATGCATTTTGTTTGTTTATAATCTGCTTAGAGCAACAAAATGGAAATTCTGTTTTAAAACAAATAAATAAACATAGGACATTTCGGCTCAGGGACCTCTAAACATCATTTTGGTGCCAAGCAAATACTTTATTTCTTTCCCTTGGGGTTTTTATTCATTAAATTGTACAAATGATATTTTTTACTAAAAAGTTAGCATGTCTAAAGAGCATTGCTTCCTCACTTGTAGGCGATGCTGTACATCCAAACTGGCTATGTTAGGTGATTAAAAAGTGAGAGGTCAATCACTTACAAGCCAGCAGCCCTGACAGTCATCAAATGATCAGCATGGTTCTTATTGATTTAAGTGTATTGGCTATCCAACACCATGTTTGTATAACTACCTGACCAAGAGTTTCTACTGAAAAAAAAGTCTAACTTTTTTTTTCTAAATCAAGGTTTTGCATATTCTACATCCTTACTAAAGTAGCTAATAATATTACTGCAAGTGCTTCTTTTTTTAAAAAAACAACAGCTATTTTCTGTTTTTTTTATTTATGTTTTAATGTAACACTCTCATGTATGTGCATGTGTATGGATGTGTGACAAAGAAAATGCTGTATCATGCCCATGTGTACAAATAACATATACCTATTTTTGAAAATGCTTATATACAAAACTGGCATGAATGTTTTGCAATTTCTAAAGGAATATACGAACAAAGTGGGTATGGAGACATGTGAGTTGCGTGATTCATTTAATGTATGTATTCTTTTCTGAATCCAGCGAGAAGGTAAAAAACAAATGTTAAGTGATTTAAGTTCTCCAAGCAATTTTCTGTGCATATTTAGCACTTGTCAGTGTACTTGTAAACAGCAGGCACAGTGTACTGTCTTGCTGTCAAGGCTAATTTGGGTTGCTCCTAGCTGTTAATTTTGCAGGTTTTGCTGCCAAAAGAGCTATACCTAGGACTGATTGGTCAGCATCTGGTTCTTTGCATTGGCGTTCTTATATGTGACTCAACCTTCCCTGACAAGGTGCACAGATAAATCTAGGAAAGTCATATATAATTCCATGAAATTAGCATAGCTAATTTCCTTTTTCTTTCTTTCTCAATAGAGATGACAAAGGCTTTCTGGCAAAACCCTAACTCAGTCATGGTGAGCTGTTTCGGCATCGAGTGCTGAAAAGGGAGGGTGCGTGCGGCTGGGCCACAACCCAGAAGAGGAGCTGCCCAGGGCGCATGTGCACCTCTGAAAATGAACTTCCGGTTTCAGGTACTGAACATCTGGTTTCAGCCAGCTACTCTTCTGGGTTTTTGGTGCACATGCGTGCACGACAATCAGCTGGCCGGCACGCATGCTCACACAGGAAAATGGAAGACCAGCTTTTCCAGTTTCCAGCACTGCTGCATGCAAAAAGGCCAGCTGATCATCGCATGCGCATGTGCACCACAAACCTGGAAGAGGAACATGCAACACCGCCCATGCCAGATGACATGGCTCCATGTGCCACTTCGGGCAGGCGTGCCACAGGTTCACCATCACGGCCCTAACTCATCCCAGCCATTTCTTTCTCGCAAGAATGGAATAGAATGGGATGGGATGGGATAGAATAAGAGAGGAGAGGAGAGGAGAGAAGAGTTGGAAGGGACCTTGGAGGTCTTCTAGTCCAACCCCCTGCTTAGGCAGGAAACCCTATACCACTTAAGACAAATGGTTATCCAACATCTTCTTCAAAACTTCCAGTGTTGGAGCATTTACAACTTCTGGAGGCAAGTTGTTCCACTGAATTGTTCTGTCAGGAAATTTCTCCTTAGTTCTAAGTTGCTTCTCTCCTTGATTAGTTTCCACCCATTGTTTCTTGTCCTATCCTCAGGTGCTTTGGAGAATAGCTCGACTCCTTCTTCTTTGTGGCAGCCCCTGAAGGTCAGTTCACAGTTCACTCTGACTATACTGCCCTCTTTCAGAAATTCTAGCATCAGAAATAAGTTAGTGAAGGGATGAGGAGAGGAATACCCCCAGTGTACAACATTTGCTGGAGAGATAGAAAGTTCAATTGATAGCTATTTCATTTTCAAAGTACTTTCATACATATTTGGGAAGCCTGTCCCTTCTTGTCAGAATACAGGTGAGAAACGTTCTTGAAGGCAGTAATTTTCCTGATTGAGAACATTTTTAACTACTTTATTGTCCTTTGTTTCTGCTTGTTTCTCATCCCAACGTGATCCAGCTGAGGACCCAACCCAAAGCCAAATAGAATAGTGAAAAAAGGATCGGTGCACCCAAAGCTAACTGCCTCTGACCACCCCACCTGAACCCTGCCACTGCATCCTGCTCATCTCCAGCATCTGCACAAATGAAGCCCACCAGCTGTAATGGTGGGAATTACAGCTATTGCTATATAACCATTATGGCGAACCTATGGCACGCGTGCCACAGGTGGCACACAGAGCCATATCAGTTGGCACGCGAGCATTGCCCTAGCTCAGCCTTCCAGGCCCACCAGAAGTTGGGAAACAGGCTTGTTTCCGGCCTCCAGAGGGCCTCCGGGGGGGAGTCCATTTTTCACCTCCCCAGGCTCCAGAGGCTTTCTAGGAGCCTGGGGAGGGTGAAAACGGCCTTCCCCACCCCCGGAGCCCCTCTGGAAGCCAGAAATGGCCCAGCGGGGGTAGGGGGTTGCATGTGCATGCGCATGGGCACATTGAATTATGGGTGTGGGCACACACGCACATGACATCCCCGCACTCCCCCGCTTTTGGCACGTGATGGCAAAAAGGTTAGCCATCATTGCTATATAACATGCTGAGCTTCCTTCCTCAGCCAGCTCTGCAGCACATATATCTGAAAAATGAAATAATAACAAATTGTGGCCATCACTGAACTCTGAACTGGCTAACCTGAGAGAGGTTAGTGCAATTGTTAAGCAACAAGGAGAACTTATTTACAAATTCTGTATTCTGACCAATGGAACTTGTATACCTGCTAATTGAAGGCAGGTATATAAGTATACCTGCTTCTTCCTTCCAATTCTACTCCTTTGCTTCAAGCTCCACATGAAACAAGATTTATTCCTTTTCAGGCTGACAGCTTCGGAATGTGAAACTTTCTTGGACCGCTCCAGAAACCTCTGCCTGTAACATTATGCATGCACAGCCCTGTCTGTGGCCTTTAGGAAAGTAATTGAAGCACATGCTTTACAGTCATCCCATGGATGTTGCTTAATACTGGAGGACAAAGGTTTTGATGGCATAACTATAATTCAAACTTTTGTGAATCATTCTTCCTTACTTGCTCACCTTGAATCCCACACATGAAGATTCATTTGGCATCTTTCTCTGGCGTTTTCTGCTCAAATCATTTGTCAGAACATTTGCTCGTTATGTCTTGTGGGGGACCATCTTCAGATAATCCATTATAGCAATCCTTTGCCACAATATTCAGTCTACCGGGCAGTCTTAAAATAAGGATGAACTTTCAGCAAAATGATTCTTTTATTGTATTCTGTTTTAATTTTGTTTGCCATAGGCATGGAAAAGGAATTTCATACGTGTCTTTTATTTCCACCGGCTTTAGCAATGGCATGGATGTTAACATGAAAGCCAACCCTGAATTTGATTTTTACTAATTAAAATCTCCTCTTTTCTCAACTAACTCTTTCTCTTTACTATCATGCTAACATAGATAGTAAATCAGACTTTTAAAAAAGTTCCTTAGCTGCACGTGCTTCTCCCATCTTCAGTTTCAGACAACAGAAAAAGATTTCTGCAAGGAAAGACTGACATGATCAGGGATCTCCTCTTCCTCCTCCTCCTCCTTGTGTCTTTATTCTTATTCAAGATGGATGCCCATGTTTCTTTTTGAGTTAGAACTTGAAAAACTTTGCTGTTCTTCCCACTGATCTTTTGTTTGTACACAAACAGTGATCCTGACACACCTACACCTGATCCATCACAAGACCCACACCTGACCCATCATAAGACCTACTAACCATAAACAGAAGAACACTGACACCGACAACTCCTAAACTCTTCTGAAGATGTTACCTAGCATGTTAATGAAACATTTGGAAACCAACCCACAAACTCAGAGAATGAATTTGCACCCTCATTGATCCTTTTGCATAGAGTCCTTTCCTGTTATCAATTGCAGCATTGCAGCATCCCACTTCCAGTTGGATCCAGCAAGGAAACTTAATGGTCAGACTTGATGGGAGTTGTGGTTTAACAGCAAATAGGCTTCGGCAGTCTCTGCTCAACCATATTAATAAAAATATTATGATTGGTAATGTAAGTGTTTTATATGCAGGAGAAGTACATTTGTGTGTGTGTGTGTGAGGGAGGGAGGGAGGGAGGGAGGGAAGGAGGGAGGGAGAGATCAGCAATTGTATATGGTACTGTAGGCAGTTATTGCCTTTGAACATTAATAGAACAGCTTGTGGGAGAAAGATGCCAGCTGAAGCAGACAATGTGTTTCATTAACATGCCGAATGCAATTGCATCTAATTAATTTCTAATAAGAATTACAATAGGGAAGACAGAACTTTAGAACATTTATCTGGGACCTTGCTTGGGAGAACCAGCCCATTGTCACAACTCCTCATTGAACAACAGCATTAGGAATTGTCAAACGAAAAAGATGGCTGAGCCATGACAAGGAGGCAGGGGAGGAAGAAGGGCTAATGCCTTTTTGTAGGCATTTAATTTAAATAAAACTTTCATTTCATAAACTGGTGTGTGTGTGGGTGTGTTAAGATTGCTCATCTTAAGAGGCTCGAATCGGATGAAAGCAAGGGGAAACCACTGAGTGAGCTGAGCAAGGAAGAGGCGTGTGGCTCTCAAATGAGAATGCTTGTCCTACATTGCGATGCATGCTGGCATACAGACATAAGTAGGGTATAAATATATCCATTGATCAACCCTGACCAGGAGTCCAGTTTCTCTAAAATACTGTTCGTTACAAAATTAATTTTCCATGCTCTGGATTTTAAAGGCCATTGTAATGAGGCATGTAATGAGGCATTGTAATGAGCCATGCTCTCTCCTTTCCCGTTCCTTGCCTGCCTTCTGCACGCACAATTCCCGAAGAGTGATCAATGTCTAATTTTCAGCAGCCTGATGCCAGCATCTTACCTTGCTTCCGAATCAGCTGCTATCTTAATACCCGAATCTCAACTAAAATGGAAACAAAAAACAAAAATAGAGGTAAATTGAAACAACCGTTCTCTGTTCTATGAAAAGAAAAGCAAGCCAAAGAAAGCTTATGTCTCTTCCAGACATAACAAAGCTATGGACCTTTTATTTATAACTGTTGAGTAATCTGGATGTCAGAGGTTGACGAGAAAGATGGCTTTGCCAGGTGGATGAGTGAAGGGCTTTATAGAAAGGAATAAGATGGAGCACATAGATAAAAATCAAATCTAAAAAAAAAATGACACCAAAGGGATAACCTTTCAAACTCTTGCGTTAAATCCCTGTATTTTACAATTGTTGCAGCAGCTGTTCCAGAGAGACCTAAAATTAGCCGGGGCTCTGCCAGAAATGAAAAACAGCTTTAAGGTTATATACATATAAATTCTTATGATTTGGGAATACTAGGTTAATACTGGATTTGCTTGCATGGCCTCTTGATCTTATGCTAGCCAGAGGTATAACTGCAAGCAAAGAGCTACCCAACTTATGTATTAGCAAAGCACATTAAGTCCCAAATACAGTTTTGGTCTTTTTATTTATTTGTATTTGTTGCAGTCAAGGAAGGCTGAACCAAGATATGCTGCCACCTGAAATGATGAACAAGATGGTGGCACATTTCATCATATGCTTCCCCTCCCTCCAATGATTACACAGGCAGTTGAATCTTCCTTTGACACTAGCAATTAGACAATGTTCTCCAGGGTCTTTTTGAAAGCAGAAAGTAGCTTGCAAATGTAGGGCAACTCCCCACATTTGCCATTCCAAACCTAAAGCATTTGCCACAGGACTAGTCCTGCCATCGTGTACAAGGGGAAGTTCTGCATGCATCTGTCATTCATATTTTATATGATTTTTTGGCAGCATTCAGGCAAATAAAAAGCTACATTTAATTTTTAACTTGTTAGTCTTAATTGTACTTTTAACTGTTAAATTATGAGATTTGGATTTAATTTCTTTTTAACTTTTTCATTAGATGTTTTTTTACTGTTGTGAGCCGCCCTGAGTCCGACTGGAGATAGGGCAGCATATAAATCTCAATAATAATAATAATAATAATAATAATAATAATAATAATAATAATAATAATAATAATAATAATAATAATACCTTATTCGGAACAGCTTACATCCTCTGACGATACCTTAACAGTTCCTAGGTCCTTGGTTAGGACTCGAGCTGCTGAGCTATTAACCAGCCTCAAAGGCTGTGAATCTCACTAAAGATTAACTAATAAATAATAATAATAAGGTACTCACTATTTTAGTTGGAGGCAGATATTCTATACAGGCAGTGGTGGGATTCAGCCAGTTCGCACCACTTCGGGAGAACCGGTTGTTAACTTTCTGAGCAGTTTGGCAAACTGGTTGTTGGAAGAAATCATTAGGGCACAGAATTGCTTGTTAAATAACTTGAATCCCACCACTATATACAGATAGTCCTTGACTAATGGCGATTTTGCGCTATCCTTTCCCCAGGAATGGGGAGGGAATGGCGATTTTGCAGAATCCTTCCCCTGGGGTGGAGTGGGAATGGAGATTTTTCAGTATCCTTCCCCTGCCACGCCCACCAAGCCACGCCCACAGAACCGGTAGTAAAAAAATTTGGATTTCACCACTGATTCAGACGCTTGGCAACTGACTCATAGTTATAATGTTTGTAGCATCCCAGTTCATGTGACCACCTTTTATGCACTTCTGACAAGCAAAGTCCATGGGGAAGCCAGATTCACTTAACAACTGTGTTACTAACTTAACAACTGCAATGATTCATCTAACAATTGTGGCCAGTAAGGTCGTAAAAAGCAGTGAGAAATGGAGAATGATCGGCCCTGAAGTGAAACGTAACATTTAGAAAGTACAGGAACATGATTGTTAGGTTTACCAAATGTTCGGATTTTCCCAGATACATCTTTTTGACTCCTCCTGTTTTTCTAGAAAGAAAAATCTTTCTAAAATGTTTTTATTGAAATTTGAAAGTGAGCAGCATTGGGCAATAGTGCCATTGCATCCCATACATGAACTTAATTAATCCTCTCGTCATCTTGATTTTAAAAAGGTAAAGGTAAAGGTTCCCCTCGCACATATATGCTAGTCATTCCCGACTCTAGGGGGCGATGCACATCTCTGTTTCAAAGCTGAAGAGCCAGCGCTGTCCGAAGACTTCTCCATGGTCATGCGGCTGGCATGACTAAATGCCAAAGGCCCACAGAACTCTATTACCTTCCCACCAAAGGTGGTCCCTATTTTTCTACTTGCATTTTTACGTGCTTTTGAACTGCTAGGTTGGCAGAAGCTGGGACAAGTAACGGGAGCTTACCCTGTTATGTGGCACTAAGGATTCGAATCACTGAACTGCCGACCTTTCGATTGACAAGCTCAGCGTCTTAGCCTCTGAGCCACTACATCTATTTTACTTATATTAATTATTTAACTGATTTAACTGATTATTATATAGTGTTTTGAATAGTTGCTTTATTTTACATTGCCCAGAATTACTTTGTGTGAGATGGACAGTTATATAAATTTAATTATTTGATTTGATTGTGAAAACTTTAAGAGAAAATTGGACCTTGTTTCCAAATGTGGTGCTTTGAAAAGGCATCACCATATGATTTGCAGATTGGTGCATTGAGAAGAATGGGGAGAGGTCAGTAAGAGTGAAACAGAGAAGGATGGGATGATAGATCATTAAGTGGCAAGAACTAGTGATTTCATACAATGAACATCAATTTTAGCTGAAATGTTTTGCTATTTCCTTCCACAAACTATTTTAAACAGCCAAGAATTATTATTATTTTTTTTACCATTATTTAACTGGCAGAATTAAATCTGAGGTTTGAAATACCATTTGTAGCTTGTTAGCTCTAATAGGAGTGACCAAATAACTGCCGGTATGAGTCATTTGCCATTTCATTTTGGCTAAGAAACAGAAGTAAAGAAATAAACATATTTTGTACAATCCCATTCCATGTGATGTTAAAGAAGCAAGAACATCCTTTTTTTAAAAAATCCCATCCTAGTGCTTAACCTATTATGGACTCAGCTTGCTTCCTGTTTTATACTAAAATTTTTGTGTGGGTTTGCTATTTGGATGGTTTGAGAACAAACAACTAAACTTCAGTAAATCATTTAGGTTAGTTTTTTTAGATTTATCCAAAGTCAGCCCTTAAGTCTTCTGTCTGCTTTCCAAAATGTTATTTTCTATATGTGATTTAATGTATGACAACTAAGAATGAACATTAATTATCTTTTCCCTCTGATCACAAAGCAGAGATAGGGCATGTCTTGTTTGACAGGTTTATCCACAGCTCCCTGGACTATCCTAAATGTCATGGTAGAATCCATAAAAAGATATGAGACAAATGATATAAAATGATTGCAGTGGAGATAGGATAGCCTAATGAAATTCATGTAAGGCAGTGACCACAAGACTGAACTATGTAGAGATTAGTTTGTTCCTAGTTCAAATCTCCTTTCTGCTATGAAGTGACTATTTTTGTCCAATAGCAATCACCCCATCTCTCAAGCAATAGGGTTGTTGTATGGATTTCACTTAGAGAATGCATGTCAAGCACTCTGAAAGCAGCATACAAATGATAATAGTGGCAACAGGATCCTTCTTGTCCATGACATGAAAGAAAGATATTAGACTTTTCATTAGTTAGGTGATTAATAATCATGTCCAGGCAAACATTCTTCATTGTGCTGATGAAAATGTCTCTTATAAGCTTCAGAAAAGATAGGTGCCAACTTTTGATTAGGCATTTGACTAATCAAAACAGGTAAATGCGTGAAATTTACTGACTGTGTTTCTCTTCAAAAATTCCCTTAAAATATTCATTTTGTGTTGTGTAAATGAGAATTCTGTCTTGACAGTACAGCCTAGCTTGAGGAAGAAGAACAAGAACAAGAAGGAAGAAGGAAAGGAAGGAGAAGAAGGAGAAGGAGAAGGAAAAGGAGAGGAAGAGGAAGAGGAAGAAGAAGAGGAAGAGGAAGAAGAAGAAGAAGAAGAAGAAGAAGAAGAAGGAGGAGGAGGAGGAGGAGGAGGAGGAGGAGGAGGAGGAGGAGGAGGAGGAGGAGTTGTTTTCATATGTACCTATGAATTGTGGGGAAATGAAAGATTGACATCTAACAAGGACTGTGGATGTTCAATCAATTCCTGGAGCAAAGTGGACAGAATGACCACAGTGATGATGACTAAGAAAAATAATGATTGAATTTTACCCAAAGTCCTTATGCAGCAAAGTACTCAACTAACTATGCAGTGGCATGATTGAGTTGGGGTTCTCACCTTGCTCAAAGGTAAATGTGTATTTATGGCTTGGGGTGGAGAAGAAACCCTAAACAAACTTTTAAAAATGTATTATGGTTCTTTGTAGAGAAAATCCCTGAAGATGTGTGCAAGATGCTAATAATGGCCCACATAGACACGCCCATTTTGCTTCTCAACAGTCACATCTGTTTCATTGATTGATTGAATGAAGAATGTATTTGCTGCCCATCTTGTAATGAAATGATTCTGGGCAGGTCTTTTTAGCTTGTAATGGATGTGTACAAATTTTCATTTTTTTCCTACAGTGAAATAATATCTGTGTGGGAGGAAAGGATGCCCTTCTGAATGAAATCTCAGGCTTCATGCAAAGTTTGTTATAAGAATCTAAATGCCAAATATGAATCTCTCTTGGAGAACAGTTGAAACAACGATAGCTTTTCATAAGGTGGCAAGTATTATAGAAAAGATTCATGCTTATCCAAATTCTTGTAAGAGTAGTTGCTGTAGCAATTAAATGATAAACCAACAAATTTCAGAACAGAGGCAATGCTTATTTAATAGTAGGAAATAAGACATTTCCTTCAGGACTTTTAATGTCTATATCATCTTTTTTTAAAAAAAAATGCAATCCAGTTCTTATTATTCATGTCTGAGAATTTGGGATTAAAAAAAAATAAAGACAATTTCCAAGCAATCTTACTACAACTAATCTGAATGGGATGCAATCTTGATCCTGTCGCTGGAAGGAGGAAATTAATCTATCTATTAGCATTCAGATTTAAAAGAACAAGACAAGTTTAACAATTCTAGACAAGTTTGAGTAACTCCATTTAAATTTATCTGCCCTTCCAAAAAAAAAAAAAAAAAAAAAAAAAACCAGCAACCCACAACAATGCAAATAATGAGTTTTGGTAGATGAATGCAAAAACCATATAAAGGGCTGTGAGAGCTGAATGCAAAATAAATTAAGTGAATGAATTAATCAAAGAACAATGATGAGGCATTTTTAAATGGAAATATTGTAGCTTATATTCAAGACAGTGACTTGAATACAGTCATTAAATACACTGTTGGAAGAAGGGATTAATCTAACTTGGTTACAGTATAATCAACTTCAACTGAGATGGAGAGAAGATAAAAAAACTGGTTTAATGTTGCATGAAGAAGAAATGGTTACATAGATAAAAGATAGAGGCCCAATGCATATCAAGAGGGTTTATAATGTTTTGTTAGAAAGAGATTCAGAAAATGAATTGGTTAAAGATTGTATGATAAAATGGGCGCAAAATTTTGGAGAACCAGTTATGATGGAAACGTGGGAAAAAATATGGATTCAGAATGTTAAATTCACACAGTCGCAGAATTTGAGGGAAAATTTTTATAAAATGTTTTATAGGTGGCATTTAGATCCTAAGAAATTGTCATGCATGTATCCTAATGTTCAACCAAAATGCTGGAGATGTGATTGCTTAGATGCTACATATTATCATATATGGTGGACATGCAAGAAAGCAAAGGCTTTTTGGATAAAAATTTGGTGGGTTATGCAAAATGTTTTGAAGAAAAAAATTCAATTTTCTCCTCAATTGTTTTTATTGGGTATAGTTAAGGGCTTTTCAGTGAGTGAAACAAAATTGATATTGTATATGGTGACAGCAGCTAGGTTATTGATTGGTCAATATTGGAAAAGGGATGATATGCCTACAATTCAAGAATGGACTTTGAAGATGGCCAGTTTTGCAGAAATGGCGAAGATATCAGCATATTTAAAAGACTGGACTCAGGAGACTTATGTATGGGAAAGGAAGAAATGGATAGATTATGTGCAGAATAAATATCAAACTAGGAAATACCAGAGAGCTTTTAGCTGAATGTTGTGTAGAAATGTATAGTATATAGGGGGCAATATAGCTTATTGTTATGTAGAAATGTATGGTGCATAGGGGGGGGAATAGAGGGGTGGTAAAGCATGTTATAATACAATGTGGACGGATTTCACCTTGGGGAAGTCATGGGAGAAGGGGAGGGTTGGGGGGGGTTAGGGAGGGATGGGGAGGGAAATGGGGAAAAATTGGTATTTGTAAAACTTTTTCAATAAAAAAAAAGACAGTGACATATTAGGGTGGAATTTTGATGACATTTTTCTTGCTTTTTCTTTGGCAACAGAACTTCAAATGGTTAAAAGTGTTGTATTTAGATGAATATAGTAAAAGTACTACTTATTGGTCACGATGGTATTATCCTTTCAGTACAATAGTATTTGAGTTACCGATTAGCATGATAAATAATCTACTTATTGAAAACCCCAATGTTTTAATATCCTTTATTTGGCCACTTTATTATGTCCTGACATTGTAAAGGTTCTGGTGGGCAGGAAATGATAATTAAGGAATTCCAGACCAATTTTACAATGTTGGAAACGGCCTTGCAAGGAGAACTTTGATCAAGGAACCAGTATCCGTTATTGTCCAAGAAACTGTGACAGATGGTGCCTACAGAGGGGGACTACTGTGATGGACTACAATGAAGCACCAGGAAGTTGGGAGCACGTTCCAAGGAGGGACGTGAGACAAGAGACAACACAGCCTGGAGCTGGACAGGAGATAGAGGAAGAGAATAAGGATAGTCACTCCATAGAGTATCTACAATATATCTATTAAGGTGAAACTAAAAGGTTTAATCTGGCAAGATTCTGTCTATTGGTGTGAGCAAATAAAGAATAGAACTTTGGCTTGTTGTTCTTGGGCTGGCTCTAACTGATACCACCTCTGTCATTCTCCTCCTCTCCTCTCCACACGAATTTTCAAAAATGCAGGGTTTGATATAAGTGTAATTATTCTGAAACTTTGGAGATAGAGCTTTATGGTACACCAGAGCTGGAATAAAAACTAAATCAGGTTGGTTCAAAATACTTGTTTTAAGCATTCTGCATACATTCTGACAGTGTTTATCAATTTTTCTGCAGTAGATTACTAAATAAATAATTGGGAGGGGGGGAATACACAAGCCAACTAGTAAAACAAACAAATACAAATGTTTCATATGTTTTTATTTTTAACAACTTGGGAGTTAGGTTTCTCAGTGGATAAAATGATGATTATAATTGTATTTGTATTTGTCTTCCCATCCACCCTGATTATTTTAGAACAAAATTTTGTACCAAAAAGGTAAATCAAAACTAAGTATTAATTTACCTCTTGAATTATTTCATGTATACCTTTATGGCGCAGGTGGCGCAGTGGTTAGAGTGCAGTACTGCAGCTACTTTCGCTGACTGCTAGTTCAGCAGATCAGCGGATCAAATCTCACCAGCTCAAGGTTGACTCAGCCTTCCATCCTTCTGAGGTGGGTAAAATGAGGACCCAGATTGTTAGGGGGCAATATGCTATTTAGTATACTGTCTTTGGTGTAAGCCGCCCAGAGTCCTCGGAGAGTGGGCGGCATAGAAATATGAATAATAAAATAAATAATAAATAAATAAATAAATACAGCTCTTAGCAAAATAAGCTGGTCGAAAATGTTCAATAAAAATATGTGAGTACAGGAATAAGGAACTAGTGGAAGTTTAGCCCAATGAAATCCCATTTTTAAATATTTATGGTCACATTTCTTATTTTTACACTTTTTGCTTATGGGAGTTCACATTCACTTAGTACAACACATGGAATTGATGTCTTCGCTTGAGACTTGTTCCCTAATGCTGGTTGTGTGAATATTGGTATTCACATTGCTCTCAGTAAGACCAGTTGCATAAATGTCTATGAAGATTATCGGTTATCCAGGTCATGGTCGTCTCAAAGGTGCTCTTCAAAAGGCAACTGGAGTTTTTTTTTCCCTTTGAAGATGTTTCACTTCTCATCCAATAAGTTTCTTCAATTCTGAAGAAGCTTCTTGGATGAGAAGTGAAATGTCTTCAAGGAAAAAACAAAGAAACTCCAGTTGCCTTTTGAAAAGCACCTTTAGGATCACTTGCATGTTTGTGTACTCCAGTGAATCACTTTTCAGATACTGATCCTTTATCATGAATTAGCTGACTTTAGAGACAGTGATCCAAAGACAACTGACCAGTAGTGAATTCAGGAGAATGTAATAGGTTACCTCAAGGGTGTCAAACTCAAGACCCGCGGGGTGCTTAGATCTGGTCCATAGGGCCACCCTGGAAAGAGTGGTCACTGGGCTATGGTGCCTCTGGCAGCAAAAACAGAGCTTCAGAGGGCTGTGTGTGGCCCTCCTGGGCCCTGTTTTCACTGGCAGAGGGTTGTAGGAGGCAGTCACAGCCAGAGACAGAGCTTGGAAGCTCATTTTAACTGGCAGGGTGCTCGGGCCTCCACAGATGCCCCCGACATGAGTGATGTCGAGGTGGCCATGCCCACCCTGACCATGCCCATCCCAGCCCCCCAAGGTCAAACACAAACCTGATGCGGCCCTCAATGAAATCAGGTTTGACACCCCTGGGTTAGTTGATGGACTCCAAGGGCCAAGGGGAGGAAGACCCTTATTTATTTTTACTGCTTCAGTGGCCCCCCCCTCCATTTAGCTTTTCTTTGTTACTGTTCTTGAAATCAGCTTAATAAATGACATGCTGGAAGGCAAGAATAGGCTAATAAAGAGTATTAGTATTTACCTGAAATCAAAAGGCACAGTATTATGTCTTGCAAGACTGTTCTCCAATTCCAATTAATTTCTTCTTCATCTTCCTAACTTCCCTCTTTGAGAAGATGGGGGGGGAAATCAAGTGTGTGCTAGAGTCCAGTCTGTGGACTGAAACAACATAAATTGTTGGAGACTGGCAGTGGAGTCTCTTCTGAAGTGGTTACATTCAAATAGCTTTCCTTCATTCCTTAGCATGCTTTGAGAGAAGGCTTTGTAGTATTCTTTACTGGCTCTTTTGCCAGTATTATTTATTCATGTTCCACCATCTGCCACATTGATAGCAGAGGGCAGGGCACCACTGAAAGCTAACTTTATAGATGTGGAAATTGAATAGTGCAAGTTAGACCACTGAGCATTTGCACAATCATATCTGTTCTTATCACCAAACTATTTTTAACTCCTTTTCGTTTATTTAAAATATTTAAAGCTCTGTGGCTGTTCAGAGGATTGTGTGATGAGTTTTGACTTGTAAAAAATAAACAAAGCGAAATAATAAAACTAAGAAATAATAATAAAAAAAATACAACCCATAATAATAAAGCATGACAGGAATGGACACGTGTTGGAAATGATTTGGAAGAAAAGCTTTGGAACTGCAGGAGCACAGGAGTACACTGTTGTTTGACAAACCAGCCCCCCCTTTTTTTCACACAACTCTGAAAAAAAGACTGTTGTTGTTATAAAAGTCACATTAATTTTAATGAAGGGACTCCTTAAAGACACAGCATCATTTTTCAGGATTATGCAAAAGCCTGGAAAAAGACAAGCTGCTTCAAGAATAGCGGAAAAGCATTCATGCTCACCAGAGATCCAGAGCAAGGTATGTATAGCCTTAAAAGAATAACACTGGCCAAAGGCCCTTAAGGGATAAAAACAAAATGCTTAGGTTGCGGATGTTAAGTCCAGAATGTCAGCACCTAAAACCAAGTCTTTTCCTGGAGCAAAAAACAGATGGTCAGCACAAGCTTGGCCTCCAGATGACCAGTTACATAGAGGCAATCCATGAAATTATTTTAGGGCTGTGTGATGTGATTTCTGAAAGGTATTTTAGCTAATAGCCTCACCATCCTATTCTGCACCAGCCACAGCTTCTGAAACATCTTAAAGAGCAGGCCTATGTCAAGGGCATACTGTAAGTCAAACAAATTTAATAGAACTAAAGATGCTACAGTCAAGCCACTCCTACTCAAGAAGGTTAGCAGTCATTGGCCTAAGCAAAGCTGGCTGAGTGTTTCCTGGCGTATCTGGACCAAAAGTGGTTCAGAAGTATAGCAGCCTTT